>CM076578.1:406761620-407361620 GCA_034641835.2 Pinus albicaulis | reverse complement strand
AGCAACATGGAAAACACACCAGCAAATTCTAAACCAGAGATAGACTAGTAGGGCATTTACTGGTTATATCACCTCTAAGGAGAGGATGAAAACCAGAGGCTTCTTGGCCCATTCTAGACTCTGTCTATAGAAGACTGATGAAACAAAAAAAGTGTGGGAATGAAAAAATACTCTTAGATTTTTCTTCCCTTGGGAACCTTAGATCTACATATCTAAAGAATGGATCCTAAGAGAAGAAAACACTAAACAAGTGAGAAGCGGGAAATTCCACTCTCAGGAAAATATGCAATAGGCTCAAGGAGGACACTGTATAAGCAAGCCAGTGTTAAAATAACACAGAACAGGGCTGGTTTCCCATATTTCATGCTATGTGGGACCTCTATGCATAGTTTTATAAAAAATAAATGATTTTATATGGCTTAACAAATCTCCCACAATCAACACTAGCTGAGAATCAGCTAAAGGAGAGAGCTGGTTAATAGAGAAAACCCTCCTTCTGGAATTGCGCAGTTTCTATTGGAAAACACTAGAAATCAGCCATAAGACCCATATTATAGTATGGCAGAAAGAAATAAGATCCACAATGAAATTCCTTTGTAGAAGCATTAATTTTAGATGAAGCAAGAGAAAGAATCCTTCAGAAATCATAGCAGAAATACATGGAAAACCAGCATAAAGACTTGACAACGTTTTGTATGAGGAGCTTCAGCTGCTGTAGGTTAAAAATCACATATAAAACTGATAAACAGCTGAAACATCAGATCCATACCAGATCTAGAAACTACTCAGCCTTCTTAACAAGATCCCCTTGAGGTTTTATCAAAATATTGCACAAGAAGATGTAGATCTTGCTTTTGATACACTGAATTGTAGAAACTTCAGAGATTTCTAAAGATGGCTTTCATTACATTAAATATCAGATCTTAACATGATTATATCAACAAGCTACTTTACAAATCTTCAAAGTGAGAGGCAAGCCTCAATCACCAGAAAGCTAGTACAAGAAATATTTAGACAATAGAGAAGCATGTACATGAAAATAATGCAGTATAAGGAAGAGACTACGCAGTAGCTGGAATGAAATGATACAAAAAATTACAATTACATATCTGAAAGTAAAATGAGAGTAAGATCCTCCTCTGGGTGCTCACAAGACACTCTCCTTGAGAGAAATCTCCTCTAAACAACTAGATCTTGCAGATCTAGTTCCCCACTTTCTACAGATCACAAGCAGCTGCAAAACCCTCAACAGGACCAGCCCTGCTATAGAAATGAAGCTTGGCCATAATGCTGGATAATGGATAGATGCATCACAATCCATAAAAGCTACTCCATGGAAGGAGAGAGGATTCCTAAAAAGGAAATCCTCTTCCCTTAGGCTAAACAACCGAGAGACTTGAGTTTCTGCAGCAACTTCTCAAAATTCTTCAACAACCTTTAGTTGTTGCCACTCCTTCTATTTATAACATGAGGGCTTGCTAAAACCCTAAACCATCTTCTTCAAATTATCCCCTTTCACACATATGATCCTCTTCTAGAAGTACATCGTGCTTGATGGATAAGCTTCCATCCAAACTTTGTTGTAGGTGGGGCCAAGTTGACCCATGCAAATGAATTTTCCCTTTTCACACTTAGGGGTGTTTAAAATAATAGCCTAGATTTATCCTCTTTCACATTGGGCATGTATTTATTCTTAATTTAGGAGTTTAATAAAACTCCTTCACATACTTTTATTCATGAACAAATCAAACTGAAATGGAAATGAAATGTTCCCATTTAGCTCCAAAAATTGGGACATTAGAGTCTCCCCCAGAAAAATGTTGCTTTCCCTCAAGCAACTCTTATTGTAGATGCAAACCGTCCATTCCCTCCAAAGGCATCCACATAAGGAAGGCTTCCTCCATTTTCTACAATAGGTTATGTATGTTTGGTTCCAACTTTGTCTTATACCAATGCTTGAGATGACCTCCAACTGTGAGGTTAGATGTCCTCTTCTTACCATGAAGGACAAGATGACAAATACATGATGTACAACACCATCAAAAATACATGAGAGACATAAAGTAAGGTAGCTCCTCCCATAAAGAAAAAGTTTCATCATGTAGAAAATTCCTCCATCCCATGTTTGTGAACTTGAATAAGAATTTTTATGCCTCCATTCTTAGCCCTGTTGGCCTTGTTGGATTCAAAATCCATCATTTTAGCGTTATGAAAAGAAGAAGGAAAGGAGTAATATGGGTAAAAAAAATATATCAAACCATATTCTCCCAAAATCAACCACCATTTTAAGGCCCTTTGCTGCCATCCTCCACCTCCTCCATGTATGATGGACAAGCCATGCTTCCCAAAAGATGATGTGCGTACCTTTCTTTGCTACAAATTTTCTTTGGTACAGAAGGCATGAATCAAAAAATTATGAGCGATGAGGTGGTCACCATACTCATTCAAATCACCAAAGAAAAAAGTGATCTTGCTTCCCTCTTCCCTCCTCATGTGCATCATGAAACCAAACCATGCTAATGGACATATGGCATGTCAGATCAGCCCAATACAAAGTACCATCATCAATGCACATCTTGAGATGATCATGCCAAATTTCTCATCATGCAAAACACATAGACATAGGAGATGTCATGTGGTGGCCATACCTTCTCACGTGAAACCAAATTTTACATGCCTTCTCTTGCTGCAACATAACATTGAAATCCAAGGCATGGCTTAGAAAATAATGAGCTATTGGGTAGCAACCACACTCACTCAAGAGCATCCATAGCAACAAGGACTTTGAAGCCTTCTTTCCTCATCAACATGTGGATCTTGGAGCAACAACACAATGATTAACATGTAAAATGTCTCATCAACATAGTACAAGAAAGCTCCCTCATACCACATCATGTGGGAGTAGTCTCTCCTCCCAAGCCAAAGTTCATACATGAAATATACCTCCAATAGAAATGCATGTGGACATGTGAGACATACTCCAAGCATAGGTGAATACATGGACATAAGATTTAGCATGTGATGTCCAACTCTCCTTCTAACAACCACATCATCCATGCTTCCTCTTCATATGATCTACTAATGATGTACCAAGCATGAGATAAGAGAATGAGAATCTTAGGGTAGAGAACATGCTCACCCCCAAGCAAACAGCGTTTTCATGCCTCCTTATTCATCTCATGACCATTCTTCAAGGCATAGATCAGAAAAATAGGTACCTTGGAGAGTGATAGGAATCTCTCAAAGGAAACCATCGTAACCAAGCTTGCTGGTCCATATATGTCTGCAAGTGATCATGTGACCCCTTTCTCACCATCCTCATCCACTCACTCAAATATGGAAGTTGAGTGATGTGTTGCAAAATCATGGCATTCTCCATTTGAAAAATACCATATCCTTAAACCCACCAAAGAACATTGCATCTCATGAAATACTGAAATGATTCTCTGTTGAGATCTCTTAGTGAGACCTTCCTCTAATGTATGATCTTCCAAAACCAGTGAAGCTTTGGATCTGAAGCAATACCTCCAACATGCTCCAAAAATGATGAAGCCCCTTTGTCACAACCACTAGGTGATAGCGTTGTAGATCTACAAAATGATGCATGTACTGTCTCAAAGCAAGTGTCATTGCTGATCTCACAATCAGCCATTGAACATAGGACAATACTAATCCCTTTCTTGAGATCCTACATGTCAACCCAAGATATTGAATGCAACTCAACAATGATGCATAGGGATAGCTTCCAGTCTCATCCTTGATTAGATCAAGGGTCCTCTACGTTGTGACATGTCTTTGCTTCAAATTAGCACTTCGATCTAACCCTTGGCTATGCATGGATCTTGAAATAATATGGGCTGAAATCTCATGCACACCTTGGATCAACTGATATATGGGAACCTCTTGACAAAACACAAGAGTTCCTCGATCTGGATCAATGATGCCTCCAACTGCTGGTAATAATGATGGTCTCCTTTCTTCAAGTATACCAGTGGTGGAATCTTTCTCCTCCTCCTCATGCATCTCTTGATTCATGCATGGGACCCCATATGATAATAACTCAATACTACCTTGCAAAGATGCAAGTGCCTCTTCTCTAGATGCAAGCTCCTTAGCAACAGATAGCGAAAATGAATATCTCTTGCCCAAAGTGAGAAGATTTCACATTCTCCATTGTTTCCTTGGGGGATGTCTCTTTGTAGCTCTTCTTTTCCTGTCCTCTTCAAGCTCTTTGAGATTTTATTCAATATTCTTCAATGCTTGAAAAAGAAGCAGTGAGATCTCTTCTTCAATCATTCTCTCTGCCTTGTGACAACAGTAAGTGTATGATTCTTCCTCTTCATCTTGAAACCCTTTAGGAGTTCATTTGCACCTCTTTCCTTCATTTCTATACCCCTCACCTTCTTTAAAGAAATTGGGTATAGTGGATCTATGAGAAGATATTGGATTCTATGGTCTTCTGTTCTTCTGATAGGAAGTGCTGGGAATCCTTCTTCTTCTTGAAATTTCATGCATTTCTTACTGCAACTTGCTTCTTCTTGAAACCCTCTAGGAGTCTCGGTGCTTATTCTTTCTCTCTTCTGATTTAACTCTTGGGAGAGGCTCTTCTTAGATCTCCAAGATGATGAGGATAATATCATATTCTACATCAACTGATCTCTGTTTCTTCTCTTTGATTCACTGGTAGCTTGATCTCACTGGCTGTGCCAAAGATCATGCTCTGATACCACTGTATTGTCCCAAATGGGGAAAATAGCCTCAGGAGGGAATATATTGAGATATTCCTCTATGGAATCATAGCAACATAGAAAACACACCAGAAAATTCTAAACCAAAGATAGACTAGTAGGGCATTTACTGGTTATATCACCTCTAAGGAGAGGATGAAAACCAGAGGCTTCCTGGCCCGTTCTAGACTCTCTCTATAGAAGACTGATGAAACACAGCAAGTGTGGGAATGAAAAAATCCTCTTATATTTCAATTCCCTTGGAAACATTAGATCTACAGATCTAAATAATGGATCCAAAGAGAAGAAAAAACTAAACAAGTGAGAAGCGAGAAATTCCACTCTTAGGAAAATCTGCAATAGGCTCAAGGAGGATGATGTATAAGCAATCCAATGTTAAAATAACATATAACAGGGCTGGGTTCCCTTATTTTAGGCTATGTGGGACCTCCATGTAGAGTTTCAGAAAAAATAAATGAGTTTAGGGGTCTTAAACAGATCTCCCACAATCAACACTAGCTGAAAATCAGGTAAAGGAGAGAGCTGGTTAATAGAGAAAACCCTCCTTCTGGAATTGCGCAATTTCTACTGGAAAACACTGGAAATAAGCCATCAGACCCATATTAAAGTATGGCAGCAAGAAATAAGATCCATAATGAATTTCCTTTGTAGAAACATTAAATTTACATGAAGCAAGAACAAGAATCCTTCAGAAATCATAGCAGAAATACATGGAAAAGCTGCATAAAGACTTGATAGCATTTTGTATAAGGAGCTTCAGCTCCTATAAGTTAAAAATCAGATATAACATTGATAAATAGCTGAAACATAATATGCATACCAGATCTAGAAACTACTCAGCCTTCTTAACAAGATCCCCTTGGGGTTTTATCAAAATATTGCACAAGAAGATGTAGATCTTGCTTTTGATACACTGAACTGTAGAAACTTCAGAGATTTATGAAGATGGATTTCATTACATTAAATATCAGATCTTAACATGATTATATTAGCAAGAAACTTTACAAATATTCAAAGTGAGAGGCAAGCCTCAATCACCAGAAAGATTGTACAACAAAGATCTAGACAATAGAGAAGCATGTACATGAAAATAATGCAGTATACGGAAGAAACTGCACAGTGGCTGGAATGAACTAATAGAGAAAATTAAAATTACAGATATGAAAGTGAAATGAGAGTAAGATCCTCTTCCAGGTGGTCACAGGACACCCTCCCTAAGAGAAATATCCTCTAAACAACTAGATCTTGCAGATCTAGTTCCCCACTTGCTACAAATCACAAGTAGCTACAAAACCCTCAATAGGACCAGCGCTGCTATAGAAATGAAGCTAGTCCATAATTTTGGATAGTGGAGAGATGCATCACAATCCCCTCCAAAGAGCTACTCCATGGAAGGAGAGAGGATTCCTAAACAAGAAATCCTCTTCCCTTAGGCTAAACAGCCAAGAGACTTGAGTTGCTGCAGCAACTTCTCAAAATTCTTCAACAACCTTTACTTGCTGCCTCTCCTTCTATTTATAACATGAGGGCTTGCCAAAACCCTAAACCATCTTCTTCAACTTATCCCCTTTCACACATGTGATCCTCTTCTAGAAGTACATTGTACTTGATGGATAAGATTCCCTCCAAACTGCGTTGTAGGTGGGGCCAAGTTGACCCATGCAAATGAATTTCCCCTTTTCACACTTAGGGGTGTTTAAATTAATAGCCCATATTTATCCTCTTTCACATTGGGCATGTATTTATTCTTAACTTATGAGTTTAATAAAACTCCTTCAAATAATTTTATTCATGAATAAATCAAACTGAAATTAAAATGCAATGTTCCCATTTAGCTGCAAAAATTGGGACATTACACCCATGCTCTCACCCATGCGCCGAGAACCTGTTATGATCGGCGCTACTCCCCTGTGTGATAATCCAATGATGAAATATATGTCTGAGACTTCTATATCCAACTTTTGATCATGAATCATAAACCTCTCCTGATCGGTGTCCCACACACTGATCAGATACTGAAGTAATTCTAGCTAGGCTCGAAGAGATGGTGCCATGAAGAATTTGAAGAGCCCATAGTCTATCATGGCATCCATGCATCTCACATTTCTCATGGCTAGTTCATATTCCTTCTTGTGCTATTTTTCCTTCCATTCAATGACCATTTTTGTTGTTAACCACATATAAAACCATCATTGGGACTTTCATTAGTCAAATAATTCACTTTTGAACTGTTTGAATGATACTGTTTAGGAGAATTCTCAAGAACATATGGTCTCAACAATTGGCATGAATGTTTTAGAAATAGCAGCGCCGATTGGTGCCTCCCCTTTAATTTTCTAGGCAAGTTTGTGTGACTCCGTGCCCAGAAGCTGCGCTGACTGTCATGCCCAACCTTGAACAAAATTCTCCCAAAATCATTAAAATGAAGAATGCAGGTGATGGAATACAATTTAAAATGAAAACAAAGATGAGGGATTTTACCTGGAGAAAACATATTTGTGATTGGTCTCTTGGATTGTCCACTTTGAGTTCCACAAGATTACACTTAAAAATGGTAAAATGCTCAAAAGAAGTGAAAAGGTGAAAAGTAATTTGTTTTTACTATTTCTGTCATTTTATAACCTTTTCGAAAGCCTAATTATGTTTTTGAGATTATTTTCGATTAATTTAATGTTTTATCTTGGAAAATGGGTTTTACATGCATTTCTTGTGAAGCAACAAGTCCTAAATATGATGCTGATGTTAGTCATCCATAATTTTCACTATCTGAAGATGACTAAGTATCGGTTCTGGATTTCTAGAAACAAAGTTGATGAACATTGTGAGTTCTAGAAACCTCACTACCTTCATTATCCTTATGATAATTTTTTTCACTATTTCATCATCCCATCATGTCAATGCTCAGCTCACCCATCCCATAAGACCCATCATGGGCTCATGTCACTGAGTTTGTCTTTTCTGTGTCACCTTTGGCCTCAGCCCTCTATTTTGTTTTTCCTAACTCCTTCATTATCTATCTAGGGATTTTAAAGGCATTTTTTCTTGGTTTGATGACCTCCATGGTTAAACATAAAAAAGGCTTGTATCATGATGCTCTTACAACTCCTCCTGTCCTTAATATACCTTCATAAACACTCCCCATCACTCCTATCCCTCAAATTCATCATTTTTCTACCAAAACCTAGTCTATGGCCGCAATTTGATACTTTTTAAGACTAGGTCTATGTTTTTCCCTTTTGGACCCCTTCCCCTCACTCAATACTTGAAATTCCACCTTCCTCTACTCCCTAAAATCTATCCCTATCCCCCAAAATTTCCCCAAGAATTTAGACAACCCTTAACCCCTTCATTCCATTCCCTCTACAAGGTAGTCCTAAATCCCCCACACCAAACGCTATTTTCCTCTTCCAACCAAGCTAGGGTTTGCTATGGAAAATATGCACAAGAGAAGAAGATACATATGGTAGGTAATATCAGCAATAATTAAGCCATTCCAACTCATAAACATCATGCCTCCATCATTTTCCTAGAATTCATTCCGAGGGCCAAGTCATTTGGCACACCTAGGGCTAGTTTTTCATAAAGATATATTTCGGGCCAAACTAAGATGCATTTCGAAAAAGTGAGAGAGGTTTTTGTCCATAATAGGGCTAAGAATAAAAACCTCCTTCATGTTTTACACAGGTATCTGGTTTTGGAGAAATGTCAAAAATACAGGTGTCACGGGAGAATTTCTGCATTACTAGAGTGACCTTGGTAAAATCAGTGTTTCTCACAGCTGGAGTGTCCAAATGACTTGCTTGATGAGCCAAATGACAACTAAAATTGACTACATTTCTAATGAGATATTGGGATTTAGATTTGGAGTTGTGGAAGGCATCCAAAGTTCGTCTTCACCAGCACTCTGCATTTCTGCACCATCACTCAACACTTTTTACCTAGCCACGGTAAAATCAGCTTTTGAAAAGGTAAATAAACTTCAATCAGGAAAAAAATGGTATATCTGAGAATTATACAGGTTAATATTTCCAACGAGCTATCACGGGCCCAATTACGACAATGGGAAGTCCTCCAAATGCCCTCTACAAAATGGTGATGCGCTCCTGGGAGGTGGTGCTGCGCTCCTGGAAAGTTTTTCCCATATAAATTACACATGGCACTGCGCTCCTAGGAAATAGTGTTGCACCCTTGGCCATGAGGTCTTCCTAAGAAAATTAACCCCTTAGACCACTTCAGAGCCCTTTCAATTTTCCTCCAAGGTTTTCTAAAGCTATGATATAGGTGAAATCAAATGAAAAGAAGATGAAGCTTATCATTTTCCAAAGAACATCAAAGAATTCCGAATATTATCCTCTTGATCAAGAAGTAAGCCTGCAAAGGAGAAATTTACCATGGACAAGAATTTCTATAGGAATGTTTTGTAAATGGTCAATAGTAGAATAGAGTCAAATAAGGAGGCCTAAAAGCTCATAAAGGCATCCACAACTGGTAGTAAGATATAAACAAGCTTTAAGTTTACAATGAAGACCATGATCTCATGATGGATTATTATGAAGCACTGCCCATCAAAAGGTCTGTGCAGATTCCAAAAGGAAAGTGGCACACAAGCAACATTTCTCATCAATCAAAGATATTATTGAAAGTTTATTTGGCCTCAAGCATGAAGCTGGTAGAGAGATAGATACCATTTGCCCACATTCCTGCAAAGAGACCAAAAAAAAAGAGCCATCAGATAAGCTATGAGGCAAGGTAACAAGGAGGATTAATATAATAAGCTCATTCACAACTTAGAAGAAAGCAGTAGGTGTGTATTTACTGAGAAGGAAATGTATGATTGAGTTGACCAAACAGTGGAAAAATACTTACAAAGGTCAAAGAACTCCCCCAACCCTCCAAATGATCACTGGAAACCTTTCAGGCATGAGTTATAAGTTTGAATGGATGTTTTCTTTAAGAATTTTGAAGGCAGCCTTGTGTGCCTTTCTAAACATCCCTAAAAGCTCAGAAGTTGGGAAACTGAACAAAATGGTCATAATAAGAGGCAAAGAAACCTCCTTCACCAACAACAAATGGTTTCAATAGTTTTCCAACTATCTTCTAAGTTTGGAAAACAAGCGTCAATCCCACTTAATCAAAGGATAAGGTCAAATTTCTTAAAAAGATCTAAGGATACAGATATCGGGCACTAAATGCCACTTTAACTCAAGTAGGCAAAGCATCAACTCAATAATATGTTTATTAATGAAGCAACACTCAAAGGCATGTTCACAATGTCTAAAGGAGGCAAAAAATGATTTAAAAACCCCTCTAACAAATGATTTTGACAAGCAGGGATCATTTTGGATCTAACCAACTGTCCAAGTGTAAAAAGAAACAATGGTTAAAAAGGGTTGTAAAGGACATTCAGAATCAGCTCCAAAAGGCATTGTCAAAAGGAAAAGGGTGCAAAAGGAAGCTTAGAAAAGGGGGTTTTAAGTTTAATTATTTCAAAAAAAGGGGTATAAAACACTACATCAACTCTTTTCCTGCTCATTGTTTCATTTGCACAAAATGCAGTGAGGTTTTTAGTTTTCTGTCGCAGTCCTTAGGTGAAAAAATCAAGGTGTTGTGCTCCTGTAGAAGTACGTTGCACTCCTGTAGAATCTTCCTTTTTTTTTCCTTCTGAGTGCTGCGCGCCTATAGATTGGTGCTGCGCTCTTGCGACTTTGCCCGACATGCAGGGGAAGGATCAAAATATCATGCGGCCTTGCCCAGAGATGTTGCGTTCCTACCACACTCTGCAAACCTGCATGAGACTTCATTTATACCTCCCAGCCCTCGTGCCAATGTGCTACCCACCAAAGACTTCAAACACAGCACAGTTGCACTTTGAATGCCAAAGCCACCCAACGGATAGTTGTGTTGAGCTCCTGAAACGGTCGTGCAGCCTTTGCCCTACGTGCAGCCTTGTACGACTGCTCGTTTAGTAGCCCGAGCTACCCATTGCTACACTCCAACCACTATCCAAACGCTGCACGATTCTGGGTTCAGGCTGACCCGAGCCGCTTGGGCGCCCAGGAGCTGTGCTCCTGCTAAAGGTTTCACCCCTCCACCCAGGTGCTGCGCTCCTGCCAAGGTTTTCACCCCTTTTCCCAGACGATGTGGGCCTGCCACAAAAGCGTAGCACTGCACAAAAATATAGTCAACATCACCCGACTCACCCACAAGCCTTCAAAAATCATTTTCTTTGCTATGAAGGACATTTTAAAAAGGTATTTCGACTGTTATCACCTCTTCATGATTTTATAAAGGTTAAGGGCGATAAGTAAATTCAAAACTTATGTCAAGGGAAGCACGAAGAAAAATTGTAAAGAAAACCTAACCTACTCTCTTCTAGTCTCCTAACCCTGTTACAAAACTCAACATCTCCTTAACCCTCTTTACGCATTATTTCAGTAGAAAATATCATTTCTATTTAAATATTTTGAGGAAGGGGTGAAGAAAGACACAATTTCTGAAGAAGGGAGTGTTGACCTAAATGAGGCAACTCAAAGACCAAAAAGGAAGCTTCATCTTCTTCACATGAATCATTCCCTCAAGCAGACCCTCCTCATTTTCTTTCCCTTGAGAAATATGAACATGAAGATAGCAGTGATGATAATGAAGGTTCCAAAAATAGTGGTTACCATGAAGAAAATAGTGATGGAAAGAATGATGAAGATGAAGAAAGAAGTGAAGGAGAAGAAGATGTCAAAGAGGGATATGGCTAAGAAGAGAATAGTGAAGGCAGTAACAAGGATGAGTACGTGGATGAAGAAGAAAATAGAGGTAAAAATAGTGATGCAAGTGATGAGAAAAAAATTCAAGACAGTGGGTCCCATGGTGAAAAGGATGACTCTAAAGGCACACAATCAGAGGCAGCTTTTCAAGAAGAAGACAGTGAACAAGAAAATAGAGTTCAAACCATTGAGTCCCATGATGAGATACAAAAATACCAAAATAGTAAGCCTAGTGAAATTCAACAAACAAATAATAGTCAAGGAAAATAAGTATAAAATGAAGAAAGTGACACCGAAAATACAAAGGACAGTGGAGAGGAGGCATATGAAAGCAACAGATAGGACAAAGAAGACAGTGACCCTACCAAGAGTGAAAATAGTGATATAGAGGATGAGTTAGATAGTGAAAATATTGGGTCAAATAATGAAGAAGAGGACATTCATGAAGACAAAAATGTGCCAAGCAATGATCAAGGCACCTCTTACATTGCAAAGGAGAATGACTGGGCACTATGAACGAAGAAACCACTTTGCAAGGAAAAAAAACTCAAAACTACCCAAAATGAGGGCTCGGCACCAAATGATGAAAAATACCAAGCTAGGCTTGGTATTTTTGCCCAAGTTTCTCTACAGGTCTCCGAGGACACTTGAGGCACCTACATACCAAATTTGAGGAAAATTGAACAAGTTTTTGTTTTTTGCAAAATTTCAAGCCTAAGAACGCAACACCCCCTGTGCTATGATTTTTCCTAGGGAATTTTCAGAGGGAGAAGCTTAAATTTTTGGATTCCCCATCATGGGAGTAGTATGCTCACCAAATTTCAGCTCAATTGGACTTGTTTTGATCCCCCAAAAGGGTCAAAAACACTCAATTTTTCACCTTTCTGCCGTCTTTTGTAAACAAGTGCTGCACTCCTGACAGCCTTGGATTTTTCCACCTTTTGTGAAACTTTCAGAGGTAATATTGAGGAAAATAAGGTATATTTGGAAATTAGACATCCACATATTTCCAACGGGCCATCATGGAGCCTTTTTCGACCTCGGGAAGGCCTCCAAAACTCTATTGCAAAAAGACCTTTTATGGTGTTGCGCTCCTGGAAAATTTTCAAGTTTTTGAGACAGTATGCTGCATTCCTATTTGTAATTGAGAAAATATTCGTTAGAAAAATTTCATCATGTATTTCAAAGCCTAAAAGTAAATATTTTTGCTATTTTAGTCCAGAAAAGATATTTTGAAGATATTTTGTGCCTTGGACCTTGTAGGGCCTCAAGGACAAGTTAAGATATTTGTTTTTGGCCAATAGGCTTCTAGATGCTCTAGTGAGCTCTCTTCCTCCTTTCTTGTTATATAAGCCATGAGGATTCATTTTAAACAGTGGGGACCTGATGTGTTATAGAGAAATACATGGTGTATGAGCTTGGAGAAGATATTTGGTTTTATGAAATGAATGAATGGCTTGTGTGGCTTCATGTTGGAGAAGCTTGCTTGCAGCATTCCATAGCTTGGTGAATGGTGATTTTTTTCTATATTTTTAGTGTTTTCTTATCCTCATTTTGTTTCAGTCTGCTTGTTTGCTTAGATTAGAAAATTATAGGTCGAGATATGCTCATGGAAGCACCTCAAACCTCCTGCTTGCTATAGTTTTGATGTTTTCTTCTTTTAGTTCATCTTAAGGAATTATTGACTGCTCCTTAGGCCCACTAAAAATTGTTATTTTTTTCATGAATGATTAGTATGTTAGCTTATAAATATGATTTATCATATGCCCTGCTTATTTAAAGTTTTCAAAATCTTATTGTGAAGATTTTCTATTGAATACTAATTGATTAGGTTAATACAAAGAGGTCTTGTTTCGATCTTTCCCTTTGCCCATACTCATCAACTTGTTTCAGATTTCCCGATAGTTTGATATATGTTTTTTAGGATTTCCCTCTCCATATATTGAATTGTTTTTTTATCTTATGTGTTTTCTCAAAATACTAAAGGTGGATTTCTAAAGTTAGGAGTTATAATGCTTCTATGTGCCACTGGATTGTTCATCTTACATGTTTATCAGTTTGAGTATTGTTCATAGAGTTTAATGGTTTTCCATACCTTGTGATTTTTTTCTTTCAAACTATATATGTTTAAGATCTCTTATTTTTTCCCAAACTTAATTTTCATTACACCTCATCATCACCTAAGGATCCATTAACCTTGCTAAATCGGCCCTGCAATACACTCTGATTCATCATTTCGACACCCTCGACTTCATCTGACCCCATAGCCCTATTGATTTGATATTATCTCATTCCACCTATCCTACTTGATCACCTTACCCCAACCCAAAACAAACAAACAAATTAAATTTAACAACTTTCCTAAAATCAATCATCTGAAGCGAACAAGTTCACATGCTTCGCACAATAGAGAGAGCCCTCTCTGAGTCCAGGAAGGCTAGGTCCTAGGACTCTAAAGACTAGTTTGATGTTACCTTGTCATTTAGTTTAGTCAATGTACCAAATCACGGGACACTAACAGATGATAAAGTGACGATTTGTCTTTTATTACTTTTTCGAACTCGGTAATAACACAAAAAAGTCACCACGTGGAGTCATCTTTCAGCTCCCTTTTGACTTTCAAAAATTGAAATGATTGCTGAGACTCTTGTCATTTTGAACTTGTTAAAGGGAGAAAAACATCATCTGCCTAGTATACATTTACCCCTTTTTCATGCTGGGATAGATTATTTATGAAAAAGGAATACCTTAGCCAATCGCGACTAAGAGATTCTCCCATATATTGTTTTCTACCTTTTTAGATCTATGAGACAACATACGAAAAGGGATATGCTAGAGTTTTCTTTTCTGATTCATTTCAAACTCTCTAAACATGAAAATATGTCGAGTTCTTCCTTAGTCAAACTCATTAAAATATAAATGACATCGGAAATAGTCACCATGAAATTACCTCCTTCCTCCTTCTTAGGGCTCGTAAAATGTAATAAGATATGTTTTTTCAAAGGAAAATCTTATATGAAAATCATATGCTATCCCCTTCAAGCTTATTTCCAAAAATAATTGGGTACTCACCAGAAATGGTGGTGGAAAATGGACCTAGTTCTCTGTCGCTGTTGAACATGACACTCATCTGTAGTTCGTATCGGGTTGGGGACATCCCACATTCGTCGTTTTTCCTCCATGGTTTTGGGTTATCTGTTTTGACCTCTAATCCTCTATTTTCCATGTCATCATCACGTCATATCCCTTGATGTCAAATACTGCCAAATGCCAAAGTCGTGTCAAAAATATGTTTAAGAGAAGTCTCCTTTTGCAGTTTTCAACCCTTGATCCTCTACTTAGTCCTGATTCACAATCATCTCATTCCATTGTCTCGTGTCAATGATGTGGGAAACTTTATGGCCCTCCTTCGACCGATCACTTCTTGTTAACTTCAGCTCATAATCTAGGAAGTTGATCTAGAGACTCCCTTCTGATACCTTGGAGCTTGCATGCCTCAATGGCCAGTTATTCGCATTCAACGACAGACCATCATCATTGGCCTTCGATCGAGTGATTTGGTGAATGTTTGAATCCATATCAATATTTACATTCCATGGATTTTACTAGTTGTACCTTGAGAGAAATTTTTTATCGCTGGTGGTTTATATTCTGCATGTTAATAGCTTTCATCATTGGCTGGTAATTAGGAAGTTTTCTTGCATGTTCGACTTCAGTTTACTAATTCACATGATTGATTTTGTACTTTCTCAGGTCGAGATGGAGTGCAAGACCCTGGGTTTTGTATAATAAAATCTAGGCTGTGAGACGGTTTGGTTTATCATGACTATATGCAGGACTCTTTCGATTGGATGGATGTGACCATACCTGAGTCTATTTTATTATCCTTCTTTCTAGATGGACGCATCCAGACCTCGGATATAATGTGCTCTATTCTGGATGGTTGCACCCATACCTCATGTTCATGTATTAGAGATATTAGTTGTACTTGTTCTTGGAGGAATTCTGACGATGATTTTTTGGTTTTGGCATGTTCTCATAGAGAATTTCAACCCTCCCTCTATCTCGAACCTCATGCTTTATGGGGAATATGTTACGCAATATTTTTTCACTATCCTTGCAATCCCCATCCTGAATATTGGAGGACCATTTCAGTTAATTATGTGTATTGTCATACCTTTCTATAAGTGTCATTGCATCCCTTGGCATGTCAAGAAAATTTCCTCTATTGATCATTCCTTAAACAGACCCTTAAAAACATGTGATTTTGGGTTAGAGCTATTAGGTAGTTATGACCTTACACCCATGGAGAAATTAACACTAGGCCCAGCGTCCTTCAGTGCCTTGTCTCAGAAGGTCATCGGGGCCGAGCTATTTTTGGAAAGTTTTTTAAAATAGACACGAATTTTCCATGCTTAACAACTTCATGAGTGGAGTCATCATGGTTTGTTTGACTGAATAACATCGAGTTCCTCCCTTTGGCTTGTTATTTCCTACAATTGTGAAACCCCCAAAGGATTAGGCCTCTCTTCCACCTTATGAGGGATCCCAAACCTCCTCCTCCTCTCCTATAAATTATTTCTTCTCACATTGATTCAGCTAGCTGAAACAATCATTACTATAATTGGTGCATAGAATAAGGTAGAGAGGAATCTATTGTTGAGAGATATTTTAGGCCCATTACCTCATTGAGTCTGATCCCGAACAAATTCTTGAGATGCGCCCGACTAAATCCGTCACAGGAGGCTTGTAACATCAAGGCATTAAAGTTCTGAACTTCTTTTCTCCATCAATAATACATGACTGGCTTTTTGGTTCTTATTTTTTGTTTAATTATATGAAAAATGTTTGATTCTCCTTGACCGATCGAATATTTGTAAGTGAAAATATATTGTAGTATGCTATCATTGTTCACTTGATCTTTTTGCAGGTACATGGGTATCATCACTGGCAGACCGTGATGGTTGAAGGCTAAGGTTGGAGGATCGCTACTGCCAGTCATGAAAATTAGTATTTGAACGAGGTAAGGTATCTATCTCAATTCATATATCATTTATAAGCCAGGAATAAAAATTCCAACATGTTCCCTTGTTGGTAGACCCACCCTAGGTCTAGAGGGACCGCCTCTGTCGGTAGAGGGGATTTGCCTGCTCAACAACCTTACCTCAAGGCACCTTACAAAGAAAACATCAAAAAGGTCTCTCCTTTTTGTCAGTTGTTGAACATGGTTTCCCCCATGATGAAAATCATCATGAAATACTTCACTTATGAGGGGAGATTATCTATATTTTACAACTATCACATTATGTTTCTCATGCATTTCACTAGGTTTAAATTTCTCAGCCTTCCCTACTACTTGTATAGAAGCATTCATAAAATGGCCTACAATGTGCAAAACATAGATTTTGAGCTTCAAATGAACAACCTCTTCCACCACTCTTTTATTATAATAATTTTCCTTCACCACCTTAATCAAATTAACATATCATGGGAGAATTTCATAGAGGCTGATGTCTTCAATACAGGACCAACTCAACCTGCTAGAACTATTCCACCAAAAGCATCAGTTCCTCATAGGAAGGCTAAGGAATCTAGCAGGGCTACAGTGAAAGAGGAAAAAGAGTTCCAAGGGGTATAAACCTACCAGAGGGAACCTAGGAAAATGTTTTCTCCATAGATTGTGGAAGGGACCTTTCCTTCTTCACCAACAAAGTGGGGAAATCAAAATTAGAAAGAGGCAATTGTTCAAGAGGAGGAAGACCTTCATGACTAAGAAAGAGAATCTGACTTGGTGGAATTGGATGTCCAAGATGATCATGAGGCCTCAAACCTAATCATCGAAGAGAAGGATGCCACAATAAAAGAATTGCAAGACAACATGGAAAGAGTACAATTTTTCATATCATTCCTTGAACAAGAAAACAAGGAGCTGAAAGACATGCATGTAATCATGGATATATAACTACTAAAGGAAAAGGGACAAGACACCAATGGTAAAGAAATTATGAAACCTGATGAGCCTGACCATGGTGAGACTCAAAACACCAAGACAATACCAAAAACAAAAGGTCTTAAGAGAGCTTTAGAGCAAGAGAAACATGAGACGAAGAAACTCAGTTTTGAGGAAAGGATTGCAAAGGAAACTAATGATGATATAGAGGTGTGGCTTGATAGAGTTAACATCCACATTCAGAAGCTCCTCCATAATGCTCACAATCACAATTATATTCTCAAACACATGGCCAACAGATACATCACTAGAAACAAGATTTGTAACATCAGGATCAAGCAGTTGAAGGAGAAACGCAAGCATACCCTAATCAAGCATAAGGAGGAGGATAAACTAGAGATTAGTTCTTATGCCTCCTTGGTTGCTTGAGAAGCCTCATCAACACTTCATCTACCAATTTTGATGAATTTTGGGAAATTTTTCAAGTTTTTTTCATTTATGCAAATTTTGAGAGACTTTTTACAGATTCCGCCTGCAAAAAGCGCAGCATGGGCCACCCTGCACTTTTTGTGGTGGCCACCAAATGAGAAATGGGTTGAATATTTGATCTCAAAGTGATGTCAACATGTAGTTTTGATTTTTGGCACTCATAAAGAAGAGCTTTAACAGGTGGAAATGGCCAAAAACCACTAAAAATCACCTTTCTATTGCCATTTTCAGACCTTGTTGCGATTTTGGATTAGTCTTGGGAGATTAAATTTTTTATGAGATTAACTCAACCATTTTCAGTTCCCGAGGACAGTTTTAAAAACTAGATTGAAAGATATTTCCAATGAACCATCTTGGGCCTAATTTAGACTTCTAGAAGGAAGTCAAAACTTAGTTTTAAGGCCCATGCCACAATTTTTCCCAGCCACACTAGGATTTTTCCGAGCACGCTCCACTTTTTGTAGTTTCCTGTTTTCTCGAGAATTTTCATGTTTTCTCTCTTGATGGATGAATTCAATGAATTTTTACTGATTTAATGGTAATATGTAAATGTAATTATATCATGAATAGTTACTAGGGGTATATACATGATGTAAAAATGTAATTTTGGTTAAAGTGAATCAGTTTCATGAATGATAGGGATGAGTTGGAAAACCTACCTAATCATTAAGATTCCAGTTGAGCACTTTGGGGATCAGCTCCACAAGTCAGGGTTTCAACCCCAGAGAGTGGTAGAAGCTGTTTTTGGATATATGTTTCATTTCTTTTCTCATTGCAAGGGTTGGATGCTGTAGAATTTGATCATTGAGCACTATTGTAATCAGAATTTTGGCAAGAAATAATAGACTGAGCTGAAACTATTTTGATGGGATACCTGTGGTAATGTGATTTGACATTTTTTCTTCTTATGTTTTTCAAATGTATGAATGTATTGTGATTTCATATTCATGTCATATTTGTATGTAATTGATTCCTAAGTTAGAAAGACATAATACATTAGCTTATGCTCTATTTTGGAGGAATTGTTACAATTTTTTTTCATCTTTCTTCTTATTTAAAATAATTCATGTTGCCATGATCTTTTCTAAAATCCTATTATTCTAAACATTGCATATTTATAACATAATTTGTTGAGCTACTTACCTACCTTGCCCCATAATATCCTTGCAATTTTGATCCTTGTTTTCCCTGACCTAGTTTATTCTCTAACCTATACACCATCCATCAGCTCAAATTCAATCAAAAAACCCTAGCGGTACTATACGTAGCCTAAAATCTCATTGATCCATTCATCTTGACAATGATATTGTGGAGATAGCCCTCTCCTACCAAGTAGGGCTAACTACTTGGTAAAATATTGGTCTGTGGTTACCTTTGTTGGTCTCTTCTCAGCCTTAGAGATCAAGTGGAGTGATAACATCTTGGAGAGAATACTGGGGATAAAATGTCAAATATTCCCTGGTTTTACCATTAGATCCTTGAATTCTTTGCTTGTGGATGATAGGTCTAAGATTTCATGGAGGTTGATCTGAAAAGTTCCTGAGAAGCAAGTTGTTGAACAGTGAACATTTTGGCTTAGAGGAGATACACTAGATCAAATCCAGATCCTCATCCACCTGTTCCAGTCAAAGATCCAAAGAGGCTTGTTCAGAAGCAAAGATATTAGCAAATAGAAATTTAGTCAAATCCTATTCCATTGGTAAGATCTTATTCGCTTCCTAAAAAAGTTTTATCTCTCGAAGACATAACTTTTGATTTGAAATTTGAACTATCTTTATTTCAATCTAAGTCTAAACTTCACCATTTGACATAGTTTTTGACCCATTAAGGATTTCTAAGGTAAAATAATTATTCGAGATAGATCTTAGTTCCTTAAAACTTGAATATAATCTACCTTTTGAAGAGACTAATTCTGAATCATACTTTGACACTAAAGTCTGGAGTCAATTCTAGAGGCTTGAAATTTTAGCAAACCAACTTGAATACTACTTAGAAAAAATCCATAATCCAATATCAGCAATATTCCATACCCATCTTGACACAATCACAGTCAGTTGTTACTTCTTCATCTCCACCATCTACTTCATTACCTATTCAAAAAACACCTTCTATTGTTAGTCATGTACCTCAGTCGAGAGGAATCATGGCCATATTTGTACCCCTCATTCTACCATGTCAACTTAATGGCTTACCACAAGGCTATGGCCAGAGACTCCCTCTTTTTAATGAGAGTTCTCAAATCACTACAAAACAGCACATAGTCAAATTCACCGACTTTATTGACCTGGAAGAAATAGATGTCGAAGATGCTAAAATGAGAATTATAGTTTAGAGATTTTCTACAGAGGTTAAAAACTAGTTTAGATCATTGAATCAAAACTCTATAGCAACTTCTACCCTATTGATAAATGCCTTCATAGCTCAAAGGGAGGTGAATAATAATCCCTTTCAAATCCTTTTTGAATACAATAATTTGAAAAGGGAACCAAATGAGTGAGTACAAGACTTCACTACCCCATTTAACAGAATATACAATTCCATTCCCAATGAGATCAAACCTCCTCTTGGTTTCAATATTTTTCATTATCTGGAAGGTTTTGATCCAGACATGGCCTATCAGTTGCGAGAATGGAATCCTATTACATTAGAAGTCATGCAGAAGAATTCAATAAGTGTGGAAGCTAACTTGTCCATTAAGAAATCAAAAATGAAGGGTGAGATGAGAGTAATCATTAAGGAAGAAGAATCCTCATCCTCAGATGTAAAACTGGATACTTTGATAAGAAGAGTAGAAAGAATGGTTGACAAGATTTCCATAACAGAAAGACAGTGAGAACCACAAGTTATAAATCCAAACTTCAGAGGGTATAAATAGCCTCAATTCAAAATCAAGCAAAGAGAACAGAGGACACCCTAGAAAATACCATAACAACAACAGATTCAGACACCCTTGTAGAAAAATGATTCTCAAGGAGTTGAGGAAGAATAAGAAGATCATATTTTTGAATAAAATCACTTTTTTACAGCTGATGCCTATCACATATTTTTGATAGAAAATTAAGAGTATGTTGAGAAGATATATGTACCTAAGGATGCAGACTACATATTGGCCACTAGTAATGAGTTGGAGATTGAATATGATGATTATTAGTGAGGTTACTTGAATGCACTCAACTCACAATAGAGCCAATACTCATTAGGGGGTATATATGTCCCAATAAATCTTATTCAGAAGCAGGGATCCAAACAAAAGGATAATCAACCGAAGCAGAGTCCTCAAAATAATAAAAATAAAGGAAAATAACCAGGAGCTACAAATCAGAACAAGGCTAGTCAGCCATCTGCAAGCACACCGAGAAAATAAAAGGACAATCAGAAAAGAGAACCTACACCAAATGATCATGCCGAAAAAAGATACATAATCATTAAAGAGATATAAAAATCTATTCCTTTCAACTTAGAAACTGAAATTTCCAAATTGAAAGTGTCAATACCTTTAACTGAACTTGTCAAGAAAAATCAATGTAAGTCTCATGTAGCTAAAATGTTAAAATTAGCTCCTTTATATGATATACTAAATGCTAAAGATGACCAACCTGAACTTATATTTGGTCCAACAATAGACAGTCAATTAGAGGATATTGAAGCTCCCCCATTTTATGATTATGAGAATTCACCAAAATATCCTTCACAATGCTATGCTCAACTATGGAGCTTCCCACATTTTGATTCCGAAAGCCATTATGGAGAAATTGGGCCTAGATATCACTCTTCCTTACTATGACTTTTATTCCTTTGATTCAAGTAGAGTCTATTGTCTAGGTATCATTAACGGTTTAGTACTTTCCCTTGAACAAATTCCAGCAAAGAATGTCTTGATGGATGTGGTTGTGGCCAATATACCACCACGATTTGGTATGTTGCTGTCAGATCTTGAGGAGTGAAGTTGAAAGGCACTTTGCAACTATACTTCTCTTATGCCACCATCTCAGTTTTCAGAAAATTGAGAAAGTTGTACCGAGAGATGAAGATGAATTACATGATAACCCACAAAGAGAAGCCTAACAATCATCCAATTAATGGTGTACATATAGATTTAGAATCATTTATTTTTTCAGTAATGGCAGCTTGTAGAAGTAGAAGATATTCCGTAAATTTCTAATTGTACTAGAATAGTTTTAGATAAGGGAAAAGAAAATCTTCCAACTTCTTCAGAGAATTCATTAGATAAGGTAGAGAAAAGTTCATATCAGAATCAAGAAGTGGCCCAGAAAGTTGAGACAGAACAAAAATCATAATTCCAACACTTGGATGATGAAAAGGTCTATGGAGCATGGATTTTGATGATATCGTGGGGAAAGACGGCCAAGCATTGGTATTTGGATCCACAAACCTCTTCATCGGCCTGGTAAGGATCCTAAAAATGTAAGGTTATTTTCATACAAGTTGGCTTTTTATTGTTCTAGAAATGAGGCAGAATATGAGGCATTGATCACCAACCTCAAGATTTTGAAAAAGTTGGGCGCAAGAAGAATTTCAATTTATGGCAACTCTAAACTTGTGATAAAATAGGTTAAAGGAGAATAATAGGCCAAGCATCCATGAATGAGAGCATACATGAATTTTGTACAGGATATCCTAAATATGTTTCACGAACATATATTGTCAGTACTACTGAGAAGTCATAATCTCTGGCAGATTCGCTTGCTACATCAACAAGTAATTTCAAGATCCCTATATTTTCCAATAGAAAGTTTGAAATCCATGTTAAAAGCCAGCCCATTGTTCCTGACAACTTGTGGTATTGGCAAGTATTTTTGTATGATAAACAAGTAAACAATTTTCTGCAGAATGAAGAAGAATTTGAGAATTTTTCCATTGATGAATTTTATGACTAGGATGATCTAGCCATCGAAGCTACCGAGGTTGATATTTTATAACTGATCCAAGAGGTCTTATACATTTGGAAGAATTTATTGATCAAGATGATGTAGCGAGGAAGCCAACATTGGTTCCTATGGAGAAAGATGTGGAGGATTTAAACATCAGAACAACGGACAAGCCTAAGATGGTCAAAATGTCCAAGTCTTTATCTCCTGAGGTAGAGGAAAAATACATTGATTTAATTTCTAAATTTTCTGATATTTTTGCTTGGTATTATGTATACTTGAAGGTCTATGATAAGAATATTATTCAACACACCATTCCAATTAAGCCCAAGAAAAATCCCTTAAGGAAAAAGCTGAGAAGGATTAACTTGAGGTTGTTGCCCTTGCTTTAATAATAAGTGAACAAACTTTACAAATTTGGTATCATTTTTCTTATTAGATTTTCCGACTGAATATCAAATCTAGTCCTAATAAGGAAGACGAAAGGAGAAATATGGCTTTGTATTTATTTTATAAATTTGAACAATGTGTTCCTCAAAGATAATTATCCCCTTCCCAAAATGGACCACATCCTACAAAGAGTGGTTGGAGCATCCTGAATGTCACTACTTGATGGATATTTGAGATACAATCAAATTTTAGTGCATGAGAAGGACCAAGATAAAAATTCCTTCACAACACCTTGGGGCACAGTTAAATATGCTAAGATTCCATTTGGACTTAAGAATGAAGGGGCCACCTTTCATCATTTCATGGATATAGCCTTTTCATATGAGAAAGATGTTTTCTTAGTTGTATATTTAGATGACTTGACAGTTTTCTCTCATTCTAATGTTGAGCAGCTATATCATTTAACGATTGTTAGAAATGCCAGAAATTCAGAATTTTTCTTAATCCAAAAAATAGTATGTTTTCCATGGAGGAGGGAAAGATTCTTGGTCATATCATCTCCAAGGATGGAATCTAGATTTACCCTTCTCGGGTTGAGGCAATTCAGCAAATTGAATTTCCACGGAGAAAGAAATAAATTCAGGCTTTCAATGGTAAGTTGAACTTCTTATGCAGATTTATTCCAAATTTGATTGAGAATCTTTGATAAAGGACCATCATGTTAAAGAAAGAGAATGAGGTAAAGTGGTCCAAGGATGCCAAGGAGTCTTTTAACTCAGTGGCATTTTCATTAACGACAACCATTGTTTCAATCAGCCCAGATTATTCAATTGATTTTATTGTTTTTTATTTTTTCCTACGAGCATATATTGGTTGTAGTCTTCATGCAGAAATATGATAAGATTGAGCATCCCATAGAATTTTTCAGTAGAACCTTCAGGGATGGAACTATTCGATACAATAGCATTGAGAAGCAAACCTTAGATTTTGTAAAATATTTGAAGGATTTTCGTGTATACATTTTACATTCACATGATTTCACCTATTTCCCCAATGCAACAATAAAGGATGTTCTTATGCAAAAAGATCCAAAAGGTAGAGGAAAGTGGATAGAAGAAATGATAGAATATGACCTCGAGATCAAGGCCACAAAGCTCATCAAAGGTCAGGGCTTACCCAAGCTCATGGCTGAGTCAAACTTACATTCCCTAGGCATCAACCTCATTTCTACATTGTCCGATGAAGATAGAATGGAACTCTTATACATGTATTTGATATCTTTCTTTCATCTCCATGGCATTCATACATTATATATGTTTTTTTAATTATAAATCTTCCGGAAAATCACATAATGAATTTTTGGAACCGACATGTTTCAAACTACCAACTATAGTTCATCATCAGGATAATAAGGATTGGCTGATCAGACATACCCATTTATACCAATAAGAGAGAAGCAACGGTCAAAACCCAAAGAGTTAAAAACAGTGCAAAATATAAGAAAAACTATAAAATAATCCAAAAATATAACTAACACATTCTTAAAATTAAAAACGGTCACAAATAAAACTAAAAATATAAAACAAAATTACTCCCTTCATATAAAATAACCCCCCCCCCCCCCCCCACAAAAAAAAAAAAAAAAAAACCTAACTCCCCATATAAACAATATAAATAGTTTATTAAGCGAAAAAATATTCAAGTCAAAGTCATACATTATAAATAAATAATAAATAAATAGAAAAAATAAAATAAAATCAATGAATAAAATTAGAAACAAGAATTAAGATACAATAAAAATAAATTAAAATAAAATAAAACAAAATAAAAATAAAATTAAAGTATTTTATTTTAATAATTAAATAAATAACATACATAAACCAATCAATAAAATACTATGGTAAAATAATACTAATAAAATAAAGATAAAACTAAAGAATAAAAGGACCCATTAAAAAGTAAAATAAAACAAAGAATTCAAGTCAAAGTCTTAAACAAAAATAAATAATTTATAAATAAAATAAAAATAGAAATAAATTATGAACGAATAAAAATATAAAAATAAATAAATAAATAAATAATAATAATAATAATAATAATAAAAATAATATATTTTATTTTAATTAATAAATAAGTAAAATATTAAAATCAAATAATAGAATAAAATATTATGACCAAAACATAAAAACCAAAGAATCCTTACAGGGAATGAAGAGATGGAATCCAACAACTGCTAACTTTCCATCCGTCATCCTTGTTCAACGTGCGAGACCTCTTCTCAATCTCAATTGCCTCCCTAAATTTCCGGTGATGGAAATGGTCAACCCTAGCAAGAATTCTGGCGTCCTCCATACAAATGTGATGCTTCATCTTTTCTTCATGCTCAGCTAATGCAGAAGACTTGGTTCTACCATGTCCAATATCTGCAACATGCTCCTGGAACCTCTTATTAATCGACCGACTAGTTTCACCAATGTAGGGAGTCCCACAAGAGCACGGAATCAAATAAACATCTTTCACGCTTTTAGGGTCCAACTGGTCCTTAACCAATTTAAGGGAGCCCTGAATGGTGTTTAAAGGTTTAAAAGAAGGTTTATTCACCATTTAAATCCTCCTCCATGAATGTTTAAGAGTAATGGTAGGTCTCTGAAGTTATAAGCTTCCAAATACTAAATTTTGAACAATGCCCTTCATTGGGAAGATCGAGGAGGTATTTTGCTGGACTGTTTAGTTGAAAATGAAGAAAAATAAGTTATGAATGATTTCCATTGGGGATATTGTGGGGGGCATCTTTTTTGGAAAACCACAGCTAAAAAAGTGTTGAGAATGGGATACTAATAGCCAACTCTTTTTTCAGACTTGTATAAAACAATGATGAGTTGCCACGAGTGTCAAGTGTTTCAAGGTAAAATAAAACTTCTTCCATTACCTTTGCGGCCTATTTTAGTGCATGCACCTTTTCAACATGGGGCCATGACTTCATGAGAGAGATTCAGCCTACATCATCTTCACAACATAAATGGATCTTAACAGCCACTGACTACATCGCCAAATGGATCGAACTGATCCCATCAAGGCAAGCAACAAATTTAGTAATTATTCATTTTTTGGAGACTAACATTTTGCTTCATTTTGGTTGTCCTGATAATATCATTACCTATAATTTTGTTGCATTCAAATCGAAGAGAATGGTTGAGTTATGTGAGAGGTACAACATCAAATTGGAGCACTCAACCACCTATTATCCACAAGGTGATGGCTTAGCATAATCTTCTAATAAGTCTTTGAATAATGTCATAAAGAATGTGCTTGAGGCAAAAGAAAAAAATTGACACAAACAGTTGGTTAATGCTTTGTGGGCGGAGAGAGTGAGTAGTAAGAAATATATAGGAATGTCCCCTTGTCAGTTGGTTTATGGTGTAGACATTGTTTTTCCTACGTCACTTGCAGTCCCTATAATGAAATTGTTGCAAGAATCAGGAAGTGAGTAAAATTATGTACATCATCGGATCAATCAGATGATCCATCTTTAGCATAAGATAGATGAGGTATTTCAGAACACATTAAAGCTTCATGAGAATATAAATAAGGTGTATAACCACAAGACCAAGGCGGATGATTTTAAGCTTGAAGATCTAGTCCTCCAGTGGGGTGCAAGGAACGAAGAAAAAGGGAAGCACGAAAAATTTGATAACTTGTGGAATGGGCGATAAAATATCTCAAAATTTCGTGGAAAACATGCTTTCATATTGAAGGAGATGAATGGAGAAGAATGCTTGGGAGGACCTATCAATGGTAGGCTCCTTAAGCATTATCTTTTTTGATGCACATTTCAAATTTCTCAGCTCCAATTTAAATATTAGTTTAACTTTATGCAATGTGTGAAGTGGAGAATTAGTGGAGTTTGGAGTCCTAGGTGAAGGCCATAAAGTTTCATTGGTTTTATAATGTTTTCAAAGATAAGCTAGTCAAAGTCAAGTTTGTTTTGAGTCGGCTTTCTATAAGTTTTCAATCAGTTTTAAGTCAGTCTTTAGTTAGTTTATTATGATAACTTTTCAATATTTAGTTTTCTTACAGCTTTTGACTCCATGCCCAATGGATAGGCACTTGGTATACGATTTTCTTGACACCGCCAAGGAGTTGTCATCCCCCAGCTAGAGCCAATGTTAGTGTCAGTATTTGCATCCTTCCACCAGTGATCAAATATACTCATTCATGTCATGTTAGGGTCCCATTATGATTTTTTTTCATTTCATTAGGTCATCATGCAAAAATTTGGTCACTTGGTGCAGATTTAGGTCTGATATCACTCCTTTCAAAATTTTTATAACTTGCTAGCTCATTTCACCACTTTCTTGAGTATACCATCAGTCATGAGTTGTCATCACTATTTCAGTCATTTTCATCATGGTTCCATTCAGTCAAAGTCTTCATTAGGTCTTAGGGTTTCCAAGGTCATCAAATCACCATTTCGTTGCATAAAATCCTAGAAAATGAAGGGGTGCTAATAAAGAAGTTTCGTGAGCAGGTTTGATTTGTAAATTTGATTTCAGAGGAAAATGTATTTTTTTTCTTCATAATTTGTAATAAAATCTCAAATTCCAGGTAGCTGCACACTCAAAGTTCCATTAGTAGATAACCCAAAGTTCCAAAAAGTCAATCAACATTCCTTAGTCACCAAAATATGAAGTTCAATGATGTAATTCAGAAATTAAAAGGTAAACAACATTTTAAATTCAATTTCAAGTAACGAAAGGTCGGTCCCAAGGTTTTTTAATGACATTTATCCAAGTATAAAGGCTCCCAAAGACCAAGAAGACATTCATTTTCATATTCAAAGAATCGAGATCTCAGCCTCCCAAGAAAAAAACTCAGTTTGAATTCAAATAATTTAATTTTAGACCATTCGTTGTGCTTTCTCCACAGGCGTTGTGCTTTTGTAGGAGACCACATTGCGCTTTTTCCAAATCCGATGCGATTTTTCAAGTTTCTTGTTGTGCTTTTTCTCTATATGCTGTGATTTTTTCTAAAGGGAGCGATGGTCCGTAAAATTCATTGCAAAGGTTATGATCATCAATTCAGGGTTTGTAGAACTATTTTCAAGTAAGTGGAATCTCCATAGCCCCTCCTTTCAGCTTGTGGTGTCAATTTCATCGTGTATACCCTCCATTACATTTTATACCATGTTTTAAGAAATTGAAACCATAGTTCATAATTTACAAACTTAATTACTCTCTCCAGGACCCATTCAGCTTCCCAACACCATAAATCACTCCCCACTACCCAAATATTTACTCATTTCCCATTCCCAAACCCTATTTCATCAACCCTACCACCCTATATATGATTTCCTACGCATCTAGATACCTCCCTATAATACAAAATTTCTACCCTATTTCCCTAAATATTTCACCCTCTCATTACTTCCCTACGCTCACTAATCCCTTCCTACATTCCCTCAAAATTTCCCTCACCCATCACAATCCCCTAACCCCATTATCCTACTCCCTTTCCCTTCCCCTTATTCCCTAGGGTTTTCAAAGACAAAATGAGCATAACGGAGGAATAAAGAATCACAATGGAAGAGGAAATAAATGCCACACAATAAGACAAGAAAACATATAACAAAGTAGGGGGGATTTTGAGATTAGAGACAACAGACACAAGAGAACTAATTTCATCACCCTTAGCTGTCATATGTTTCCAGCATGTAGGTTTCATTGAATTTTGTGAGATGGTACAAAGAGTCCAAAGTCATCCTACCTTGACTAGGGTTTTGATCAACACCCTCCAAAACAACCAAGTGACTATAACAAAGGTGAATTTCACCGTTTCCACCGATATCATTAAAACATCAAAAGGGATACCCAATGTGGGTGAAAAGTGGTTTAAGAAGATGGATTTGGATGCGCGGTTTTATGAGCTTGACCTAAAGGCACCTTACAAAGAAAACATAAAAAAAATCTTTCCTTTTGGTTAGTTGTTGAAATTTTTTTTCCCCACGATGAAAATATTCATGAAATACTTGATTTGTGAGCACAGATTCTCTAGATTATACAGCTATCACATTAGGTTGCTCATGCATTTTGCTAGGGTGAAATTTCTCAACCTCCCCTACTACTTCTACAAAGGCATTGATAAAATGACCTACTAATCTAGATTTATGAAGGAACGTAATAAAATACATAAATAGACACAAACATAAATATGCAGTGGAGATAATGCTTCATTCCATGAATGTCAAATAACTGAAATATGTTTACAGATAGAATGGAAATAAAGTAGTTAGGGTGATGGTAGATTATCTCTCAGAAGAGATGTGGTGGCTACATGCCTATGAACAGTGGTAAAATAAGGCTCGAAGGCCTATTTATTGTTGAGAAACAATGTAAAACCCTAAACATCCAAAAACCTAACTGTGGGAGATGAAGCGCCAAAACTATGGGCCCTATTTGGGTAAATTCTTGTTTCAACTTCCCAGGGACGTAACTTTGGCATACGATCTTCGTTTGACACACATCATACCTCACTAGAAATATATATCCAAGGAGTACAACTTTTAGTGTGAGAAAAATTGCTCCAAGGACCCCTGTTTCTCACAATTTTCCCAAAAACATCATTTAGGGCCTCCAAACGGCTCCAGAAGTTCAGGACCCGAGAAACTGCTAAAAATAGTAAGTTGTGCTAAAATTGAAAAAATTAAAGAACTAATGGTGGTGTTTCAAATGGAATAGGTGGGTGTCAACCAATATCCTCCTGGATCATTAGGGCTCCAAAACAGCTTCGGAATTTCAAGACCCAAAAACCTCCTAAAAATAGTAACACGTGTTGAAAGTTGAAATCTGAAGGAACTGATGCTGGGGGTCCTAATGAAATAAATGGGTGGCCACCAATATCCACATGGATAATTCCTCCACCCTTAGGAAGCAATGATCCCCATTTCATTGAGATCCTCCATAGGATGAGGAAAATTCTGTTGAATTCGGTATTAGATCTGTCGAAGATGTCATGGACCTGTGGGTGAACATGTTGGATGCGTTCAATAAATTTGGTTCCTTTATCAAGCTCAAATAGTATATTTGTGGATTTTTTCTGTGTAGTCACATGAGTTATGGAAACATCAGGCGGCGGCGCCTCATGGGTCATGTCAATGTAGTGCTTGTCCTAACAATGTAGATGAACCTCTATGATTGAGGAGAAAATGTCCTTGTATTCCTCCATGACTTTGTCCAGTTGTTGTAGTTGTGTAGGGTAGCCATATTTTGAGGTTGTGGCCACAATATTCTTCTTTCCCTATGAGCGAGTTGTAAGGAAAATAAATTTCCTGGTTTGGGAAGCAATCTTACTGTGTTGTTTTGTAGTTGTCAAAGAGATGAGAGGAGGTGGTACTACCTTCGATATCCTATACAAGTTATTTCAAAATGTAATAATAAAAATACGAGGCCTACACTCATACACATCATGTCACCTCCATAAGTATGGTTGACCCAATAATATATCAACTACATCAAGAGGAGAAACATCACACAATACCTCATTCTTGAATGACTTGATGTTGTACAAAAGGAGACATTGTTGGCAAATGCATAGATCTCTCCCTGGGTGAGGCCACCCGATGGTATATGACTGCGGGTGTGCTATGGTCGATAAGCCAAGCCGCTTCACGACCTCTGCTAAAATGAGGTTCTTTTGGCTTCTGCTACTGATAAGAAATTGCAGCGGGGAACCCTTCACCCACATCTGCGAATGGAAGAGGCACTCCCCCTCCTCTCGATCCTCGGGATCCTCCCTTTGGATATTGGTGGTCAAAAAAATGGAATTGGGGTCTCCCTCAATGATATCCTTGCCTTTTTCATATCCCTATTCTCATTTTGTCTTAGGATCAGAATATGCATCTGATTTGGGTGCCTTCAATTCGGCTACCAGCAACAGTTTGGCCTAACACTCTGTTATGCTATTAGTGGGGCTGTTATGGATTCAAACCACTTCCCTATATCCTTATTTGGATTTGTGGTGGTTTTCTGAGTCGCCCCCCTTTGGATCTGCCCCTTGTTCTGTGGTTCGGGGGTTCCTTTACCTGGCTTCGGATTCGCAGATCCAAATTTTCTCTTCCTATGCTTTAATTTCTGCTCAATCTTGGCAGCATAGCGATATGTCGTGCCAAGCGAGGTAATGTTGAGGAAATCCATTTCCTCCTAAATGTGTCTCTGAATGTTTAATACCCAACTGTGTCCACAGGGTATGGAAACAATTCATCAGTTCATGTACATCTTGATCCCTTTGCTGATGTAGCGTGGTCCATTGGATGTACTTGTCCTCATAGCTCCCCACGGGGTATTATTGTGACTTGATGTCATCTCAGAATGAATTCCAAGTGGGTGTGGCCGATAAAAAATAGGGCTCCCCCTCGTCGTTTTTCTCACAATAGGTTTCCCATCAGTCTTTGACATGGGGTCAGCTTTGAGAAGTGCCAAAATAATCTTTTCTCGGTAGGAGAAATAATGCACTGAGAAATACCCTTCTAGAAAATTCAACCATTTCTCTATGGTGTCTACATCTATATGGCCTTAAAATATAGGAATGTCAACGTTTACCTGTAACTTGAAGGGAGTGCCACCTCCAGAGTGGTTGTTGGATGTAGATGCACTATAGGTGGGCAACCGTTGAAGGATATGGGAAAAGTTATCCATCATCGCGTTCCTTTGTTTCTCAAGGGCCTCCTAGAGCAATATTTTGATAGAATCTCTAGCTCCTTCATCTTTCTTTTCTTTTTCCATGGGAGGTCATTGGGATATGCAAGGCTGATCTTGCAAGGGTTCAACCAGATCGACCCCTAACTCCTTATACTTTGACCTTGTTGGAGACATGCAAAGAAAAAAGAAGAAAGAGCAGACCACTCTGATACCACTAATTTAGATTTATGCAAGAACACAATAAAATACAGAAATATACATAGCCATAGAGATGCAACAAAAATAATAGTTCATTTCATTAATATCAAATAATTGAAATATGTTTATAGACAGAATGGAAATAAACTAGCTAGGGCGATGGTAGCTTATCTCTGAGAAGAGATGTGGCGGCTACATGCATCTAGTTGTGTTAAAATGAGGCTAGAAGGTGTATTTATTGTTGAGAAACAATGGAAAACCCTTAATATCAAAAAACCTAACCGTAGGAGATGAAGCGCCAAAACTATGGGCCCCGTTTGGGTAAATTGGTGTTTCAACTTCCCAGGGATGTAACATTGGAATATGATCTCTGTTTGACGTGCATCATACCTCGTTAGAAATATCTATCTGAGGAGTACATGTTTTGGCATGAGAAAATCCATCCATGGACCCATTTTCTTCCTGGTTTTCCAAAAAACCTTGCTTAAGGCCTCAAAACGGCTCCAGAAGTTCAGGACCCAAAAAACTGCTAAAATTGAAAAACTGAAAGAACTAATGGTGGTGTTTCCAATGGAATATATGGGTGGCCACCAATATCATACTAGATCATTAGGTCCCAAAAATGGCTCTAGAAGTTTAGGACCCAAAAACATGCTAAGAATAGTAAGATGTGTTGAAAGTGAAAAACTGAAAGAACAGATGGTGGGGGTCCAAATGGAATAGATGGGTGGCCACCAATATCCACCTGGAGCACATACATTATGTGAAACAGAAATTTTTAGCTTCAAATGAACAAAATATTCCATAACTCTTTCATTAAAATCATTTTCCTTCACCACTTTAATCAATTGAACATATCATGGGAGAATTTCATAGAGGTTGTTGTCCTCAATACAGGAGCAAGTCAACCTCCTAGACCTATTCCACCAAAAGCATTAGTTCCTCAAAGGAAGACTAGGAAATATAGCAGGGCTATAGTGAAGGAGGCCAGAGAGGTAAAAGATGTCAAAACCTATGACAGGGGACCTATGAAAGGGTTTGCTACATAGATTGAGGGAGGGGCCTTGCCTTCTCCATCAACAAAGAAGTGAAATCAAAAGAAGAAAAAGGCAGTTGTTCAAGAGGAGGAATACCTTCATGAGGAAGAAAGAGAGTTCAACTTGGTGGACATGGATGTGCAATATGATCATGAGGCCTCAAACCTGATAATCGAAGAAAAATATGCCACAATCAAAGAACTGTAGGACAACATGGCAAGAGCACAATTTGTCATATCCTTCCTTGAACAAGAAAAAAGGCAGTTGAAAGACAAGTAGGTACTCATGGAGTTAGAGCTGCTAAAGGCTAAGAGACAAGACACCAAAGGTAAAGTAGTGATTCCACTTGATGAGTCTGAACATGGTGAGACTCAAACCATGAAAACAAGACAAAAAATAGAAGGTCTTAAGAGAGATTTAGATCAGGAGAAACATGAGGCAGAGCAACTTAGTTTTGAAGAAAGGATTGCAAAGGAAATTGATGATGACAGAGAGGTGTGTCTTCATAGATTTAACATCCACATTGAAAATATCATCCATAAGGCCAACAAGGACAACGAGCTAGTGAGACACATGGCCAGTAGATACATCACTAGAAAAAAAATTGTAACATCAGGATCAAGCAATTGAAGGAGAAACACAAGCAAACTCTAATCAAGCATAAGGAAGAGGAAAAACTAGAGATTATTGTTGAAGCCTCCTTGGTTTCTTGAGACAGCTCATTAGCACTTCATCTACCAGTTTTGATGAATTTTAAGAATTATTTCAAGCTTTTGGTATTTTTACAAATTTTGACATGCTTTTTGCACAGTTAGCCTGCAAAAAGCGCAGCGTGGGCCAGACCACGATTTTTTTAAGAGGCCTCCAAATGAGAAATGGGCTGAATATTTGGATTCATATTTATCTATAGATGTATTTTTTACTATTGGCACTCAAAAAATAGAGCTTTTGATAGGTGGAAATGGCCAAAAACCAATAAAAAATCACCTTTCTGCCACATTCTTTAGACCTTCGCTGCACTTGTGGAGAAGTATTGGGAGATTCACTTTTTGAGGATCTTTTCTCAACCATTTTTAGTGCTGGAGGACATTTTTGAGAAATATACTAGAATATATTTCTAATGAGCCATTTTGGGTCCAATTTGGACTTTGGGAAGGAAGTAAATAGTCAATTTCAAGGCCCACGTTACGCTTTTTGTAGTTTCCTGTTTTCTCCGGAATTTTCAAATTTTCGTAGTTGATGGATGAATTCAATGAATTTTTACTAATTTAATGGTAAAATGTAAATTTAATTATATCATGAATAGTTAATAGGGGTATATACATCATGTAAAAGTGTAATTTTGGTCGAAGTGAATCGGTTTCATGAATGATAGGGATGAGTTGTCTAACCTCCCTAATCACTAGGATTCCAGTGGAGTACTTTGGGGATTAGCTCCACAAGTCAGGGTTCTCACACCTAAGAGTTGGAGAATTTGTTTTTGGCCTATATCATTCATTTATTTTCTCATTGCAAGAGTTGTATGTTGTAGAATTTTATCATTGAACACTATTGTAATCAGACTTTTGGCAACAAATAACATACATAGTTTCAGCTATTTTGATGGGATACTTATGGTAATGTGATTTAACATTTTTTCATTTTATGTTTTGAAAATGTGTGAATGTATTGTGATTTAATATTCATGGCATATCTGTATGTAATTTATTCATAAGTCAGAAAGACAAATACATTAGCTTATGCTCTATTTTGGAGGAATAATTACAGTTTTGTTTCATATTTATTCTTATTGAAAATAATTCATGTTTCCATGCTCTTTTCTAAAACACTAGCAGTCTAAACCATTACATATTGATATCTTAATTTGTTTAGCTTCTTACCTACCTTTCCTGATCAGATCCTTGCAATTCTGACCCTTTTTTTCCCTGACCTAGTTTCTTCTCTGACCTATTCACCATGCAGCACCTCAGATTCAATTAAGCAAACCCTAGTGCTACTATACCTGTCACACCAGGAGGTAAATCTGCAAAACTGAGGATGCATTAGATAGATATTGTGTGTGAACTTATACATGGAGGTGAGACTATTGGGATTCAATTCCTAGTGTCTCTTGGCCTTCCTTATTTACTAAATTACAATAATATACAATCTCACCCAATCCCTTAGGATTTGGTGTCAACATTCCCCCCTTTAATATGAAGAGATGCTTGTGAGTCGAAGCATTGTTCTAAAATTTTCAAACTTTTCTCTTCCAAGCGCTTTTGTAAAGATGTCTACAGTCTACTTATTTGAGGAACAATGATGTAGATGGATAGTTTTGGCCTCAACATGATGTCGAATAAGATGGTATTTTGTATTGATTTTATTTGCTCGATCATGGAAATTTGGGTTCTTGGCTAACTTTATTGCAGAAGTGTTTTCAATCATGAGTGGTGTTGAATGCATTTGTTTCATCTTCAAATATTCTAGGATTTTCCTGAGCCACACAATTTCCTTTTTTTCTTCAGTTTCTGCCACATATTCTGCCTCGGTTGTGGAATCTACTGCAACTAACTATTTGTGTGATCACCATGAGGCAACTCCTGATCCAAGACTCATGGTATAACCTAAAGTAGACACCCCATTTTATTTGACCCCACAAAAGTCTGAATCAATGTATCTGATCAAGCTAAAGTCACCTACCTATGTATATTTGTGTCCAAAGTCTTGAGTCCCCTTCAAGTACTTTATAACTCTTTTTGCAGTAGACCAATGTCCTTCAAAAGTTTTTTGCATAAACCTGGAGAGAATTCCAATAGAAAATTATATGTTTGGTCTGGTGGTTGTCAGGTAGATGAGACTTCCTGCAAGTTGTCTATAATTCGTTTCATCCTCTAATTCCTTCCCTTTAATGGATGTGACCTTCAAGTTTTTTTCCATTGGAGTGGTTAAGGGATTGCATTCATCCATGCTGAAGTTGTTCAGAAGATCTCCAATGTACTTCTTTTGAGAAATAAATATAAATTTAGGATGTTGGGTTACTTCAATACCCAGATAGTAATGAACATATCCCAAATCATTCATTTCAAAAACTTTCTTCAATTCTTTCTTTATGGATGCAATATAATTGTCACTGTTCCCTGTCATAAAAAGATCATATATGTACACCACAAGGTATACAACTATTTTTCCAACTTTCTTAACAAACAAAGTTGCATCATCAAGATCAAAATGTTTGAAGTCAAGTTTCTGAAGATGCTTAGTTAATTTCTAATACCAGGCTCGCAGTGCTTGCTTGAGGCCATACAAGAATTTAGAAGTTTGCATACTTTTTGTTCTTGGCCCTTCACAAAAAATCCTTCTGGTTGAGACATAAAAAATTTCTCCTTTCGATCTCCATTCAAAAATACGATTTTGAAATCCATCTAATGGACTTTCCATCCCTTCTGAGCTGCTAGGGAAAACAGTTTCTGGATGGTTGCCCATTTTGTTGTGGGGGTAAAATTTTCTTCATAATTTACCACTTCTTTCTGTGAAAAACATTTTTCCACAAGCCTGCCTTTGCGCTTGTCAAGTGAGCCATATGATTTTTACTTGTTCTTGTAGACCCACTCACAACCAATTGGTTTGGTTCCCAAAGGAGGATCAACTAGCTTCCAAGTGCCATTATTTATCAATACATCATACTCCTTTTGCATCGCTTCATTCCATTCAACATGAGAAGTGACTTCTTTGAAGGAAGTTGGTTCATGATCTGTAGAAAAATTCAATTCAGAGTTATAAGAAATATCCACATTAATAGGTGAATTAGAATTATCTATGCCACCTTCGTTTTGTCTAGTGGAAATTCTTGTTCGTGTCTTTCCAACCTCATCGGGATGAACGTTTTCTAGTGTCCTTATTAGCCATTTTGGAGGACCTTTCTGAGATGGTCCAGGCTGCTCATTTGATTGAGTTGGAATTGAATCAAGATTCAATATTTAAATTCTATCAATCACATTGTTCAAGGATTCATCCATGGTTGGTTCTTCATGTGGGGGAGAGAGTGCTTCAGAAAATTATTCCACAGATTGATTCTGTATAATAATCCCCCTTTCAAGATGTGGAATCTAATTAAAAAATTCATGAAAAGACTTTGCATGTGTGAATCTATCTAGGTAATCAAGTTGCCACTCAACAACATTGCCAGTCTTGGAAGATTCAAGGAATATGACATCTCTTGCTACTACAAACTTCTTATTGACTTCATCATATAGACAATATCCTTTAGAGGTATTGGAATACCCCAAGAAGATACATTTATTACTTCTAGCACTAATTTTATTCCCTTCTACCTTAGGTATCAAAGAATAACAGGTGGAACCAAAGACCCTGAAATGCTTTACCAAAGGAATGTGGCCATGCCACATTTCATAAGGAGTTTTGTTTCTGATTGAATTTGAAGGACATCTATTCTTTATGTATACATCACATAGAAATGCATCAGCCCAAAACATCAATTTTGCATTCTTAAAAAACATCATGGAGATAACCATATTTAAAATTGTCCTGCTCATTCTTTCAGCTACACCGTTAACAATGTTACCGATGAAATGGGAACTATTACCTCAAAGCGGGAACTCTAGCCCAAAAAGACTCAAAAAACATGAAAACAATCCCCCCCAAAAAAATTTGTCTATTCCAGAATGCATTTTTTTTTCTCAAGGTAAAATTTCACCTTTTTATAAAACTATGCTAAAAACGAATTTGTTTCTTAAAAAAATGATTGAAAAAACACCCTCAAAACAAAACGAGTTGATGCTGGAATAAAAAAAATAAAATAATGTGTCACACTTTTGACACATTATAACAATGGAATTAAAGACAACATATTAGGAAATTGAAAAATCATAAATTTCTAAATTTTTTGATAGATGATGTTAAATATAAACAAAATCATGTCTGAAGGGCTTATCATTTCAAACAAATTTTATCCATGTTTTTAAACATAAAATATCTTGACTCTAAACAACCCTAAAATTGTAATTATTTTCAACGATAGCATTAAAGATAGAATTTCGCAGCGCATAAAAACCTTAATGACAAGTTGTAAATCTCAAGTTTTTAAATCTTAAGTTTTCAAGATACTTGAACCATGAAATTATGGAGAAATTATATGACTTACACAATTTTTAAAAATGAACAAGTAAACGAAAAATTTATTATTCATATATTTATTTGTTTATATAAAAAAACATATTTTTTAATTTTGTATTGTTTTTCTATATTTTAAATTGTAATTGTTTTAGTTTTAAGAAAATAAAAATTAAAAATTAAAATCTTCTTATATATGTTTGTTTATATTTTAAAACATATTTTAAATTTTTTTTAATTGTTTTTTTATATTTTAAATAATAATTGTTTTAATCTAAAAAAACTTAAAATTAATTTTTTTTTAATATTTGTTTGTTTATTTTTTAGAACATATTTTTTAATTTGTTTTTATGGTTTTTAATATTTTTAAATTTTAACTGAATGGCTTTTTTGTTTTTTATTTTTTTTAATTATATATATATATATATATATATATTAAACAATTCACTTTTTTTTTTATTATAATAGTTTTTGCTTAAAAAAAATTTAATTTTCTTAAATAGTTTGTGTTTGAAAAAAATAAAATAAAATAAAAATTAATTTGTTGCCCGCTAGGGGCAGGAGGGAGGTTGGGTAGACCTCGACGATGCCACCGGGATGGCCTCTGGCCCCCGGTTGGGAGGAGGGCGATTCCGAGAATCACCCCCGGCTGGGCGGAGAGTGATTCTCGGAATCGCCCTCCACCTAGCCAGGGGTGATTCTCGGAATCACCCTCTGGGGGTGATTCTCAAAGGCAGGCTGGGTGGCACCATCAAGGGCTGCCCAACCTACCTCCGGCCCCCGGTTGGGCAGAGGCAAGCTGGGCAGCCCTCGATGGCACCACTTAGCTGGCCTCCGACCCCCAAATGGACGGATGGAGACTCTCAGAATAACCTTCCACCCGACTGGGGGCTGGAGGTTAGCTAGGCGGCACCGTCGAGAGTTTCCCAGCCTGCCTCTAACCCTCGGCTGGGCGGAGGGAAATTCCAAGAATCGTTCTCCACCCATCCACGGGTCAGAGGCAGGCTAGGTAGCCCTCGATGGTGCTGCCTGGCCTGCCTCTGGCCCCCGGCTCGATGGAGGGTGGTTCCGAGAATCACCCCTGGCTAGGCGGAGGGTGATTCCGAGAATCACCCCTTACTGGGTGGAGGGCAATTCTTGGAATCACTGTTTGCCCAGCTGGGGGCCGGAGGCAAGCTGGGAAGCCCGCGATGGTGTTGTTCGGCCTACCTCTGGCCCCCGGCTGGGCGGAGGGCGATTTCGAGAATCGCTCCCTACTAAGCAGAGGGTGATTCTCAGAATCACCCTTCGGCCAGCCGGGGGTCATTCTTGGAATCGCCCTCAACCCAGCTGGGGGTGATTCTTGGAATCGCTCTCCACCCAGCCAAGGGTGATTCTCAGAATCACCCTCTGCCCAACCGAGGGTGATTCTCAGAATTTCCCTCTGCCCATTTGGGGGCCAGAGGTAGGTTGGACGGTGCAAGTGAGGGCTGCCCAGCCTGCCTCCATCCCTTGCCTGGGCAGAGCCAAGCTTTGTATCCCTCGATGGTGCCACCCAACTAGCATCCAGCCCCCAGCTGGGCAGAGGGAGATTCTCAGAATCACCCTCCGTTTGACCGGGGGCTAGAGGCCAATTGAATGACACGATCGAGATTTTCTCAGCCTGCCTCCAGCCCCCGGCTAGGTGGAGGGTGATTCTCTGAATCGCCCTCTGCCTAGCCGTGGGTGATTCTCGGAATATCCCTCCACCTAGCTGGGGGTGATTCTCATAATCGCCCTCTGTCACAGCTTGGGGTGATTCTCAGAATCATCCTCCGCCCAACTAGGGGCTAGAGGCAGGCCAGGCGGCATCATCGAGGGATGCCCACCCTGCCTTTGACCCATGGCTAGGTGGAGGGAAATTCTTGGAATCACCCTCCGCTCAGTCAGGGGCCAGAGGCAGGCTGGGAAACCCTCGATGGTGTCGCCCGGCTGGCCTCTGGCCCCTGGTCAGGCGGAGGGTGATTCCGAGAATCTCCCTCTCCCTAGTTGGGGGTCGGAGGCTATCCAGGTGGTGCCATTGAGGGCTGCCCAGTCGCCAAAGGCAGGCTAGGCAACCCTCATCAGTGCCACCGGGCCTACCTTCGGCCCCCAGATAGGTAGAGGGTGATTCCAAGAATCACCCTCGGCTGGGCGGAAGGTGATTTCTAGAATCGCTCCCGGCTGGGCGGAGGGCGATTCCGAGAATCACCCCGGGCTAGTTGAAGGGAAATTTCGAGAATGGCCCCCGGCTGGGTGGAGGCTAGCCGATGGCGTCGTTGAGGCCTTCCCAACCTGCCTCCAACCCCCTGCTGGGCAGAGGGCAATTATCGAAATTTCCCTCTGCCCAGCCGGGGGCTGGAGGCAGGCCGAGCCATGCCGTCAAATGAAGGAGGTTGGGTTTTGGATCTATTTTTAGGTTCAGGTAAGTTTTATTATACAAATTTAAATTTAAATATTTTACTTTTTACTTTTTATGTCTTTATACTAATTTTCTTACTTATTTCTTTTGTACTTGATGATTAGGTAAAACACTAGCATGTTGCCTACCAAAAGGAAGAAATTACATTGCCATTGAGAAAGACCCAGTGTAATGCAAATTTATTCAACAAATAATTAATGCTCTTGAATTCCTTCTAGATGCGAAGAAAGAGGTTTGTTTGAGGAAAGGGGATTTTAATGAATCACGTGTGGAAAAAAAAAACAAAGGAACCTCAACCACCATTATATGGAATGATTGGAAAGTGACACTTTGGAAGATTTTCAGACATGAAAGATCCATTAGAAGATGACAATGACCAAAATGAAGTAGAAAATGTTGTGGAAGAAGCCATCAATGATGTTCTAGATGATGTTGAACATGTATTATTTGATATTGTTGAGGATCTTTAAGTTATGCTTGCAAACAAAGCTCATTTTTGAGATCTATTAATCAATTTTACTTGTAATTTTTAGAATTTGATATTTTATCAGAAGAATCCTTATTTTTTGCAAAAAACATGTGGTTACTATTATTTTTTGACAAAAAATTCAATAAAAATGCTATTTTCTTAAGTTTTTTGTTAATATTTTCCCAAAATTAGTTTATTAAGCATGTTTTTTTAACAAAAAGTCTCTAAAACTATATTTTTTGCATTCTATTTGTGTTGAAAATTTGTATTTTTTTTTCATATCGTTCAAGATATTGGTTTTTTAGTGACAATTATTTGATGTGCATTGAAAATTTAATTAGCAATACATAAACTTGCAGAAAATATAAACTTTCTAATATTGACCCTTTTTTCATTTTTTAGCTATGTGAAAAAGTGAAAATATCATTACAATTTTTTATTTTAAAAAAATTATTTTTTTCTTTTTAAAATACAAGTACATAAATGCACTTAAAAATACGCATCTCATGGAAGAAGAAGACATTAGAAAATGTATAGTGTAAAAATAAATCCTCTAAAAAAATGTTGGTGATGATATGCCACCACTATTCAAAATCGACATAAAAAGCATCACAAAAAATAAATAAAAATAAATAAAAATAAAAATTTAAGTGCCAAAAACATGCTAAAAAAAAACAAAATTGATTCTGCATCACCACTTTTCAAAATCGGGTGTTTTTCTTGCTACGTCAAAAAGTAGGTACCAGTGCAGTTACCTATTTCATCGGTAACAATGTTCGTTCTATTGGGGATTATAGGGCACGGTTGTTTGATGTTTGATCCCATGTTGACAAAGATAATTTAAAAAAAAAAATAAGTGTATTCTTTTCCATTATCGGTGTGCATAGAGCCAATATGAGTTTGTGCATCATTTTCAATCCATGCATGAAAATTCTTGAATGTTTGAAAAGCATCATCTTTTTTCTTCAATAAGTAAACCCAACACATTCTGGTGTAATCATCAATAAATGTAATCATATATTTATTTCCATTTGCAGAAGAAATAGGCATAGGGCCAGATAAATCTCAATAAATAAGCCCAAGTTTTCTATGTGCTCTGGAATGTGAATCATGAAATGGTTGTTTGCTATGCTTTCCTACAATACAAGAATCACATTGCTTAAGTTTCCTAGGAATTGTAGGTAGTTCAGTAACACCATTTTCCTTCAACAATCGAAGGCTTTCATAGTTTAAGTGTCCAAATATAGCATGCCATAAAAGACTTGATGGGATTGTACCTTCATCATGATGTGAAATGAATGCAATGTTTTGTGCATGAGAAGAGGAACCTTGTAGCATCAGGATTCTTCCTTCTTCTATTCCCCCCATGACAAGTGTACGATCTGATGCTTTTCTAACCTTAACCTTGCCATCAACTATGTGAATGGAGTGTCCTTGCTAGTGGATGTGGACCAAGGACAACATGTTTCTCCTCAACTCAGGGAGGTATAAAACCTAATATAGAAGATGATCTAGAAGACCAGGCAACTTAAGCATGATTTTGTGAAGCCTTGATGGCTTGAGTTTGGAATTATCTGTGGAGTATACAGTTCCATCAACTTTGTCAGTAAATTCTTCAAAAAAAAAAATTTCTAAATGTCATGTGACATGTTGCTGTTGAATTTAGAAACCAATCATTTCTCCAAGAAGTAAATGAAACATCAAACAAGTCTTCATTTAATCCATTTTTACAATGTGCTAAAAAATAATGGGTAGATTCAGGTTCTTTACCTTTGTCTCTGTCATGATTTTTACCTTTTTCTTGATTTCTTTGCTGCTCAATTTTATCCTAAGGTAGCTTAAATGTAGATGCATCATGCCATTCTTTATTGCAGCATATGCAATGAAGATTAGATTTTTTAGTTTGAGTTTCTTTGCCCCCCTTCCTCTGAAATTTATTCTTCCTATTCCTCTTCAGCCACCTCTTCCTCTCGAATAATCTTGAGCATGACTCTTTTCTCTATGTGAAAAACATATAGCTTCTTGAGAAGACTGAGTGACTGTCATCTTTCCAAAGGCCTTCTCCCTTTCTGCAAACTTTTTCTCAAGGGAATCAAAGGTTATTTTCATGAGGTTTCCACTTTCTTGCAATGACTCAAGATAATGTGACTAAGTGGGATACAATTCCTTAACATATGCTATGAGAGGTATGTCAAATTCTACACAAGTGTTCTTAATGTCATGCATGATAGATCTTACTTCTAAAGCTAAAGCAAGAATGTAATCATTTTTCAATTCAAGACTGAACAACTTAATTATAAATTGAACAATTTCAAGTTCTGAATGTTATTCATAGATTTATCTTGGATTTCTCAAGGCTTCATAGGCATTTTAAAATGGTGTAATATGGCAACTCACCTCTTCATTTATGGAAGCTGCAATCAAGGCATAGGCCTTCCAGTACTTGTTTTCCAAAATGGATATCTTCTTTTATGAAGTGGGATTTGTTGGTGGATGGTCTCCTTCTCCTTCACAAATTCCTCTCCAAAACTCGTAAAAAATGAGAGTTTTATTTATTATGTGAGACCATTCAGGATAGTTCTCCTTGCTGAAGAGAACAACTCCCATAATGGATATGAGAGAATGCATTATTTTGAAAAAAGAAATTTGATTTCATGATAAAAACTCAATTCTAGTGTGTATATATATATATATTTATTTATTTATTTAAATTGGGTAAAAACAGAGGTATTATCTTAGGAAGGGTTTTTCTGGGGAAGGTATTTTGTGGGGGGGGGGGGGGGTATTTACCAGGGGAGGCATTTTCTAAGATGGGGAGGGGGGTATTTGTTGTTATTAAATAAAAAATATAAATAGGGAGGAGGTGTTTTCTTTGGGGGGGGGGGCGGGGGGGGGGGTTGCTGTAATAAAATTAAAAATGATTAAAGAGAGAGGAGGCCATACAGGCTGAGGGAGGGAATGAGAAGGGAAGGCCAAGGGCCTGTGTGAGAGGGAGCGTGTTTGGGGGAGTGGCGAGGGAGTGTGTTCATGAGAAGAGGTTGGAGATCGGACATGAGGGGAGGAGAGAGAGGGATAAGGGTCAAGGCTGGAGGGGGATGGGGACACGACGGAGCAACGTTGTGAGGGAGGGCTGAGCGGATGGGGTGAGGGGGATGCAAGGTGAGCGGGGTGAGGGGGTTGTAAGGTGAGTGGGGTGCGAGGTGAGGGGGACATGAGGTGAGTGGAGTGGATGAGAGGGGGTGGGGAGATTGAGATGGGGGTGTGGGTGTGAGGGAGTGGTGAGTGCAGGTGAGGGGGTCGTGAGGTGAGCGGAGTGAATGAGAGCGGGTGGGGAGAGCAGGACGGGGGTGCGAGTGTGAAGGAGCGGTGAGTGCAGGCGAGGAAGGCGAGGTGAGCAGGGTGCTAGTGTGTGGAGCGAGAACTGTAAAAATTATTTGCACAGTAAAAAAAACTGAATGTGCAGAGGACTTGAGCTGAAATTGCATAGCGGTGCGCAGAAAAAATGAGGCAAAATTTTCCAAAAAAACTAGAATGTAGAATATTCGAGAATTGCAGAATACCGAGAGCAATAAAAAAATATGAATTCAAAATGACAGTTTGTAAAAATGCAGAACAAGAGGGAGTTACACCAAGGGTAGGAATGCCAAAGAGGGAATGGCTCTAATACCATGTCAGACTAGGAGGTAACTCCTCAAAACTAAAGATGCATTAGATGGATATTGTGTGTGTACTTATACATGGAGGTGAGACTATTTTGATTCACTTCCCAATTTCTCGTGGCCTTCCTTATTTACTAAATTACAATAATATAAAATTTTACCCAATCACTTAGGATTAGGTGTCAACAATACCTAGCCTAAAATCTCATTGATCTGGTAATCTTGACTATGATTTTGTGGAGAGATCTGTCTCCTATCTAGTAGGGCTATCTACTTGGAAAAATATTAGTCTGTGGTTAGCTTTGTTGGTCTCTTCTCGGCCTCGGAGATCTGGTGGAGTGATAACACAGTCTTCATAAATGTAATTTATTCTCTATGCAATGTACTTGTCAAAAGAATAAAGAAAATATTTATTATTCTTATTACAATGAATTATTAAATCATGGGTTTCATGCTTGGGTCATCATTATATTAGTCAAAGTCCCCATTGTGGAATCCTAGGATTAATATTTAGTGATTAGAGTCATTGTAAATTTTACAATACCCTTCTTGGGATTTCAAATTATGTAAAAAGAATTATCTTTTAGTCAAATATGTATTATGTCACTTCCACACCAAGTTCGCCTAAAGTAAACCAATTCGACATCAAACTGGGCAATTTCACCCCACTTGAATTCTATGTATTGGAGCAGATCGAAGTCATTTGGACCATCTCACTAACTCAAGTTTTGATATTTCAGGAGGAGTTGGAAAATGTGCGATGTTGGATAAGGAGACAAAAAGAAGTGGAATTTTGGCTAAGGAGAAGGAGAATAAGAAAATAAAAAATTTTCCACCTATCTCTCTCTCTCTCGTGCACTATTTCGGAAGATTATATTTTTTTTAATGTTGTTATTGTCAATTGCTCCTTGTTTTTGCATGTTGCTTCATAGTCGAAGTTTTTGGGGTTGAATTGTTGCTGCTAAAAGTTTGAAGGTCTAGAAGTGATGATCTGGTGAGGAGGAAGGTTTGATATATTTCTAGATTGAAGAGCCTCAAGGAAAACTATTGAAGGAAAAGAATTTTGACTAGGTTTTCCCTTAGACAGTGGCTTTTCCCTAGAAAATTTCCTATATCTTGTGTCTCATGTTTTTTTGATCTTCTTATACATATAATTTGGTAGTTTCTTCATGAAAGGTAATATAATAAATAATTAAAAGAAGTCAATATCATTCACAAGCAATTACCAATAAAGAATAATTCAAACACCCGTTTTCAGCAATTTCCACTAGGCAATAGTTTCCATCATCAAGAATATTTCGGCATCAGTGAAACTTGGAAGACTTCGATCTCCTAATTTAGGGCATGAAATAGAGAGATATAGGAACCAAAAGTTAATTTTTATTCTTCTCCTTATACTTCCCCAAACTCACACTTATTTTGGCTTCCCAACAAGAAACTTATAACTTCTCGAGTTACTCTTAGGACAACGAACTAGCTTAAGAGACAATTATTCAAATGAATTTGACTAGCTTCTATTTATAGGCTTATTGTGGGTCAAATAGGTGCCCTTAAGCGAACTTGATCTCTTCTAGGCCGACTTGGTGTGGAGGATACCTAAATCATATTCGACTCAATACTTAAATTTATTTACATGATTCAAAATCCCAAGAGGGGTCTCTTTGAATGTAAAATGACTCTATAAAGAACATATTAATCCTAGGAGTTGACAATGAGGACTTTGACTAATATAATTATAACCCAAGCATGAAACCCATGTTTTAATAATTCAATTAAATTTCATGATGACTTAAATAAATTAAATGAAGACCGAATCTAGTTACAATTTCCAACACCAATGATGTTTTAGGAAACATACCCTTCAAATAATGTTTGTAAACCAACTTTAGGCTAGTGAAAAGGATGAGTTGCCATGTTATACAATGAGACATAATATAAACTCAAAAAATATTATGATGTTGCAAGCGGTTGTTGTAAATGTAAATTCACGATTTTGTATTGGAAATTTTTGAGAAAGGGCCATCCAATTAAAAATGCTACATGGATGAAATATTCAAATGTATAAGAGCATGGTAGAAACAATCATGAACTCATAGATTAACCCATGAAAAAGTCTTTTTTTTCTTGGTATCCTGATGCAGGTGCATCAATAATACATGTTTTTTTGTTATTTTTTCAGAGGTAGGAGTATTTTTGGGTTCATATATTATGCACCTATAACCTCTTCCATATCACATAATGATCCACTTCTATGTAAAGAGGTGAACCACACCATGTTTCTACTATCATTTTGGGTTTTAGGGTCCTGGATTATGCAATTTTCTATACCACATTCTTGTCATTTGTTGAAAGGAGAATTTTGTGGTTTGGAGTCCCTATGTATAAGATTGTTTTCGCGTAGAGATTTTAGTCCAACAAGAAGTTGGATTATTATTTGTCTGACAAAAACATTCGAAAATTTAACATACTGTTGAATATATGCAAATAAATCACCACTAGACATAAAATTTGTTACTATGCACAAATTTGGTGGCCTTGTGCAAGCACCAAGAAACTGGACTATATTTATATGCCATACTTTCCTCTAATTGAACACCTCTTGGAATATTGAAGAATTTGTTGCAGTACACAATGAAGTTGTCATGACTGAATAGTTTGTTGTGGTTGGCATTACATAAGCTACTTTCAACAATTAACACTCCTTATTTCCTATAGTGTTTCTACAACCATTCCTTGTACATATCTGGTTGGATTCCCACTATAGAAGAATGAAATATATCTTACATATGCATCCAAGGATCCATGCATAGCCCTTAAAATTCGAAGCCATAAATATGTTTCTCTTTAAGAAAAACACAAAAAATGTCAAAATTATTCTCATGTGAAGCAATAATTGATGACTAGCAAGCCTTTGAGTGAGTTTCCTCACTGCCTTGTTCAACTATATTAATAAATCATCATCCTATTTTAAAGAAATCTAAGAAAATTTGTGAACATTTTCCAAAACAGTAGCTTAATATAGGTGTATGCCTCTCTTTAGGCACACCGGAAATTATCTTATCAATAACCCTATTGAACCCCATATCTAGAAAATGTTTTACTTCATCAAAGTATGAGAACTTTCAGAACCATTAAATGACTTGGGATGGTAGGGGTATTCTTTATATGGTCCCAAAGTCTTCCAAGAGTGGCAACTAATATCTGGCAAGGATTTATTTCTAGCCATTTTTGTTCTCTTGGTAATTTAGTGCCCACCCTAACTACTTTTACACCAATATTTGCATGGAATTTATACAAAGTATTGGCCTTGACAACAACTTAAAATGCAAGTTCCCTAGTGGGACAAATTACAACAACATGAATAAGTGGCCTTTTATGATATTGAAGGATTGGTAACTTCACTATAACCTCAATAGCAGAAAACATAAACACTCTTGTCTTTTCAGTGCCAGTTTTATCCTTGGCCAACATATCCTTGCCTTTGAGATTATATGCAGGAGTTTATTCTAGCAGAATGTGCATGTGCTCATATCCCACTATATTTATTTCCTTGAGTGTCAATGGTGAGATATTCTATTGGTCAAATATTGATTGTCTCAAATAACTAACATCCCTAGTAACCTTCACATTACCTTTTTTTGGATCTTATTTTTCAATGAGACTCAACATTGGCTGCATGTGCCCCACAAGCTTCACTGAATCAAATCCATCAACTTAATCTTCATCTTTAGACTCATATTTTTCATAATTGATATTTACTTTTTAGAGATAAGAGGATTTAGAGCCTCTTTTGTTCTCCAAGTCACCTTCTCCTTGCCTGCCACTTGCAGAGACCCCATTACCTCTAGATGTTCTAGAGAATCCATAATTATCAATACTTCTACCATTCTTCAGCCAACCAAACATAGATATACCCTGCTTATTAAACTAGTTATCCATGTCCATTTCTTGTTCAACTGGACGTTTGAATTGGGACTGCCTTCAATTGCTACTTATTTTGTTAAAATCCTTTGTTTTGAGGAATCAAATTTGCAACCTTCATGATTTCTTGCACAACCACCACTCTTTTGAGATTTCATAATCTCAAGTGTTATGCACAGAGGTGAACAACAAAAATTTTCTACTATCCTTTGGGGATGTAGGGTTTTTGATTATGCACTTTCAGTACCACATTATTGTCATTTGTTGAATGGAGAATTTTTTGGTTTTGATCCCCTATGTATAAGATTATTTTTAGGTATAAATTTTAGACCAACAACAAGTTGGATCACTATTTGTCACACAAAATCTTCTGAAAATATTCCATAGTGTTGAATATATGAAAGTAAGTCACAACTTGACATAAAATTTGTTTCTATGCACAAATCTAGTGGCATTGTGCAAGAGCTAATAAACTAGACAATATTTTTATGCCATAATTTCATCTAATTGAACACCTCTTGGATTGTCGAAAAATGTGTTGAAGTACACGATGAACCTATTATGACTGAACAGGTTGTTTTGGTTGACATTTCAGTAGCTTCTTTGAAGAATTAACACTCCTTATTTCCTGAAATGTTGTTGCAGCCATTTCCTTGTACATATCTATTTGGATTCCCATCACTGAAGAATGAAATCTATCCTACATATGCATCCAATGATCCATAACCCTTGAAAGTTCAAGGCCTAAATATGTTTCTCTTTAATAAAAACACAAACAATGTGAAAATGATTCTCACGTGAAGCAATAATTTATGAGTGGCAAACCTTTGAGTGAGTTTCCTCACTCCCCTTTTCAACTACATTAATAAACTTGCCATATTTTTTTAAAGAAATCCAAGAAAATTTGTTAACCTCTTCCAGAAATGTAGCTTAAAATAGGTGCCTACCTCTATCTAGGAACAACAATAATTATCTTATCAATATCCATGTGAAACCATTTATCTAGTAAATGGTCAAATTATTCAAATTATGAGCACTTTCACACCCATTAAATGACTTGAGACATCTAGGGTATTCTCTATATGGTTCCAAAGGCTTCCAGCAGTGGCCACTAATATTTGGTAAGGATTTGTTTGTAGTTGTTTATGTTCTCTTGGTAATTAAGTGCCCCTGATAACTACTTGTACACCAATATCTGCATGGAATTTAAGTAAAACATTTTCCTTGAAAAAATCTTGACTTGAAAGTTCCCTAGTGGTACAAATGACAAGAACCAGAATAGGTGGCATTGTATGACCTTGGAGGACTGGTGACTTAAATATCAACTCAATAGAAAGAAACTTAAATGCTATTGTATTTCCAGTGCAAGTGTTAGTCTTGGCCAACACATCCTTGCCTTTGAGAATAGATGGAAGATTTTCTTATTGCACAATGGTCATACACTCATATCCCACTATGTTGGTTTCCATAATTGTCAATAGTGAGATATTGTGCTAGTCAAATCTTGATTGGATTGAATAATTAGCATTTGAGTAAACTTCACACTGCGTGCTTTTGGATATTTTTTTTTAATAGGACTCAACATTGGTTGTTTGTTCCCCATGGGCTTAACTGAAGCAAATTTATCATTTTCATCATCAGTAATCTCCAGTGCTTGGATACAAGAGGATTTAGAGCCTCTTTTGTTCAACAACTCACCTTCTCCTTGCTTCCTCTTGAAGAGACCCAATTACCTCTATAATTTCTAGAGAATCCATCATTATCATTATTTATACCATGCTTCAAGAAACCAGACATACATATACCCCGCTTATTAAATTATTTATCCATATATATTTCCTCTTCAACTGGATATTTGAATTGGGCATGTCTTTGATTACTCGGGTTTACTTAATGAAATCCAATGACACAGTATTTACCAAATTTCAAAAATTCAAAGTTGAAGTAGAGAAAATTACATAAAGTATAATTAAGGGATTAAGGTATGATAATGGACGAGAATACACATCCAAGGAAATTATAGCCTTCTATAAGGAATTTGGGATTAAGAGGGAGCTGATAGTCCCATATAATCCTAAAAAAAATAGAGTTGAAGAACAAAATAATAACTCCATTGAAGAAAATGTAAAATTTATGCTACATGATTTAAATTATAATATTGAGAGGGAAAATAAGAGGTGGGGATTTCTTACCCACTCAACTTGACATTTTAGTCGAATAATTTATCGAAATACTTTAGTTGTCTTCAGGAGTGGATGATATAAATGGTTTCAATAAGAAAATTTTTAATTCCAGATTAATGTAATTTTGGCCTCGTACTAGTGAGAGACTCTTATCCTTGCAAGTTCCTACCATTTAAAAGAGTTTGGGTGAATATGGGAGGTCTGAAACTTTAAACTCTCAATAGATTCCTTTAGGGGGGGGGATATTCAGGATTTGTTCCCTTGATCGATATTAGCACCAATAACTACCAGCCACACTAGTTGGTCAAACATGAAAGACATTGAATCTATAGTAATTATGTGAACCCCAACAATTGTTCCATTACTAATGATGGAGGACCACATTTCATATTGATGCCAATAATATTTATCTAAAGTAAACATTGGAGCTCCAATTGCAATTATTCCTAGTAAACACAAGAAACAAGTGTCAAAACTCATTCTGTGGCATGTAAATATTACACAATATTGAGGGAATATTCCCACTACAAGGTTTTGAGCTACTACCTAGAAAATCCACTTATTTTTTTGTTGTTAGTATTTTCTGAATTTATATCAATGGTGTTCTTTTTATTTATTCCTTGTATCTTGAAATGGTTTATGTTTATTTATGAAGGCTAAGTCAATGTTTATGCTAGGGAATTTTTTTTTAATTATTTTTGACCATTTATTTTCAATGATGTTGTTTTCGCATGCGCAAATGCAACAAAGTGCTTCAAATAAATGGTCAGGTTATATTTAAGGTCTTCCTATCCTTATTTTACTAGTAGTTTAATAATAAAAATGCATACTTTCAAATTTGAAGACATACTATGATTATCTTTATCCTTCGCCAGCCCAAATTATTCCTATGTTGGCTACAGGAGAAATATGAGATTGATAATCATGAAGAAGGGGAAGGATATATACCTTGACCAAAGAGAAGGTTAAATTTGACACCTGAACTGACGTAGAAAATAATTCCTCCAATAATTTTTGTGATTGTTCATGGAAAATAAAGTGTAGAATATGATAAAGAAACATATAATCTAGATAAAACAACCTTAAGAGATGCACAAAAGTTAGCTTCCACCTCCAATAAATATATGGGAAAGAAAGCTGAAAATGAAAAGTTGTATATATCTAGTTGGCTTCACTTAGAATAATCAATCAACTCTATTACAATTAGAATTTTGTTAGTTATACATCTAGTTTTATATCCAATCTATTGTTTCATAATATTTACGATCTCTATTAAGTTATTTTTTCTATCCAAAATATCCAAGTTTTCATTTTAACATGATGTCTTCTAAGAACTATTGTACACAATTTTTCACATGCTTGATTTTTCTATCACATGGTCAAATTATTTTTTTTAGTACCAGAATCATTTTATGAAAGATACTGAAATTGACTACTGCATTTGGCAAGGCCTTTGGGCAGCTTCAAAAACCTAAAATATTGAATGTGAATTCTATTTTGAGGATAGAAAAAATATTCATGGATAGAACAAAGAAATTAGAAGATGAGTTCTAGAGGTAGTATTTCTCTTTGAACACCACCACTAGTTGTAGTGGATTATCAATATTCATAGTTTTTTATCAAGCTTCAACAAAAAAATATCCTTTTTTGATTGATTATTAATTCATGGATTTGTTATTTCTACTTGTTGCTCTTTCTTGTTGTTTTTTGCTAACTATTTTTAACTAATTGAGGATCAAACATTGGTATTATTGTTGTAATATGTTAAATTATTTTTTGTATGGAATCAAGTATTTACTTTAAAAGTTCAATCAATGTGTTATATCTTGGAAATTACAGGAATGGTAAATACTAAAAACTACTCTTATTTTATCTTTTCATTAGCCCACTGATATTTCGATTTTGAGTAATTGAGGATGGCCATAGGTGTTTCGTCAAATTGGAAGTTTGGTGTTGGAGTTAAATGTGTATTTTCCATTCGAGAATTATATAGCAATTAGAATCTTAAAGTTACATTCAAAATAATCCCTTTTGGGGGATTACTAGTGATGATTCCTACATATTTTCAATGTTGGAAATTTCCTACAAATCAAAACTAATATATTGTACCATAGGTCAGGAACACAATGGGAATGGATTTTTCTTTGCGATTTATCCACTTATATTGTACTGATCCATAAATATAAGAAAAAAAATAATAATTTCATATAAACTACCTGGCTTATTCATATGTGATAATGGACTCAAATAGTAGTTCTTATTTGAAGAAATTCTCATCATACTTTGGAATTCTTGACATCATCGACATCTAGCCTTGTAATTATTCAGTTAGCCTTCTACAATATCTAGTTATATACATGTATACAAGGCTATATTATTATTGTATCCTTTTTACTTCATTCTATTTTATTCTAAAGTTAGCTTTGGCATTTTATAGGATTTTTGTTTGCATTCCCACATTGTATAGGGAATCTACAACTTGATATTTTTAGCATGTAACATAGTTGGCATGATTGTGCCTAATCTTTCCTTGAAGGTTGAATTATAATTTTACTAGGGTGTTATTTTGAATGGTGAATTTTATTTTCTTTGTTTATACAGGTCATCTAGCCACATATAAGTCACTATTTCCCAACTGAAGAAAACTTGTACGATTTTCTTGCTTTTATGGAAAAAAATTGCATTGACAATATTGCTGAGGTTGAGGTATATATACTATAAATATTTTATAGTATACTTTATTTTATATTCCATTGTTCATCATCTTTCTTTTGTTATACTCTGCATTCTATCTTCTTTCTATTTCAGAAAAGGAAATGAATATTGATGGTAAAAAAAAAAAAATTCAATAAAGAGCATAACAATAACACTAGAGTGACAAAATGCAAATTAAAGAAAGAGAGAGAGAGAGAGAGAGAGAGAAGATAACTTGCCTAGTGGTAGCCGTAGAGCCAATATCCCACATAATACACACACATATAGACCAACGGTCAAGTCTTGAGAGTTGGTAAATTCACTTGCAGTGCCTTGGAAACACAATGATAATGTTTTGAAGTGATGAAACAATATTTCATGTCTAAATTGTTCTCCAACAAATATTAAGTTGGAAACTCATATTGTTATACTTGATATTGATATAATATAATTTATGTGGTTGAAATTATTTATAGTTTCAATTGATATTATTTAGTATTTTAATTAACATATGTATGTTTGTGTTTTCATATTAGATGAACATGTACATTATATGCCATTTTTTTTAATTTAGTTACAAAAGCATACTAATTAATATATGTTGATTAATAATGAACACATACAATGAATATAAGACTACTAAACTAGTAGTTTGTATTTATTATGATGAACACAAATAGAATGAATATATGACTAAATTAGTTTCTTCTGATGATTGTTAATGAAAGTAAATGAAATGAATATAAACTGATAATGTAGTCATTTATATAATGAATATTAAAATACCAAAAAAAGATAAATGACTACTACAAATGATCAGTTTTTGATAAAAAATGACAACTAAATTTTGCAAAGATACAACTGTTAGTAACTAATTTACAGTATCTTATAACACGACCAACATTTAGGCATATTTTTTTGGTCATTAATTGGTTTCAAATGATGACTAAAATTTTCATATATATTACTATTAGTAGCTATTTTACGATATATTATAACATGACCTACATTTTGGTCATATTTCTTTGATCATTAATTGGTTTTCTTGGGCGATCATTTAGTAATATATTTTGTTGTATATTTGGTCATTAATTGTGGAAATTAATGACTAAATAAATTAATAAATTAATGACAACTTTTTTGACTAAATATACTACTAGACAATGAAGTTGATACAACCAATTAATGACTAAGCTAAAAATGACTAAAAGTTTGTTGCGTTATAAGATACTGTAAATTAGCTTATATTGGTCACCGACCAAAAAAATAGTCATCTATGTGTAAATTTTAGTAATTTTTTCAGTAACTAATTATTCATTTTGTACTAGTGAAAGGACGCCACATGGGAAACAGATGATGCCATGAAATTTAATTCTCCATTATTGTTTGTTGGTTAAAGAAAATTTATATATCACTGTAAATACTATATAGAGTTGTTTATATAAAGCTCAATAAAATAGTTTGTTTTTCATTTTATTTTTGGTTTTGCATATGGGAAGATGAACACCGAGGGAAATGTTCCCTCTAGGATGAGGGGACTGTGACAACCCCACCCATGACACTCTCATAAAAAACATTTAAAATAATTTTTTATGCATGGAATTGAAAAAAAAATGGGGTTGTGTCAAAGGAACACAAATTCCAGAGCTGGGGAGGAGGATTTCCTTCTTTGAATGTTGTGCTTTCTTGTGCAAAGAAAGAAAACTGAATGGTAGGAAAATAATTTAAAATTAATTGGTTCATGCATTTAAGAAAATGTTTCTTGTAATTTAATGGGATACAACAAAAATTATGTAGGCTCATGTTTCTTAGGAAACAACAATGCGAAACAATGACAAGGAGTCCAAAAAACATGTCACACATTGGAGGTTAGCAACGGTGCAATAAAAAATGAGAAAAAAGGGAAAAAAATATACGAGTAGACATTCATTCAAGGGAGGAAGAAGGTAGACATAAAAGGAATAGGAAAATTAAGCTTCCAAGAAGAACAATTGGCAGGAAGATTTGAAGATAATAGAAGAGAGGAGAAGACAAGGGTATTGGTTCTCTAATTCTTTGGAGGCTATGGGTTGAGTTGTTTGACTTTGGAGCATTGTTACAACTTGGGGTCCCAATGGCTTTTTTGTTGAGATGATATCCCTAGATCCCTATAACTTCATGGGTCCTTGGAGGATGTGGGTTGAGAAAAATCTCTATAGAGCCCTGTAACAACTTGAATCGAAGGATGTTGTGGGTTGGGATGTAATATCTAGATCCCTATAATAGCTTTGATCCCCTCGAGGTCATGTTTTGAGATAACAGACCTTGCAGTCATGTAATAGCCTGGGAAGAGGCCATCCTGAAGCAGCAACAACGAAATACATGATTGAAGACTTGTGTTATTGCATTACAGTTACAGTGAATTATGTTCTCCATAGAAGGGGGTGAATCACTATGTGTACAATTTGGAGTAAGGTAGGGTACCTGTGGACTCCCTTTTTTGAAAAAATAAGTTCCATCTAGCTGGTGGGATTGGGTAAAGAGGTCCTCTAGGGTCCTTGTTTCAATTGGTAGTTGATGTTTTAAATCCCTTCAGTAAGCATGCCCTTGAGACTCTAGAATCTAGCTCAGAGGTGACAAGTACATGTAAGTGATGCTACAACTATCTATGACAGGGTGGAGAGTTCTCATCTCAGGCTCAATTCGACTACAAGATGAAAGATATGTATATGTTCATATTTTTTTATCTATTGATAAATCATGATTCCTTTTTGCTTAAAATGCTTTTTGGATTTCAAAAATATAATTGTGTTGTTGATAAAATAAGTATGTGTTATTTCTCTATGTGGATGGGGATTTTATTCTTATGGTAATATGCATGAATGTATGTATGTGTTTCATTTTGAGCTATTGTAGTTTTTATAAGGAATCTCTCAAATGTGGTACTCTTGATTGAAAGAGGTGTCGTGTGAATCATTTGTTCAAATTGGTATAACTTGAAAGATGAAGTAGAATGTAAAGGAAACAATTTTATAACAAGAATTGTGCCATGTCTCAGCACTAATATCTCCTGTTGCATAACCAATATGCTAGTAAGGAATATGTTATATTTAAAAGTTGAACCTTATTTTAAATTAAATGCTCAACTATATTGAAAGGAACACATATGTGAATAATAGAAAAACATAAGATCTTGTTGGATGCCGCAAAAAAATAAATAAGAGCTTGGAAAGAAGCTTGAAAATAGTATACACAACGACATCTTATTAATATAAAATAGTTATATGGAATACCCTCTCCTTTGTATGGTCCATATTTTCGTATAGCATATTATTTCCTAAGTTATCGGTTTTTTTGTCTCATGGAAATCATTTCATTAATGTTCAAGGGTTTTTTTCCCTTAGGTTCATTCAAACCCCATAAATTTTACCTAAAAGACATCTTAGCCATGTATCACCAACACCCTATATTCCTTCTGCTAGCATAAGCACATAGCAATTTTGGCCTTGGAAGGTTGTATATAACGCCCTGTAGCTGCTTACAGGCTCATCATGGATTTTTTCCTTTTATGATATTGGAGGACTAGTGACTTCACTATCACCTCAATATCAAGAAACATAAACACTATTGTACTTTCGGTGCCAGATTTATCCTTGGCCAACTTATGCTTGCCTTTCAGATTATATGGAAGAATTTCTTCTAGCACAATGACCATACACTCATATACCACTATTTTTGTTTCCTTGAGTGTCAATGGTGAGATATTTTTTTGGTAAAATATTGATTGGATTAAATTATTAACATCCCTAGTAACCTTCAAACTACTTGTTTTTGGATCTTCTTTTTCAACAGGACTCAAAAGTGTCTACTTGTGCCCCACGAGCTTCACCGAATCCAATCCATCAAATTTGTCTTCATATTTAGACTCATATCTGTCATAATTGATCATTAATGCTTAGAGATGAGAGTATTTAGAGCCTCTTTTGTTCAACAAGTTACCTTCTCCTTGGCTACTTCTTACAGAGACCGCATTACCTCTAGAAGTTCTAGAGAATCCATAATTATCAATACTTCTACCATGCTTCAGCCAACCAAACATAGATATACCCCACTTATTAAAATATTTATCCATATCCATTTCCTATTCAACTGGATGTTTGAATTGGGCCTACCTTTGATTGCTACTTATTTTGTTAAAATCCTTTGTTTTGAGGAATTTCTGCAAAGACAAAGAGGTTTCATTCTCCAAGTCATCCTCAAATTTGTAAACTTCATGATTTCTTGCACAACCACCACTCTTATGAGATTTCTTAATCTCAAGTGTTATGTACAGAGGTGAACCACACAGTGTATCTACTATCCTTTGGGGATGTAGGGTTTTGGATTATGCAACTTTCAGTACCACCTTCTTGTCATTTGTTGAATGGATAATTTTTTGGTTTTGATCCGCTCTGTATATGATTATTTTTAGGTATAAATTTTAGACCAACAACAAGTTGGATCACTATTTGTCACACAAAAACTTTTCAAAACCTTCCATAGTGTTGAATATATGAAACTAAGTCACAACTAGACATAAACTTTGTTGCTATGCACAAATTTGGTGGCCTTGTGCAAGCACTAATAAACTAGACTATATTTTTATGCCATACTTTCATCGAATTGAACACCTCTTGGATTGTTGAAAAATGTGTTTTAGTACATAGTGAACTTTTCATAACTGAACAAGTTACTCTGGTTGACATTTCAGAAGATGATTTGAAAAATTAACACTCCTTATTTATGGTAATATTTTTGCAACCATTTCCTTGTACATATCTGTTTGTATTCCCACCACTCAAGAATCAAATATATCTTGCATATGTATCCAAGGATTTATTCCTAGCCCTTGAAATTTCAAGGCCTAAATATGTTTCTCTTTAAGAAAAACAAAAACAATGTTAAAATGCTTCTCATGTGAAGTAATAATTGATGACTGACAAACCTTTGAGTGAGTTTCCTCACTCCCCTCTTCAACTATATTAATAAACCTTTCGAACAGTTTTAAAGAAATCCATTAAACTTTGTTGACCTCTTCTAGAACTGTAGCTTAAAATATGTGCCTACCTCTCTTTAGGCACAACAACAGTTATCTTATCAATATCATTGTGGAACAATATATCTAGTAAATGGTCAAATCCATCAAATTATGAGCACTTTCACACCCAGTAAATGACTTGAGACATCTAGGGTATTCTCAATAGGGTTCCAAAGGCTTCCAAGAGTGGCCACTAATATTTGGTAAGTATTTTTTTTATAGTCATTTATTTTCTCTTAGTACTTTAGTGCCCCCACTAGCTACCTGTAGACCAATATTTGCATAAAATTTAAAGAAAACCTTGGCCTTGAAAAAATATTGACTTGAAAGCTCCCTAGTGGTAAAAATGGCAAGAAAAAGAATAGGTAGCAGTTTATGACCTTGGAGGACTGGTGTCTTCGCTATCACCTCAGTAGTAGGAAACATAAATGCTATTGTATTTTAGGTGCAAGTGTTAACCATGGCCAACACATCCTTGCCTTTGAGAATATATGGAAGAGTTTATTATTGCACAATGGTCATACACTAATATTCCACTGTGTTGGTTTCCTTCAGTGTCAATGGTGAGATATTGTGTTGGTCAAATCTTGATTGGCTCGAATAATTAACATCCCATTAACCTTCACACTACTTTCTTTTGGATCTTCTTTTTTAATAGGACTCAACATCGGTTGCGTGTTCCCCATGAGCTTAACTGAATCAAACTTATCATTTTCATCATCACTGATCTTTCGTGCTTGGATAAGAGAGGATTTAGAGACTCTTTTATTCAACAATTCACCTTCTCCTTTTCTTCCTGTTGCAGAGAGCCAGTTACCTCTATATGTTATAGAGAATCCATCATTATCATTATTTGTACCATGCTTTAAGAAACCAAACATAGATATACCCCGCTTATTAACCTAGTTATCTATATCTAGTTCCTCTTCAACCGGATGTTTTAATTGGGCATGCCTTTTATTACTTGGGAATGAAATCCAAGGATGAAATATTTACCAAATTTCAAGAATTCAAAGTTGAAGTAGAGAAAATTACATATAGGATAATTAAAAGATTAAGGTATGATAATGGAGGAGAATACACATCCAAGGAAATTATAGCCTTCTGTAATGAATTTGGGATTAAGAGAGAGCTGATAGTACCATATAATCCTGAAGAAAATGGAGCTGAAGAACGAAATAGTCAGTCCATTGAAGTGCTACATGATTGAAATTCTACTATAGAAATGGAAAATAAGACGCGGGGTTTTCTTACCCACTCAACTTGACATTCTAGTCGAATAATTTATCAAAATTATTTAGTTATCTTCAGGAGTGGGTGATAGAAACGATTACAATAAGAAATTTTTTAATTATATATTAATGTAATTTTGGCCTCATACTAGTGAGAGACTCTTATCCTTGCAATTTTCTACCATTTAAAAGAGTTTGGGTGAATATGGAAGGTCTAGAACTTTAAACTCTCAACAAATTTCATCGCAGGGGGGGGGGGGGGGATATTGAGAATTTGTTCCCTTTATTGGTATTAGCACAAATAATCACCAGCCACACTAGTTGGCTAGACATGAAAGATGTTGAATCTATAGTAACTGTGTAAACCCCAACAACTATTCCATTGCTAGTTATGGGGGACGACATTGCATACCAATGCCAATACTATTTATATAAAGTAAAAATTGGAGCTCCAATTGCAATTATTTCTAGCAAACACAAGAAAAAAGTGTGACAACGCATTCCCTAGCATGTACATATTACACTAGATTGAGGTAATCTTCCCACTACAAGGTTTTGAGCTACTACCTAGAAAATTCACTTCTTTTTTTGTTGTCAGTATTTTGTGAATTTATATCAATGGTGTTATTTTTATTTATTCCTTGTAGCTTGAAATGATTTATGTTTATTTATGAAGGTTAAGTCAATTTTCATGGTAGGACAAAATTTTGTAATTATTGTTGACAGTTTATTTTCAATGATGTTGTGCTATCATGGGCATCTGAAACAAAGTGCTTCATAGAAATTGTCAGGTTATATTTAAGGTCTTCCTATCATTATTTTACCAGTAGTTTAATAAAAAAAAATGAATAATTTCAAATTTGAAGACATCATATGAATTTATTTATTCTTCGTCAGCCTAGATCATTCCTATGTTGGATATAGGAGAAATATGACATTGATAACCAAGAAGAAGGGGAATGATCAATACCTCAAGCAAAGAGAAGGTTAAAGTTTACAACTCAGCTGATGTAGAAAATAATTCCTCCAATACTTGTTTTGATTGCTCATGGAAAATAAAGTGTAGAATATGATAATGCAACATATACTCTTGCTAAAACAACCTTGCGAGATGCACACAAGTTAGCTTCCACCTCCAATAACTATATGGGAAAGAAAGCTGAAAATGAAAAGTTGTATATATCTAGTTGGCTTCACATAGAATAATTAGTCAACTGTAGTCTGTATTACAATTAGGATTTTTTCAGTACTACCTGCAGTTTTATATCCAGTATATTGTTTATAATATTTACCATCTCTATTAAGTTATTTTTTCTATCCGAAATATGCAAGTTTTCCTTTTAACATGAAGTCTTCTAATAAATATTGTACACAATTGTTTACTTGATTGAGTTTTCTATCACATGGTCAAAATATTTTTTTTAGTACCAGAATCATTTTATGAAAATCAATGAAATTCGTTGCTGCATTTGGCAAGGCCTTTCGGCAGCTTCATAAATCTAAAATATTGAATGTGAATTCTGTTTTGAGGATAGACAAAAGCTTCATCGATAGAGAAAACAAATCAGAAGATGAGTTATCCATGTAGTATTTCTATTTGAACACCGCCACTAGTTGCAGTGGATTATCAATATTTATAGTTGTTTGTCAAGCTTCAGCAAAAATCTTATCATTTTTTGATTGATTATTAATTCATGGATTTTTTATTTCTACTTGTTGCTCTTTCTTGAAGTTTTTTGCTAACTATTTGTAACTAATTGAGGATAAAAAATTGGTGGTATTGTTGTAATATGTGAAATTCTTTTTTGTATTCAATCAAGTATTTTCTGTAAAATTTCAATCAGTGTGTTATACCTTGGAAATTACAAGTATGGTAAATACTCAAAAATAATATTATTTATATGTTCATTATAATGATCACTTATGTTTTGAGTTTGAGTAATTGAGGATGGCCATAGTTGTTTCGTCAAATTGGAATTTTGGTGTTGGAATTCAATTTGGATTTTCCATTCAAGAATAATATAGCAATTAGAATCTGAAAGTTACATTCCAAAATGACCCCTTTTGGGGGATTACTAGTGGTGATTGCTATATATTTTCAATGTTGGAAATTTTCTCCAAATCACTGCTAGTATATTGTACCATAGGTCAAGAACACAATGGGAAGAGAATTTTCTTTGTGATTTATCCAATTATATTGTATTGATCCATAAATATAATAATAACATTAACAATTTCATATAAACTACCTAGCTTATTAACATATGCTAATGGATTGAAATATTAGTTTGTATCTGAATAAATTCTCATCATACTTGGGAATTCTTGACATCATCAACCTCTAGCCCTGGACTTATTCACTTAGCCTTCTACATTATCTATTTATATACATGTATACAAGGCTATATTATGATTCTATCCTTTTTACTTCATTCCATTTTATTCTAGACTTAGATTTAGCATTTTATATGAATTTTTTTTGCACTCCAACATTATATAGGGAATCTACAACTTGATATTTTTAGTATGTAACATAGTTGGCATGATTGTACCTAATCTTTCCTTGAAGGTTGAATAATAATTTTACTAGGGCATTATTTTCAATGGTGAATTTTTATTTTCTGTTTACACAGGTCATCTAGCCACTTATAATCCACTATTTTCCAACTGAAGAAAACTTGTTCGATTTTCTTTCTTTTATGGTGAAAAATGGCATTGACAATATTGATGATGTTGAGGTATATATTGTATAAATACTTTATAGTGTACTTTATTTTATATTCCATAGTTCATCATCTCTCTTGTATTATATTCTGCATTCTATCTTCTTTCTTTTTCAGAAAAGGAAATCAATATTGATGGTAAGAAAAAATAATTCAATAAAGAGCAGAAAAATAACACTGGAGTGAAAAAATGCAAATTAAAGAGAGAAAGAGAATAGAACTTTCCTAGTGGTACCCGTAGAGCCAATATCCCACATAAGACACGAATATATAGACTGATGGTTGAGTCTTGAGAGTTGGTAATTCACCTGTAGTGCCTTGGAAACACAATGATAGTGTTTTTAAGTGATGAAACAATATTTCATGTCTAAAATGTACTCCAACCAATATTAAGTTGGAAACTCATATTGTAATACTTGATATTTTATATAATATAATTTATGTGGTTGAAATTATTTATAGTTTCAATTGATATTATTCAATATTCTAATTAACATATGTAACTTTGTATTTTCATATTATATGAACATGTACATTGTATGCCATTTTTTTTTACTTTAGTTTCAAAATCATACTAATTAATATATGTTGATTAATAAGGAACACATAAAATGAATATAAAACTACTAAATTAGTAGTTTATGTCTATTATGACCAACACAAATAAAATGAATATATGACTAAATTAGTTTCTTGTAATGATTGTTAATGAAAGTAAATGAAATGAATATAAACTGCTAATGTACTCATTTATATAATGAATATGAAACTACCAAAAAAAGATAAATCACTACTACAAATGATAATTTTGTGATTACAAATGACGACTAAATTTTTCATACATACAACTATTAGTAACTAATTTACAATATCTTATAACACCATCAACATTTAGTCATATTTCTTTGGTCATTAATTTGTTTCAAATCATGACTAAAATTTACATATATATGACTATTAGTAGCTAATTGACAATATTTTATAACACCACAAAATTTAGTCATATTTCTTTGGTCATTAATTGGTTTCAAACGATGACTAAAATTTGCATATATACTACTATTAGTAAGTATTTTACGATATCTTATAACACTACCTACATTTTGGTCATATTTGTTTGGTCATTAATTGGTTTTCTCGGGCAATCATTTAATAATATATTTTGTTGTATATTTGGTCATTAATTGTGGCAATTAATGACTAAATCAATGTCTAAATTAATGACCAAATTAAATATACTACTAGTCAATAAAGTTGATACAACCAACTAATGACTAATCTATAAATGACTAAAAGTTATTTGCATTATAAGACACTGTAAATTAGCTGCTATTGGTCACCGATCGATAAATAGTCATTTATATATATATTTTAGTAATTTTTTTAGTAACTAATTCGCCATTTTGTACTAGTGAAAAGAGGCCGCATGAGAAACATACGATTCCATGAAAGTTAATTATCAATTCTTGTTTGTTGGTTAAAGAAAGTGTATATATGATTATAAATACTATATAGAGTTGTTTGTATAAAGCTCAATGAAATAGTTTTTGTTTCATTTTATTTTTAGTGTTACATATGGGAAGATGAACACTGAGGGGGATGTTCCCTGAAGGGTGAGGGGACTGTGAAAACCCCACCCGTGGTCCTCTCGTAAAAAAAATTGTAAGTATTTTCTTATGTGTGGAATTGAGAAAAAAATGGGGTTGTGTCAAAACGAGATAGATTTCAGAGCTGGGGAGGAGGATTTCGTTCTTTGAATGTTGTTCTTTATTGTGTAAATAAAGAAACCTAAATCGAAGAATAACCATTTAAAATTTATTGGTGCATGGATTTAAGAAATTTTTTCTTGTAATTGAATGGGATACAACAAAAATTACGAAGGCTCATGTTGCTTAAGAAACAACAACAAGAAACTATGAAAAGGATTCTAACAGAGGCTAAACACTGCAGGTTAGAAACAGTGCAATAAAAAATGCAAAACAAGGGAAAAAATATAAGAGAGAACATTGGTTGAAGGGAGGAAGAAGGTAGATAGAGAGGGCATTGAAAATTTGAGCTTCTGAGAAGAAAATTTTGCAGGAAGATTTGAAGGTAAGAGAAGAGAAGAGAAGAGAAGGGGATTGGTTCTCTGATTCGTTGGATGATATGGGTTGAGTTGTTAGACTATGGAGCCTTATAACAACTTGGGGTCCCAGGAGCTTATGTGTTGAGATAAGATCTCTATATCATTGTAACATCTTGGGTCCTTGGAGGATGTGGGTTGAGAAAAAGCTTTATGGAGCACTGTAGCAAATTGGATCCCAGGAATATGCAGGTTGTGATGTAATATCTAGATCCGTGTAATAGCTTCGATCCCTTGTATGTCATGGTTTGAGATAACAAACCTTACAGTCATGTAATGTCCTCAGAAGAGGCCATCCTGAAGCAGCAAAAATAAAATACCTGATTGAAGAATTATGTTATTTCATTAAAGTTATAGTGGATTATGTACTCCATAGTAGGTGATTAATCACTATGTGTGCACTTTGGAGTGAGGGACGGTACCTTTGGAATCCATTTTTTCAAAAAAAGAGTTCCATTTAGCTGGTGGGATTGAGGAAAGAGGTCCTCTAGGGTCCTTGTTTTAGTTGGTAGTTGATGTTTTAAATCCCTTGGGTGATCATGCCCCTCAGACTCTGGAATCTGGCTTAGAGGTGAGAACTATAAGTGAGGTTGCAACTATCTATGACAGGATGGAGATTTTTCATCTCAGACTTAATTTGACTATGAGCTCAAAGATATGTATATGATCATATTTGTTTATATGTTTATAAATCATGATTCATTTATGCTTAAAATGGTTTATCGATTTTAGAAATATATTTGTGTTGTTGATATAATAAGTATGTGTTATTTCTCTATGTGGATATGGATTTTATGTATGTATGTGTTTCATTTTGAGCTATTTTAGTTTTTATATGTAATTTCTCAAATGTGATCATCTCGATTGAAAGAGGGGTCATGTGAATCATTTGTTCAAATTGGTATAGCTTGCAAGATGAAGTAGAATGTAAAGGAAGCAATGTTATAACAAGAATTGTGCCATGTCTCAGCACTAAGATCTCCTATTACATAACCAATATGATAGTAAGGACTATGTTATATTTATAAGTTGAACCTAATTTTAAATCAAATTCTCAACTATATTGAAAGGAACACATATGTGAATAATGGAAAAACATAAGGCCTTGTTGGATTCCGCAACAAAGTAAATAAGAGCTTGGAAAGAAGCTTGAAAATAGTAGACACAAAGAAATTTTATTAATATAAATTAGCTACATGGAATACTCTCTCCTTTGTATGCTCTATATTTTCGTATAGCATATTATTTCCTAAGTTAGCGGCTTATTTGTCTCATGGAAATCATTTCATTAATGCTTAAGGGTTTTTTTCCCTTAGGGCCATTCAAATCGCATAAATTTTACCTAAATGGCATCTTAGCCATGTATCACCAACACTCTAGATTCCTTCTCCTAGCATAAGTACGTAGCTATTTTGGCCCTGGAAAGTTCTATATATTTCCCTGTAGTTGCTTACAGGCTCATCATGGATTTCGGCATTGTCAACGTGTGGCAGGTGAGGTGGAAACCTCTTATAAGTCCACACCAATCATGTGGTAGGTAATGGCCATTGGATCACCTAAATCAACATGCATCAAATTCCCTACCTAAGAATAGGGAATGTAGGTAGGTCTGAAAATATTTGTATAATATTTTGTCCAGGCTTAGGAGGGGTAGCACCATCAAATGCCTTAATAAACCATTGGTGTTTACACGAAGCCTTGATTTTTATCTGGAGTTATGTTAGACCTATAGGATAGAGGCATGGTCAAAAATATTGTCTCGAGGAATTTTCTAAAATAGTCGAACTTGTTCTTGAGGCGATCTCAAAGATCCCCATCTTAGACGTCGCATGAGGAAGGGATGAATTCCCTTAGGTGAGAAATTAGAGATAATGATAATGAAAAATTTATCGTGGGGCAGATGGATCAATCCCTAAACCTATAATAAAAAATCAAGCACCATTATCATTTTACAGATCAAGCCTAGTCATGGAGACCTTCCATTGGTGCAACCGATCCCCCCCCTTACATGTTTGGTTGCAAGTTGATGTGGCTATGAAGGAATACCATAGTATAATGGTTATGTAATATTCCAAAATAGAAAAGACAAGAATATATAACATTTATAACATTTCAATCTAGGTAATAACCATATTGTAAGCACAAAACTGTAAAATTTTGGAAATGCCAGAATATAACATCAAGAAATTAAAATTTTAGCAGAAATAGCTGAGCCATATCATTATAAATCAACAAAAATGAAAGTACACAGTGCTCCAAAAGGAATTCACTCAAGCCACAAGATGGATGAAATACATCAAAGAAACCAAGCACTGGAAATGTTGTGCTGCTACTGCTGCTATTGCTCAAAACTACTACTACTGTGAATAATATTTATGCGCGAGAGGCTGTTGGAGTGCTCAGAATGATGTGGGATTTTCACCACCGATTCTACTTGAAAAACCCAAAAAAACCAAGAAATGGTTTGCCTATATTTTAACTTTCGATTTTCGGCCCTTTTTGGGTTGCACATTGCACCCCTGCTCGCTGAGTTACAAACTCCCTGAAGACAACTGCTAATATGGGGCTAAAAGAATGATTTATTAACTAAAACAACAACCAATAAATTCAATACATGAAGGGTTGGTCCCTTCTCTTGATCTCCAAGATAGAATCTTGAGATCTAGCTCCTCCTTCCTCTACTCAAGTTGTAGCTCCACACTGTACAACTGCTTGAATGAACTGTGTTGTCAAGATGGTTGAAGTTGTAGCTTGCTAATAATTGATGAATTATAGATCATAGATGATGGAAATTATCTCTCTGATGTGAGGGAAAGACCCCACAAAAGATTCCAAGCTGAAACACTTGGAACTCCCTTCCTCCCTTAGATCTGCCTAACTGAACTGTGCAATTCCTGAAGGAAATTTTGTTGCATGGAGGTGTAGAAATGATGGTCTGATGTCAGATGTAGCAATGTTGATCTCGGAAGATAGAAATGAAGCAGAATATGAAAGGGATGAACGCTCCACTGGTTCCTTAGCAGACATGAATGCGTAATTCCTAAAGTTGTACATGCTACAGAGAGGGGTTGGATGTGGCACCAATTCTAGATGATGATTTGATGCTCAAACAAACCTTCCCAGAGTAGGAAAGTGAAGTCCATAGTGGTTAAGGGTGGGATTCCCACTCAGGAACACCCGTATGCTAAACATCACATAAAACTTAGATAAACAACTGAAGCATGCAAAATAATGTCAAATGAAAATGGAATATCAAATTCTTGATTAACTTGATTTGTTTCCCTCACCTTCCTTATATGGTTATGAGCTTTCCCTAGCCTTGGCCCACTTCATGAATGCATTGCACATGTGACCACTAGTCTCCATAGAGACTGCGTTGTCTCTCCATGATCTCCATGATATCTGCATTTACTTTCTACTCCTCCATCATGTATGCATTTAATGCACCAATCCCTCCACCACTTCATAATTATTTCTCTATGATATTACTTTTATTCCTCTATGATATTACTTTTACTCCTCAACTATCTCCCTAATATTCCTTATTAATTGTTACAAAACATTTTTTGACTGTCCTTGTGATCTGCAACTTGCACATTGGAGGGTTGTTTCTGTCACCAATATGTAGTGCCATGATTTGAAAATACCATCCTTGCATCCCTTTTCATGAAAGCAACATTCTTCTTGTTCACATTTCCCTAAGCAAAGTTGTGAAAATCCCTATTTCTGCCTTGGCGCGAGTAGCCCGTTACATCCTCGCGTCAACTTGGAAATTTAACATTGAGCCCACGCCAAGCTATTTATAGATTTTTTAAAAAAAATAGAGGCACGGGTTCCATTCCAACAACCTCGGGGATGAGTCATTAGGAGTGGTTGAATTGAAACAACCACAGACTCCTTCCTTTAGTTAGTAGTTTCCACCTCCCTTGGAACTCTCCTAAAGGATAGGACTCCCTCCCACGTTTGTAGGGATCCCAACCTCCTCTTTTCCCTCTATATAAGAAACTATATCCTTTGGTAGAAGCTAGCTGAACACATTATAGAAAAATAGCTCAATAGCTGAACTAGAGAATTATATTATAGCTAAGCTGCTAGAGGAGATAGAGTAAGAAAGATTGTGTTGAGAGAGCTCGAGTCAATGACTTATAAGAGAGCTTGAGTCTGAATTCCTTGACCGAGAGTTGAGACACGTTTCGTCTGAACCTCGCTGAAGGAGATTACGATGTCAAAGGATCAGTTGTACTTTTCCTTCTACTCATTAATATACATGACTAATATTTGGTTCCACTCTTGTGTTATGATGTTTATTTGATACGATATTTTTAGCCCTCTTTGACTAGCTAATAGTTGTGAGTGAAACTACGCTGCTATATGTTTTTCTTGTTCTTTGTCTTATGTACAGGTATCTCAGCATGACAGTGAATAGATCATGACTTGTGAAGGCAGGAGCAAGAGACCAGTATTCTTTCTGCAACATCGACACCTTTGGATTCAAGGTAGGTCAATATACCATGTCTTTTGTTCATTCATTAACTAGGAAACAAAACCTTAGTGTGTCATTTTGTTTCTAGACCCACCCTAAGGCTAGAGGGATCGTCTCTATCCGTAGATAGGATTTACCTTCATAAAAAATTGGCGACTCCACTGGGAATCAGTGCGAGTTTGTCGTGTCGTCCTGTCAGGTCCGTTTCCATTCTTGGTTTAGTTATCTATATTTTTTCTTGTTTTTTTGTTGAGTTTCCATTCTTTGTTCAGCTCCAAAGAGTCAAGGTTGACTTCTGCTCATTAGGTTAGGGTTTTTCCTCTTTTTTCCATAGGTTTCCAGCTTGGTACATTTTTTTCTGGACAATCGTGCCGATTGGTGCACGTTTCTCTTTTAGCACCTACGCTAACCTCTGTATGGTGCATATTATAGCCTTATAGTCGCGCCCATCCCTGTAGGTTTTGGATTGACCCCCCTAATGTGTTTTTTGATCATTTTTTATTGCCTCCAGGTTATTTTTTAGTGTGTTTAAGCCTTTGGAGACTATGTAGACTAATTTATACTTGGTTCCCTACATAAGGCTCAGTGTGCAAGAACACATAGAAACCCTCGGTGTGTATCAACAACCTCAAAGTCATACCTACATTCCGTAGAAAAATTCTTATGCTACTTAGTAAGGACCTCAGTGGTCTACTTCGACTCAATATCCTGCTCCTCAATCCCAATATCAACCGAATTATCCTGTTTTTAATCCCTATGATCCAAATTCTTCAAGATAGAATTTATGGGGATAGAATCCCATTCAGACTGGGTGGAATGTACATACAGGTCCTTATCAAAGACCTCCAATGATTTTCAATACTCAGTTACTGTTTCTTGCTACGTTGGAATTACCCGATGTGTCAAAGTTGAGAAATGGTCCTATTCTTCATAATCCATATTGGCCTCCAGTTCTGACCAAGATTCCTGGTGATTGTCCTAAATTTGAGGTAAACCTAGTGAAGACCCCCAAACGCATTTGATGACATACCACTTATGGTGTTCTTATAATTCTTGGATTGATGATACTATTCATCTTCATCTTTTCCAGTGGACTCTTACTGGCGTTGCTGCAAAGTGGTACATTGAGCTATCTCGTGGAGTTTTCCAAGATTTAAATTCTTTGGCCATGACATTCCTTACACATTTTCAATTACTGATCCACTATGAGACCGAGACGCTTCTCCTCACTTCATTGAAATAGGACCGAGCTACTCATATCTCGAATCATATTCATGAGTGGCGGTGTCACTGTTGCATGATCAAATTTAAGATACCTTATTCGCTTCCGACTCAATGGTTCACTACCTCATTTTTCAATCAAATTTCCAAAGATATTGCTATGGGAGCATGTGTAACTGAGGAACAAGAAATTTCTTACGCCGAGTACCTTGATCTCGTGTATTCTCAGTCTGGCACATTGTATGATATCCTGCCTGATGCTCCTCGACCTGGAACCTCTAAACCGCCAGCGACTCCATCCATTGATGGTATTATTGGTTCTGTATCACAAACTTTTATAATTATCCTTTATCTAAATCTCCGAAGCATAATTTTACTTCTTCCAATAATGTAGCTTCTTAGTCAAATTCAAATTCTAGCATACCCGTAGAAGTAAATTTTGTTCAGGCCAATCCTATAAATAACACTTCCAAAGGTAAGAAGAATGGTGAAGGTAAGGCCAAAGATGATACCCCAAAACAGGATTCTCCAAAACCTTGTTTTGCTAATAGTTCTCAACGTAAACTGAAGTATCCTTGTTTGATTTGTGATGATGAGCACTTCACCAAGGACTGTCCTTGACGGTCTGAAGTGATTCAATTTCTCAAAGGCACTCAAGGAGCTCCAGCCATTCTTAAAGAACCCTTCCCTCATCAGACTCATATTATAGAGCACCCTCAGTCCTCTGTTCCATCTGGTTTGCAAGTGTTTATGATGAAAGGTTCTCCACCCATTTCTATTGCTACTCGATCAAAAGATTATTCTGGTTCGCATCAAGCAGTGGGGAAAGGGATCGATGATGATCCTCCTGCCACCTATTTCTGGTCCTCTTGAGATCGAACGACCTAACACCGAATCCATTATGCGACCAACTTCCAAAGGTGTACTCTGTAAGTCTTCGTATAATCCCAACACCCATGCCGCTCAGCATTATAGTATTGTTGAAGATTTGGCTCAGGCATCATCCTCAATGTCTACGTTAGAAGTAATTTAGAGTTGTCCTTCTCAACGGAAATCTTTGCTATCTGTGATAGGTGGGATTGATCCTACCGATACTAGTTTGTTCGTTGTTGATTTAGATAATTTCCTCCTGCGACTCCCACACCAAATTATGCTTGTCATTCAAGTTGATATTGATGGTTTGAATATTCACTGGGTTGTCATGGACGAGGATGCATCTACTTTTGTTATGTCATATACTTGTTGGAAAGCCATTGGTTCTCCAGCTCTTCATCACCCAATGCCCTTGAAGCATTTCATGGAATAGAATCTAAACCTCTTGGTGTTATCGCTAGTTTACCGATCACATTGGAAGGGAAGACAGTCAATGTCAAGGTCGAAGTCATTGATGAAAAACTCAATTATAATATTCTCCTTGGTCGTAGTTGGACTCAAGCCATGTTGTGCATTGCGTCCACTCTCTTTCGTGTTTTGAGGTTTCCGCACGAAGGAAAGATTATTATTGTTGATCAATTTTATTTTTTCACTTCTTCTTCTGGGAACAACGTTTCATACATGGAAAACATTCCTACTCCTTACGAGAGTGTAGGGCCAGGCCTTTTCAAGGATCCTTCCGTCATGGGTGTTTTTCCTCTTCCACCACCAAATACTGTTTAGGTCAATATGATTTCTCGAACCGATGACCCCTAGGTTATCCCTTCTCCTGAACAAATCGATTTGATCAGCGATTTGATTCCTTTGAGTCTCATTGAAATTGATTATTCTGAACTCATCGCTGCATCAGATTCAGATTCTGATTCTTCTCCTTTGAGCGTAACTCTCAACATCTATTCTAAATCCCCTTGGCTTGGTGATTTTGATTCACCGGATCCTTTGGAAGAATTGTTTCCTTCTAATGAGGCTATTGTGGAAACCCTGTCTCTCGACAATCTGCCATGGGATGATGGTCATCATTGTTCCTCATTTTTATCAAGCCTAGGGGCCATGTGTACCTATCTTGAGCATTTTTCCTCTCAGGTTCCTTCTCCTCTGCTTCAAACACCTGTTCAAGTCCATGAGGTTTTTTCGGAAGGTAACTTGAGTAACATCACTCAGACGATGCCTATCGACATTTCCATTAAATCTGGAATCGTTGAGAACATCCATATTAGGGTTACTTTCTCTTTGGATGAAGTGCAAGTTTATACTAGCCTTTTCTGTGAATTCTGTGATTTCTTTGTGTGGTCCTATGAAGAAATGCCTGGTATTGATCCCAGCATCGTAGTACATGAGATTCCTACTTACCCTGGCTCGAAACCTATTCGTCAGCGTCTTTGTCCAGTGCATCCTAGGAAAGATGCTGCCATTAAGGCTGAAGTGGAAAAGCTTCTCAAATTTGGTTTCATTTATTTGATTCCATTGATAGAATGGGTTTCTAATATTTGTCTTGTAGATAAGAAACAGGGTAATATTCGTGTCTGTGTTGACTATCATTATATCAATCGAGCTTGTCCTAAGGATAATTATCCTACTCCTTTCATTGATAAAATCATTGACGACTGTGCCGGGAGCAACATTTTTTCCCTTATGGACGATTTTTCAGCTTATATTAGATCAATATTCTCCCAACTGATCAACACAAGATTGCATTTATCTTTCCTTTGGGTACCTTTGCATACAAGAAGCTTCCCTTTGGTTTGAATAATGCCAGGGTCACATTTCAATGCATGATGTCTTATGCCTTTCATGATATTCATCACATCATTCAACCTTATATGGATGACCTTTCAGCTCATTTAGCTAAGTGTAGAGATCATCCTGACCATATTCGTCATATTTTTCTTTGTTGTAGACACTATAACATTCGGCTTAATCCACATAAGTGTGTCTTCTACGTCGATTCTGGTAAAATCTTAGAGTTTATCATTTCCAAAGACGGAATTCACCTAGATCCTCTCAAGGTTGAGGCTATTATTAATCTCCCCTCTCCTTCATGATTACATCAATTGCAGAGTTTACAAGGGAAATCGAATTTTCTTTTCCGTTTAATACCTAACTATGCTGAAGTAGCTAAAGGATTCACATGATTATTAAAGCAGAGCGTTCCTTTTTACTGGGATGAGATCACTCAGAAATCTTTTGATGCATTGAAAACATTATTGATCAATGCTCCTCTCCTCCGCCCTCCAGATTATCATCATGATTTTTCCCTTTATTTGGCTCCCTCTTTCAACACAATTGCCATGGTTTTGGTACAAGACGATGATGACGGTCATGAGCATGTTATTTATTACTTGTCTCATAACCTTATCAACACTGAAACAAGTTATGCTTATGTCGAGAAGTTAGCGTTGGCTGTCATTCAAGATGTTCAACGTTTTCATCATTATATTCTTGCGTACAGTGATAGTGATTTCTGAGTGCAACTCGATGACCTACATATTGTCTCAACAATTGCCAGGGGGAAAATACTCAAACTGGATTGTTATCCTCCAAGATTTTGATTTGGAATTTATTGGTGCTAAATCTAAGAAGTCATTGGTCTTTGCTGATTTAATTTGTTCTCTCCCTTCAGACTCTGCTCCTTCTCGTTATAAGGAATTCATCCCAGATGATTAGCACCCTCGACCCATGGTACGTTGATATCATTTTTTATCTCCAAACTTTACCTTTTAGATCTGAGTTAATGAAGGATTGATGCCGATGCATCCACCATCAGTCACAACATTATCGTATAGTTGAAGTTACTCTCTATCGTATTGCAGTCGATTCCATACTCCGACGATGTTCGACTCTCGAGGAAACCGAGAAAGCTCTAAATGACTGTCACAGTGGCGCCTGTGGTGGTCACATGTTAGGTTATGCTACTGTACAGAAAATTCTTCGTACTAGTTATTTTTGGTCTTATATTTTTAAAGATTGTATTATCACAGTTCGTAAATGCCATGATTGCCAAATTTATCAACACAAGTTGCGTGCGCCACCTGTTCCTCTTCATCCTATCATTACTGTTGCTCCTTTTGTGAAACGAGGCATTAATTTTATGACGTGTAACTCTCACTCGGCCAGGGGGGCATGATTATATTATCGTAGCCATGGACTACTTCACCAAATGGGCCGAAACAATGCCTACACATGCCGCTAATGATAAGATAGCTGCTTAGTTCATATTCAATCATATTATTGCTAATTTTGGTGTCCCATAAACCATCATCATCAATTATGGTTCTCATTTTCAGCATTTTATGGTGGCGGAGTTCACTTCTAAGCTGGGTATGTGTCACGACAGCTCAACGTCGTACTATCCTCAAGCCAATGGCCAGGTTGAAGCTGTGAAAAAAGTTCTTGTTACAAAGCTTCAATGTACGATTGGGATCCAAAAATCAAATTGTCATCTCATGTTATTTTCGACTCTTTGGGCATACCGAACCTCAGTAAAGAATGCAAATGGGTTTACTCCTTTTCAGTTGGTTTATGGCATGGAAGCTACTCTCCCAATTGAATGTGAAATACCTTCACTCAATTTGGCTGTTGAATTACTACCAAATACTTCACCAGAAGAAGATCGTCTCCTTTATTTAGAAAGGCTAGATGAAACCTGCCGCTTTGCTGCTCTCATTATCGAAGCACAGAAAAAGAGGGTCAAATCTCATTTTGATCAATCAGTTTCCCCTCATTCTTTTGTTGAATGAGATCTCCTCCTCCTGTATAACGAAGATCATGATAAGCTGGGGGCGGGAAAATTTCAACCTATGTGGCATGGACCCTACATCATCAAACGTGTGTTGAAGAATGGGTCCTATGATCTAATTGACTACGAAGGTCATCCTCTTGAACAACCTAGAAATGGGCTGTATCTGAAAAAATATTATGTGTGAGTCATTCATGCGTAAAAAGTGTACATAGGTGTTGTTTTCATTTTTGTACATGTCTTTTTGGGTTTGGTTTGCTTTGTGAGAATTTTCCTTCTTATTGGGTCTTGCTTATTGTGCATATGTCTCTTACCCCTTATGCCGGTTTCATGGATTGTGCTTCGTGCAGTACCAGGAGTTTTTTTTCGGCAGCCTGGGTAATCTATGATCCTGCTGGTGAGTTGATAGATCTGCAAGGTATTTGTCTAGGATGAACTACAAACAATGTCGCTGAATATAGTGTTGTCATTGAGCTATTAACCGAGGCAATCAACCTCAGTATATGCACATTTCTTGTAAATCTAGAATCACAGCTCATTGTTCTGCAACTCAATAATCATTATTCAGTTAGAAATCTGCACATTCTAAGATTTATTTACGTATTCGTTTGTTGGAAATACATTTTGATTTTATTACCTATCAACATATTCCTAGACGAATGAACACATTAACTGATACAGTGGCTAAAATTGTATTAGATAGACATTTGCATCATTTGTAAAAACATCATCATATGTAAGGGATCCATGTAGGGAAATAGATGTGTGTATATATATATATATATATATATATATATATATATATATATATATATATATATATATATATATATATATATATATCGCATGTTTGCAATTTTTTGCATCATAACGTCAAAAAATATATGTATGTTTCTGTTACATCATGAGACATCATGCCTCGCAAAATATGCAAATAAAATAAACCTAGGTGTCTAATCAGCATGATGCTCATGATAACATGTCATGGCCCGTATTAGTTGCCTCAGCAAGCGGTGAATTTGGCTGGGCACCCCTACGGTATGTTTCTAGTAGGTGAGAGGAACATCATCAAAATGTACATAATCTGGTACTCCTCGGGTGATCCTCTCTAGGTTGCACACTATGTCATCTTCCTTGTCGCCCTCACCTTGAGGGTTGAAATCAAAAGGGATTCGCCTCGCTATCGATGACATGCCGACAAGTCTCTCTAGGCCAACATATACATCACATCGATCTAATGTCAGAACATGCATAAATAAATAAAAAAATTCATAATACTCATAAAACTTAAAAAATGAGTCTTACCCAAATCTTCATCCCAATCTTCTCCCTCCAGGAGTGGGAGGTCTGGATCATCAGTGAAGTCTATACTAGAGTAGAGCCAGTCCTCCACAATAATCAGTTGTCGATGGAGCCAATAAGAAAATTCTGACCTCCAGGACATCTGTTGTCCGCCCCCTGCCCTTGGCATCAGAGGTGCCCAGTGCGCCATCTGTGGTTCGCTCCTTGGTGGTGTCGAGACTATGACCTCCTGTCATTGAAAAATGGGTAATCATTCCAAGAAGAACGATACCAGCATAGATCCATAAACAAATTTTTTTAGTTTGGTCTTCTTGCATTTGGTTAGTTGATGCTTCATGTTTACGGTCATAGCCTCTACCCAGCTGTAGATGGTCGGTGCCATGCAGTCTATAGAAAGGAGCAACTGTGTCTCTTTTGCTTCATGTAGTGCTTGTGATCTCGCAGCCCGTGTGATGGTATGCAATACCATGCGTAGTGTAAAATATGGGATAGTTTGTATATCAACCTTCCTACTACCTGATCCCTTCTGCGCTCCTTGACATGCCCTGTCTATCACCATGGTCATGTTTTCCATATAGGGATGGGTGTTGGTTAAGAGTGGTGTTGCACCTCTCCGCAATAATCCTATGATGAAGTACATGTCAGAGACATCAATCTCAATTTATTGATCCCATAGGATGAAATTCTCTTGATTTTTTTCCCATATACTAATCAGATACTGTAGTAATTCTGGTTGGGCTCAGAGACATGGTGTTAGGAAGAATTTTTTTGAACCACAGTTTCTGAGGGCTTCCATAACTCCCTCATTTTCCATGGCTAGCTCATATTCTTCACTATGTTCCCGTTGTTTCCATCCAATGACCATTTTTCCTATTTCTACCTGCAAAGACACATCCATGAGTGGTATTAGTCAATTTTAACTCTTAAATTTGTAAACAATTGGGGTATTTGATGCATATTTTTTGCTAGAAATGGTTTGTGTCGTTGGCGCAACTGCTTCCAAAATATTCGCGCCAATGGGCATGCCCTAGTGTTAAAAATTGAGCGGTTGGCGTGACTCCGTGCCCGAAACCCGCGCCAACTGCACAGCCCTAATTCTTACATTTCCTCCCCCAAAATTTGAAATTGATAATTTCAGGAAGCAATAAATAACTTAAAATGACAAGAGGGATATCAGCTCTTACCTAGAGTTGACGAATTTGAGATTGATTTACTGTATTCGCCGCTATCGTCGCCATAAGATTGCACAGTAAAATGGGTAACTATTGCTCCACAAGAGGTAAAAAGTGAAAAGTAATTATTTTTACCATTTTTGGAATTTTATAGCTTTTTCACAACCCTAATTAGGTTTTAAGGCATTTTTTTCGATTATTTTATTATAATTTTTTCGAAAAATGGGTTTTACACATGTCTCTTGTACAGTAACAGGTTTTTCATGTGACAATGATGAAGTAACGAGTTATATTTTATACTTTTTCAGACTCGGTAAAAACACGAAAAAGTCACTATTGCAGTCACCTTTCAGCTCTTTTCTGACTCTCTAAAATTGAAAAGATTGCCGAGATTCTTGTCATTTTCAACTCATTAAATGGCTGCAAAAAAATATCTACCCAATATACGTTTAACCCTTTTTCAGGCTGGGATAGATTATTTACGAAAAAGGAATACCTTAGCCTATCACGACTAAGAGGTTCTCTCAGACACAGTTTTCTAACTTTTCGGATCTGTGAGACTACTTACGAAAAGGGACTGCTGGATTTTTCTTTTCTGCCTTCTTTTCAAACTCTCTAAACGTGAAAAGATGTTGAGTTGTCCCTTTGTCAGACTCGTTAAACCCTAATGACATCGGAATTCATCACCATGACATTATTTCGAGTTTCTCCTTCCTAGGGCTCGTAAAATGTACTAGGTTGGGTTTTTCTAAAGGACGAACTTACAGTGCAAGCATATGCTATCCCCTTCAATCTTGTTTTAAAAAATAATTAGGGTACTTTCCATAAATGGCGGGGGAAAATGGAACCAAGTTTTAGTTTTGTTGGCAGTATGTCGCTCTTGAACATGGCACTTGTCTTCATTCGTGTCGGGTTGGGGACATCTCATTTCGTCATTTTGCCTCCATGGTTTTGGGTAATCTCTTTTGACCTCTCATTCGGTCTTTGCCACGTCATGATGACCTTAGATCCTTTGATGTCAAATACTACCAAATATAGTTTCGTGTTGTTGATACATTCAAGAGAAGTTTGCCTCTGCAGTTGTCAACCTTCCTCTGATCTCCTGTTGGTCCGGATCCACTTTCATCATTTTCTTCTATCTCATGTCGATGATGTGGGAAAAATTATGGCCCTCCTTCGACCAGGTCACTTCTTTTCAACTTCAGCTCATTATCCAAGAATTTGATCTAGAGACTCCCTTCTAGTATCTTGCAGCCTACATGCTTCAATGGCAGGTTTTCCACATTCGATGCTAGGGTCACATCATTGGCCTTAGGTCGAGTGATTCTATGAGTGTTTGACGTCAGATCACTTTTCACATTCTTTAGATTGTACCTTTTGTACCTTGAGGGCCATCTTCATCATTGGTGGTTTCTCTCGTGTATGTTAACAGCTTTCATCATTGGCTGGTATTCAGATGATTTTCCTGCATGTTCGACTTCAACTCATACATTCGCATGCTCGAAATTTACTTGTTCTGGTCGAAATGGAGTGCAAGACCCTGGGTTTTTTCTGATAAACTCTAGGCTTCATATTTTTGTGGATTATTATGACTTATTGCACGAATTTTTTGATTGGATGGTTATGACCATACCTGAGTCTATTTATTGATCCTTCCTGCTGGATGGTTGTGTCCATACCTCGTATCTCATTTTTTATATACTCTATTATGGATGGCTGCACCCATGCCACATGATTCATGTATCATAGATATTAGTTGTATTTGTAATTTCAGGTCTTCCGACAGTGGTGTTTGTTTTGGACATGTTCTCATAAATAATTTCACCCCTCCCTCTCTCTCGGACTTCATACTTTAGGGGGCATCTGTTACACAACATTTTGTCACTGTCCCTGAAATCCCCAAATCGCACATTGGAGGCTCCTTTCTGTGACCAATACGTAATTTCATGCTTTGAAAATACCATCCTTGCATCCCTTTTGATGAAAGCAACATTCTTCTTGTTGACATTTCCCTAAGCAGAACTGTGAAAATACCTATTTTGCCTTGGCGCAAGAAGTCCATTACATCCTCGCACCGACCTAGAAATTTAACATTAAGCCCATGCGACTTGGCACTTTGTGCCAGTTAGACACCCGCGCCAAACTATTTATGGATTTTTTTTTAAAAATAGAGGCGGAGGTTCCATTCCAAACACCCCGAGGATGAATCGTTAGGAGTGGTTGAACTGAAACAACCATGGACTCCTTCCTTTAGTTAGTAGTTTCTACCTCCCTTGGAACTCTCCTAAAGGATTGGAATCCCTCCCACCTTTTTAGGGATCCCAACCTCCTCTTTTCCCTCTATATAATAAATTATCTCCTTTGGTAGAAGCTAGCTAAACATATTATAGAAAAATAGCTGAATAACTGAACTAGAGAATTATACTATAGCTAAGCTGCTAGAGGAGATAGAGTAAGAAATATTGTGTTGAGAGAGCTCGAGTCAATGACTTCTAAGAGAGCTTGAGTCCAAATTCCCTGAATGACAGTTGAGACGCGTTTCTTTTGAACCCTGCTGGAGGAGATCATGACGTCAAAGCATTGGTTGTACTCTTCCTTCTACTCATTAATATACATGACTACTGTTTGGTTCCACTATTATGTTATGATATTTATTTGATACGATATGTTTATCCCTCTTTGACTGGCTAATATTTGTGAGAGAAACTATGGTGCTATATGATGTTCTTGTTCTTTGTCTTATGTACAGGTATCTGGGCATGACAGCAGACAGATCGTGACTTATCAAGGCAGGAGCGAGAGACCACTACACTTTCTGCAACATCGACAGTGTTAGATTCAAGATAGGTCAATCTACCATGTCTTTTGTTCATTCATTAAATAGGAAACAACACTTTAGCTTGTCCTTTTGTTACTAGTCCCACCCTAGGGCTAAAGGTATTGTCTTTGTCTGTAGAGAGGATTTACCTTCATAACATTAATGTTGCATGATCTCCACTCCTTCTTCATTAATAAGTTGCTCCACTATTTGATAATGCGATCTATTATCTAATTAAACCACATTAACACAAAAAAAGTGGATTTTATTCATCTATGGGGTTTATGCGTCCCTCCACCCTTTTATTTAATTAACTAAGCAAAAAAATTAGAAGTCTAATATTCCAATTAACTGATGGAAAATTGGGAATATTACAGTCCTCCCCACCAAAATGTTGCTTGTCCTCAAGCAACTGCAAAAGTAGATGCTAAAACAATCCATCTCCCTCCAAATGGTATCCTCATATTGAAGGTACCCCCATCTGCTACAATGTGCCATGAATGCCTAGTTCCATAGCTACCTCTCTAGAATGTCTAGAATGGCCTCCAATTGTGTAGTTAGATGCTTTTCCTCATAAATAATTCCCCAAGTGGAAACCATATGTTGTCCAAGGATCTTCTCTATGCATGAGATCTATAAAATGAAGTGGTTTCTTCCGAAAGTGGAAAGTTCCAACTCCTGGACCATCTCTCCAACCCATGCTACATAGAGTAGATTGCATCTCTCCATGCTCCCATCATTGACCCTATTGGCCTTGCTAGCTCCAAGCATCATATTAACACTATGAAAAATAAATAATAGAGACATATGGGTTAACATGTGACATGTTGAACCATATTCTCACAAAAGAAACCACCGCAACAATTCCTCTTGCTGCCACATCACCTCATCATCATACCAAGTGTGGTGGCCATACTTTCCTAAAAGAAGCCAGAGAAGTAAGGCCTCCTATCTCCATCCTCCATCATCATCATGTAATGCATGGGATAAATTCAGCCCATACTCTCCCAATAATAACCAAAGCATCAAGGACTCTTGCTTCCACCTCACATTATCATGATGCAGATCATAAAGAAAAAATATACCGATAGACATGTAGAATGTCACATCCGAACAACATGCCAAAACTCGCTCTTGCCAAATCACGTGAGTGCTATGCAATGTCCCAAACAATAAAAAATGCATTGACATATGATATGTCATGTGATGGCCAAAATCTCTCAAGAGTAGCCACCACAACCATGCCTCCTATTGCTACATCTCACAAGTAATATAAAAAACATGGATCATGGAAATATGAGATGTTGGGTGTGTTAACACTCCAATAATTCTCAATAGTTGTTATTATTCTTGTGTTTTAAAGAATATTAGAGGTAACCACAAACCTACTTTTAAGCCTTAGGATATAGCCTTCCTAATGATAATATAAGGCTCTCTCTATATGATTTAACTTTGTTGATTGTATTTGATTTTAGTCTAGTTATGTGGGATTACTTGGGGTTTTGATTTGGATTTGGTTTGGTGGTGAAATTACTTACATAGATGGATAGATGTAGGTCTGTATTCCATTGGGCTAATGGAGTAAATTTTTTAAGCAGTCAGATCAGGATCGAGGTCTAAAGGGAAATGTTTATAGGGCAATATAGCTGAGTTACTTCAGATATTCAAGGCTGATGGTGAAAATAGTTTCAATCGGGGTAAGAGAGCAATTAATGGTTTTGAAATCTAGATAATGAGTGAAAAGATATATTTCAATAGAAATAAGGGAGAAATTAAGAATTCCTTTATTTTCATATCAGAAGAAAACCATATAGATGATAAACAGTTCAAAACAGAGTGCTTTTAACATATTCTGAAATAACATTCCTGATTTATCATTTAGATTTAAGCAAACATATGAGCATGTGAAACACATAATAAATTGACAAAAAACAAGTGAAAACAATTCGCTAAAGTGGGCCAACACATGAATCCTGTAATATAATGCTTTATTGCTTTAATCCAATCTACTGACTTGAAATTGGTACAATCACCCTTTGGTTAATAATAGTACAACTATAGAAATATTCAACAATTCATCCACACTGAATACTTCCAAATGAGAAGTATTTATAGAAAAAATCTTACAAAATTTCCTAAAACAAACTTAGGAATTATTCATGGAAAACAAATATCTTCATGCAAGAAGATAGTGACAACTTTCTAACTAATGCTATTTGTCCCTGTTTTTATTGAAATTCTTGTTTGATGTCTTCACTTGTTGATGTTTTGTTGCTGATTTGTCTCTTTATTGTTTCTCAATGAAGGGTGTGATTGAGTGTCTTTCATGCTGGCAGCTTTATCTCCATTTTCACTTTTACTTTAACCTTTCAACTGATACACTTTAAATTGTAATTGATACCCTTTCACTATTTATTTTTCACTGTAAATTTTGACTGTTGTTTTTTATCTTTACTTCTCTATTTAACTGCAAACTATTTTCACAGTAAATTAGTCATTTTTTCCCAGAATTCTTCCTCTGGAAATTTATCTTCATCATCCTTCTAAATATCTCATCAGTTTCAGTGTACTTTGATAATGTAGGCTTATTGACAAATATGTGTTTTACCTCATGCTGTAAGTAGAAAATATTCTCAAAATTCTTGTAGAGCACCTTTCCTATTGGAATTTCTTGTGAAGTAGGCAGATTAGCCTGATCCTTGGCTACTTCTCTCATTTTCTTATCATAGTCATCCTACTTCATTAATTTATCATGTATGACCAGAGGATTGGGAAGGCCTTTCTGCCTTAGGAGATCAAATTTCATTATAAACCTTGTAATGGAAATATCCATATTCTGGAATTTCTCTTCTAACTGTCTCATTAAATTCTTCTTAGAAATTACCTTCCTAATTTATAAGATGGTTTTTGTTGTGTCATTAATTCCAATTTCTTCAAGTTCTTTCCTATTTTTGGAATTAAAAAATTTGATCATTTCAAGAGCTTCTTCAGGTTTCTTACCAAGGTCTTCTTTTATCCTTTGAATAGCTTCTCTTGCTGATTTGACAAAGTCTTTCTGTTCATATATAACATGTATTGATGGCCAAATATCGTTGACTTCTTCAATGATATTGGCCCATAGTTGTTGCCTAACTTCTGCCATGGGTTCCTTTAATGTTAGATATTTCTCTAACTTCTTTAATTTCTCATTAAACATCTTTGCCCCTTGTTCTTCATTCTTATTCATTATTTTAGCAAGTTTCTTTTCATATTCTAAACATTTAAGTTGTTCTTTAATTATGTTAATCTCATTTGTCTGAATAGACATGTCTTGCATTACTTTAACTAACTTGGTTGCTTCATCTCTATGTTGTACTGCTGTTGTTGAAGACTTTGTTGCTAAAGTTGTTGAATAAGTGACTGTAAGTGTTGTATTCATTAGAACTATAGGAGCTAATGATTCTGCCAGTGTGGAAGGTATAGTTCTGGTGACTACAGGAATAACTGTGACTCGAACTTCTAATGCTCTATCCTTTTTCTCTTAGACCAACTTGTCCATTTCATTCTCCATTTCTTTTATTTGGGCAGTCAACTGTAGAATGAGACTCATCATCTCATCTTTCTGATTTGTATCATGTAGTACATCCTTTGATTGAGGGTGTTCTATAGGAGAAAGCCTAAGTTGCTTCTTTAATGTAGAAATGTCTGCGTTTTTATTTTTTATTAGTTCATATACAACTTTTACATTACTAGGATCAAATCCTACTTCAATAATCTTCCAAATATTTAATTCTATTGTCTTTTGCCTGTGAGGATGATTTTTCTAATCTGAGTTGATCTCTGATGTTTGCAAGAGTGTTGTGAAGCTTTTTCACACTCATTGCCTTATTTTTCATGGTTGAGTAAATAATTTCACTAGCCTGTTTGTGAAATTCAATATGATCAATGGGATGAAGGTCGTCTTCTTGAACATCATATGAGGATTTTTTGTATTCTGCTGGTGTTTTAGGATGCTATACTTTAGGTTGCAGGAAATTCATTTTCATTTTCCTTGTTTATAGTCAAAATCTGAAAGCAATATGCTTTGGTCACTTGGTGGCTGCTTCCAATAATGATTGTACGTATTGGTCTTCAATGCTTCATTTTTCATCTTTATTTCTCTGTGTTTCTGCATGATATATGTTTCCTTCTTTGTTGGTTTGCTGGAAGAGGACATGTCAAAACTGTGTTGCTTCTGAATAAGCTGAGTGTGTGAAGTGGAACGTTGTTGTTCTTTTCCAACCAATGTAGGAGTTGCATTATCCTTTGTTGATGCATCTATATCAATCACTTCTATGGTTTCTACTCCTTCATTGACAGGACTTAACTTATTTTTCTTCTCATACATCAATTTGAATTTAGTTTCAGTAGTTTTCTCTGTAGTGTATGATCCTTCCTCTCTGTTTCTCTTTGTATTCATGTCTTCTTGGGCTCGATTTTGCAAATTTTGACTAGTATCACCTTGCTTCTCTGCCTCTACCAAGGTGTTATCCAACCATTCAGATTGATTGGATAATTTTTCTATGTGTGGTTTCTATTCATGTACAAAGGGAGTGAGTTTGGGTTTAACTCCTAGTTTACTTATCACTCCAAGAGGATCATAATACCATAGAAAACTATGACTGAACTTGAATTCCTGCAAACGTTTTTCGGCCTCTAGACCTACATCTCTATTGTTACAGATGAAAGGACCAACCTAATTTTTCAATTTGAATTATGTCTTCTTCTTTGCTGGAAAGAAATTAATTGCATCTGAATTAAGTATCTACCTTATGTACTCAAGGAAAATATCCTCATAGGGAGGTATTTGGGCAATTTATATGGAACAAGACTTGATCCATATACTCTTATCTTAGAATGGTTTTGGTACAAGTACCAATCACCTGTCCTATTATGCTCTGACAACTGTAGGACCTTCTTAATCTCTTCACTAATTCTGGCCTCTCTGTCATTGTTCAGCAAATTGACCATAGGATGAATGAAGGAATCTATAAAATTTGTATAGGTGGACTGTGGTGAATATTTTCTAATAAGAGGATTCCAAAATATGATTCACTATGGGTTTCCTTCAACATCAAGCTTTTGAAGGTTTATGGAAAACTTCTCAAACTGAAAGTGTAATAACATGTGGAATAAGACTAGGGAATACTTGAAAACACCTTCAGAAGGCATTTTGACCAAATTTTCATGAATATTGTCAGCAAGGTATTGGGAAAAATTAAAAATGGTAGTAAGAGGCTGACCAGGTGTGAAAGTAGAAAAATAACCTAACACTGCAACATCATCATGTTCATATGTGAAATAACCAAGAATAAAAGACAGCATGGAGATGATATGTCTTGTCATTTCAGAAAAATTTTTAGATGGGTAAGGAGGATTTATCTTTGGAATTTCTACCGAAAAAGGCATGAAAGTATGGAATATCTGGAACATCTTGGGGAAGTCCAGGTTCAGGTATAATTGTGTGAGCGCCTCAATGGGCAAATGAACTTCATCTGGTCTAGATTGGATATGAATCATTTGATTGATTGACTCAACAGTAATGGTAAACAAGATTTATTTTTCAGAGTTTATTATGGCTCTCTGACCATGGAAATAGCAGGATTAGCATAGTCTGATCACTTCTGTGCATTGGAAAGTATGTTGGAAAACATATTTTTGCAAATTACACTCCCAAATAAAAACACCATTAGCCTGATCTATGGATTTTTCATGGTTCTAGCAGTGGAGCCTAAGAATTTTAAATTCTATGGTTGTGTCAATAATATTGAAATATTTATCATCCAGGGGAGTGTGTTCTACATCTATAACAAGATGTTGTAGATGATGGAATGATACTACTACTTTGGAAGCCTTTGTTCTATTAATTTTAATCAATTTGATTAATCTTGTGACTTAGAAAAACTGATTTAGGCCTGTAGGAGCACCTCTAACAGATATTTTAAGTTTGCTGATAGATTTAAGATAAAACAAGGGTTATGTATGGTATGCAAAGCTTTATTTGATCAAATTTTAGTATCTATGCTTAAAACAGTTTTTAGGACCTCTGAATTCTGTAAAATGATATTTAGGGTCTGTAAAAAAGGATTTGGAAGATAAAAGGGCTTTATTTTAGGTCTAGAGAGGCTTAAAAATTCTTCAATTATTTAAACTACATTCTCTATGATAAAAAGACACTTTCAGGATCTCAGAATTCTGTAAAAGAATACTTAGGGTATTGAGAAAAGGATTTTGGAAGGAAAGAGAGCTTTCTTTCTCTGCTAGTACTCCAAATTCGATTGAATTACTAATTAATTTCTTTTTAGATCAAGAAAATACCTTTTCTTTGAGGAATACCTGGGAAAAAAAAAGATTTTGGTCTGCAGAAGGGTTTTGGAAGTTACATAAAGCTTTTAGGAGGCTTTAGAGGTCTTTATAAGCTTTAATTCGGTTCTGCATTGTGCTGTAATGGTAATGTTCTTGAATTCTGGTGGTAAAGACTTGGAATAAGGTCAACATTGTGATCGTTGGCTCGAAAAAAGGTAAGTAACGCTCCTTATATGCAAGTTTATAATAGAAAGTGGTAAAAAGGCACAATTCGTCAACTATATACATTTTCAACCAACAATGTTTACATTGAATGCATAGGTGTATTTGAATTGACAGGGTGGTTTGCACGCCGAGTAGGGGAAGACATTAGTGTTTTTTCACAATGACCAAAGATGGTAAGTGGTAATAGTTTGATCGATGCGATCGAATAAAAAGTTGACACGTAGCATGGAGGAGAGCCCCTCAAACCACGCTTTTCCCGAGGTCTGGGTTATGTTAACGCTTATGATATTAGATGTGCGACAAGGTTTAGTAACTGTTAGATCTAGTGGGTGGTGATCTGATGGATATAATAATGCGATGGAGTCGTGGGTTTTAAAAGGCATGGGGCTCGGGGTTTAAACTATGTGGGATATGTTATATGTATATAAACTTTTGTTTAATACACATGGGCTCGCGATTTTGATGCGATTGGTTAATGTAATATGGTCATGGTTTCTGATATAACCAATAGGGTTTAGGTATGTGGGGCTTTATAACAGGAGGGGATGATATACACCATAGGTTTTAAGAATAAAATGTGGGTCTGGGATATATAACATGTCAGGAATTAAACCATAGGTTATATTAAAAATAATGGTTGGGACTTGTATAATAAGGATTTAATATATATAGGATAAAAGGTATAATGGGATTTAATAAATTATGTTAATATGTTAATAATGAAATGTAATTGTGGATGTTAAATACACTAAGAATAGTGCTAAGACTGATATCGGGAATAGATATTTTCACAATGGGTCCCGACATAAAGATTTAATCATTTAAACTTAGGAAAAAAGTATTTTTATGGGGTTTTGGTGTATTTTTGAATACAGGGGAATTAGTAAAATTATTTTTTACTTTTCCAAGGACAAATGTGCATTTTAACTTAGGAAAAGGGACTTTTTGCAAAGGGGAAAAGAGTGAAATAAGGGGAAAGAGTAAAAATGAAGGGGATGGGATATTTTTAAAAGGGAATTATTTTGAAAGGAAGTTAGTAAATGAAATAACCAATTTTTCTATTATCATTGCTTTGTGAAAACTGCTTCTACATACTCGTCAACTACCCTAACATTTTTTATTATTTTAAATGGGTGCATTTGAGCTTGCAAACCCTTATTCATTTTCCTTTTTGAACAACAAACTAACTAATTCTATCCTTATTTCTTCCAAGGGCTCATATTAAACTGTTGAGCTCCTTATTATTCTCTACCTAACTACCGATCTGCCAAGATTAAAAAGTTTGGCTAGATCTTTATTCTCTATCTATCAACATGAAATTTAAAGCATGAAAGGTCAACATTAGGCAGTTTGTCCTTCATGTATTGTGGAATTTTTTACAAGCTGCACACAATATTTATTTTGAAGTAAAACTAAATAGTAGTGGCATTTGAATTTGCATCACTTTCATGTTTTATTTTTTTCTTTTTTTTTGTTTGGGGTTCATTTTCATATTCATTTTTATTTTTTTTCTTGCAAGTCCTTTGATTTTTCTTTTAGGACTTTTACCCTCTTTACATTTTTTATTTTTCTAATATGGGAAAACAATTTTATAGAAATTAAAGCATGTACATATTGTTACACCATTTTTTGGTCATCTAACTTATTATCATTAGATGGACCCAAGTACACCATGTAAGACCAGTTTTACCCTAAGTAAAACCGCTTTCACTATGTTAAAACATGAAACCCCAAAAGGAAATATTAAACAAACCTATATTTGTTTGATTTTCCTCATGGAATAATTAATTAAACCATAATTTAATTATTATTCCCAGTCATGTTTAACCCAAAATCAAAGAAATTAATTAGATAGACCTTTATTTATCTTATTAATTTCTAGGAATAATTATTTAAATCTTATTTAGATAATATTTCTTGTTAAATATGACCAAATCACCCACAAATAATTAAATAAATCATTATTTATTTGATTATCTTCCAACCACTTCCTTAAAAAGATAAATAAATCATTTATTTATTTATTTTTGACTAATCAAGGGATTTGACCCAAGTCAAAGACCCTTTCCCTCCAACAAATATAATAAAGTATTCCATAAAAGGTGGATCTAGATTTGGTTAACATTATTTTAAAAATGCACCAAGATCTAGAATGACCCAATATTTTGTTATAAATAGGAGGGTTTTCCCCATCATTCTTCACCTTTTGTTGCCTACTAGATCACTCTGGATCTATACACTTGGTCTCATTTTTCATCATTGGCTCCCACTGAGCTTCATTTTTGCATTGGGTTTTATACACGTACAAGAGAGAGAAATCTTAGATCTAAAGTGCTGAGGACTACAAAGAACCCATCCCATTGAGGAGAGCTGGATACACCTTCTTGTTTTCCTCCCAGGTGCCCTGTAATATAAAAATTCTTTCAAAATCGTGTTCTTGTCTTGTCTGTTGGATGCATGGAGCAAACCCTTTATTTTACTGCTTAATGTCTTTCCATACATAGATCTGGTGTTTTGCAACTATTTTCTTGTCTAACTAATCGCAGATCTGAAGATATTGGCAGCCACTTTTGTTGTTAGGGCTATTAGTTATGCGTAGCTAAAGTGGTCCTTTTTCGTACGCTTCGACAAAGGATTCATACTAACACATATCACAAGACTAATCAAAGGCAATTCAAAATTACAAATCCTATTATTATAGGACCCTAACAGTGGCTCCACATGGGGATGACATTTCCTGGTGAAATGTAAAGAACTTTGAGACTAGTAGTCTTGAACTTTGAATGTTATGGCCTTGAAACTATTTTCTAAGCTATGCATTATTCATACTTATGATATTTTGTCTTTGAAAGCTTAGGGCCTTCTCTTTGGGCTTCAAATTTGCTAGAAAAACATCCAATCCAATCTAAAATCTACAACATTATGTAGAGAAAATTAAACAAAGTGAACTATTTTTATTATGGGGAATAGTAATGCTTCAGCATTCTACCATTGATAGGTCCACCTAGAAGATCTGACCTATACAACTCCTTCAAAAGGAATGTATTTTTACCTCTGTAACCATAAATAACATAAGGGTCTTTCCATAAGAAATCAAATTTCCCATGTTTACCTTTCTCTTCTCTCCTAGAATCCCACTTAAGAACTTTGTCACCTATATAAAAATCGTCTTCCTTAGTCTGCTTGACAAATATCTTTTTAATCTTTTCTTGAACAACTTGAGACTTGAGATAGACATATTCCCTGGTTTGCTGCAAGTGAATGGTTTGATTTATCCTTCTTTAGATACCATTGATTTCTACATGTAGTTCTTGTATTATTTTCATTACACATACTCCTAAAAAAGATGGAAAAATAACATACATACCATAAAACAACTGATAGGGGGTGTACCAATAGACTTATTTGTGGTAATTTTGTCTGCCCATAAGGAATTCACTAACCTTTTGTTCGAGGTTTTCTTATTGTCTTATAGTATTTTTTTGATGATATTCACAAGGCTTTTATTGGAGGATTCAACAAGATGATTAATTTGAGGGTTATAAGCAGTGAAATGGACAAGGGAAATGTGGTATTTATTATATAATTCAATCATCTTTTTGGACTTGAAAGCAACTGAATTATTAGTAATGAGCTTCTGGGGGCATCCAAATCTAGAAAATATATTATTTTCTAAGAATGAGATTATGATAGTATCAGTGGCTTGCCTGGAAGGAATGACTGCTATCCACTTAGTGAAATAGTCTATGGCTATCAAAATCAATTTGTGTTGGGCTGATGAGGGAGGGTGGATTTCACTAATGAATTCTAAGTCCCATTCTTCAAATGGGATTTATGTAGAGATGGGTTTAAGGGGTAAAGGTAGCAAATTTTTCTTCCCTTCAAAGATTTGGAATTTGTGATAGGAGGTCACATACGTTTTCACATCTGCAAACAGTGTAGGCCAGTAAAAACCATCTCTCAAGATTTTATCTGCAGTTTACTTCTAGTAAAGGTGTCCTCCACAGTCACTTGCATGAAACTCTTCCATAACTTTATCAACTTCATCTTTAAGCAAACAATTCAATAAAATACCACCATGATCTTTCAAAGTAGTACATTGTCTATGATACAAAATTTCATTGTCTTTAACTTTAAAAATATAGCTTTAGTTCTTGAAAATTCAGGAGGAGTTTGTAAATTTAGTAATACAAATATGATATCTGCGTACCGTAAACCTGAAAAGGCTTCACTGATATGTGGAGGCGCCATCTCTTCCTAATCATCTAATTGGGCAATAAAATCTATATCTAAAGCATGAAAATTTGATTCATCCACGAGTTTGGCTAAACCTTGTCCTTTAATGAGTTTGGTGGGCTTAATTTCTATGTCATATTCCAAAATGGTGGCAATCCATTTTCCTCTTTTACCATCAGACCCATTCTAATTTAGAGTGTCCTTCACAACTGTATTTGGAACATAAGCAATGATATGTGAATACAGGATGTACACTCTAAAGTCTTTGATAGGCTTCATTAAATCTAGTGCCTGCTTTTCCATTACGTTATACTTTAAACTGGCATCTATAAGTGATTTTTTGAAAAAAGCAATGGGCTGCTCATAGCCCTAATCATGCTTCTCCAGTAAGACTGTAGTAATAGTATGTTATGAAGCAAAAGAAAAAATAATGAAATATTTATTGAAATCAGGATTTATTAGGACTGGTGTTCTTGTCAAGGCTTGTTTGATTGATTCAAATGATTCTTTGGCCTCCACAGTCCATTTAAGTAGTGAGTCTTTTTTTAACATGTTATTGAGTTCTCTAATTATTTCTGCTAATTTTGAAATGAATCTTCTGTGAAAATTGATTTTACCTAAGAAAGCCTGCTATTCTTCAATATTCCTACGATGGCTTATGTTCAAAATGGCCTCTATTCTAGCTGGGTCTATCCTAATTCCTTCTTTTGATATAATATGCCCTAATATTTTTCCTTCTTCAAGTCCAGAAAGACTTTTTTTAGGATTTAAAGAAATGGAAAATTTCCTGCATTTGATGAACACTTATCTAAGATGATCTAGATGTTCGCTATTATTTTTTGAAAATATAGTTCTATTGTCTAGGTAGATCACTAGGAAATCATGAATTTCCTTAGTAAAAGCTATATCATAGCTCTCTGAAAAGTGGCTCCTGAATACATTAATCCAAAAGGCATTTTCACATACATGAAAGTACCCCAAAGAGTAGTAAATGCAGTCTTTGGTTTGTCTTCTAGCTGAACTAAAATTTGGTTATAACCAAAGAATCCATCAAGCAATGAAATCCTGGAAGAACCAACCACTCTCTGTAAAATTTGATCCATCTTTGCGAGAGGGTAGTTATCTTTTAAGGACACTTTATTTAAATTCCAGAAATCAACACACAGTCTGATCTCCCCTATCTTCTTCCTAGTGGGAACTAGGTTTGAAACCTTATTAGAATATCTGATAGGTGCAATTATCTGGGCTTCATACATTCTCTTAACTTCTTTTTCAATTAAAGGCACTAAAATTGGATTGATTCTTCTAAGCTTCTGTTTGAAATGTTTTTAATCTTATTTTATAGGTATTTTGTGTTGTATTATGCTAGTGTCATAAGATTTTAAGTCCTCATAACTCCATGCAAATACATCTTGAAATTCGTTAAACATAGCTATGTATTTAAATTTTTATTCTTGAGGTAAGGCTTTTGAATGTTTGATTAGTTTAGGCTTTTATTTTTTTCCTATATTGCATTCTTCAATATATGATCTTAATACTTCCATCTTTGGTTTTCTTGCAATGTAAGTTGAATGAAAAAGACCTTCTAAAGGGTCTAATCCCTTAGGTAAATTTTTTTTCTTAAGGATTAAAATCTGAGAATCATCATCTGTTAATTCTTCAATCTCTACTTTTTCTAAATTATTTATTTCTACTTGTGTGAATTTAGTCGGTTTAGTGAAATCTAAGTCATTTAAATCTATCTGACTGTCTATTTTATCATCTACTGTACAGTCAATGTCTATGTTACAATTCTGAAATTCTCCTTCAGCATTCATGAAATGATAGATTTGTTCATCCTATGAAAAAAATTGCCAATATTTTAGACTATCTGGTATTGCAGGCTTGTGTTTAACTTCTGTTGTATATTGATGATTTGGTTGAAAAGGTAGATTACATGTACTAGAAAAATTTGCTAAACTGTGTGCTTGTATGTTTTGTTTTCTAGGAATTACGGAAAGTCATACTCAAACAATTCTTTCATCATATCTAAAATTGTTTCTCTATATTGGCTTAATCTAGGATTATACACAGAATATTCTCCTCTAATCTGTTTTACAATTAAATCAGAGTCTGCCATGATAGAAACTCTTTTAACTCCAAAATTTCTAACAATCTACAATCCTAAAATCAAATCTTCATATTCAGCCATGTTGTTTGTACATTTGAAATTTAATCTAAACAAATGACCTTTTGCATGATTGTTTTCCATGTTTTGTATCTAAACTCCTACTCCTGCTCCTAATTTGTTCACTGATCCATCAAAATCTAGATGCCACATTGATTCATGAAATATTTTTTCATTGTCTAGGTATTTCTCTTTCTGTTTTCATTTAGTGTTGTTCTCTATGCCAGTTTCAGAATTACATAAAATGAAGGAGTCCATATCATTAGGTGTAGAATAAATATGATAATTTCGATGTCTTTCTACACAACTGACTTTGTACTTCATTAATGTCTCTCTATAAATTTTCTTGGGTTGGCCAAAAATTGGTATTGTTGCATAATACATATCTAGTTCTATAGATCCCTGCATCTTAGCTCCCCCTGAGTGAGACAACAACATTCCATACTTAGGAGGGATGTCAACTACTAAAATATCCATGACTATGATTTTTCTAGGGTATTGAACTAAAGTAGCACATAAATCTTTGATTAAACCTAGACATTTCACTTTACTGGAATCAAATGAGAAGAGATCTTGATAAGGTCTAGTGATGTCTAAATTCAAGGCTTCCATTATTTATTTTGGAATTAAATTATTTGAGGCTCCTGAATCTAGCATTGGACTATGTAAAATTTGATCATGAACAGTCAAGCTAATGTAGAATGGAGGAACTCCTCCCTCTTGGTGTTTTCCATTAACTTCAGGACCAAATATTAGTTCTGGTTGGTCATCACTTAAATTTACAGATTCTTCTCCATTATTCATATTAAAGTCTTAGTGATATGTGATTTTTATAGATCATGTTTAACCAATTATGTTAAAGGAATTAGTATCTTCAGTTTGGCAATTTCAGCTAGGATGTTGAACGGTGCTTGTGATTTTCCTAACTCAATTATTTCTTCTTTTGTAACTACAGTTTGGGCATGTTTATCTTTTTTTTCTACAGTTGGTCTTTCATTTTTTGTTTGTGTTTCCACTACTTTATTTCTTTTAATTTTATTTTCAGGGATAGTTTGAGATGTAGTGGAAGTCTTGGCATGTTTTGAGGTTTCAACAATTGTTTTAGCAACAACTGTTTTAGGATCAGCTGATTTTGGATCAACAACATATGTTTTTGGATATGAAATTGTTGTTTTAGGAGAAGTTGTTGTCTTAGCAGAAACATATTTTCGAGGATCAACTAAAGTTTGAGCATCAATATCTATAATGTCAACAATTTTAGGACTAGGTGTAATTTTGGGACTTGAAATTTTTTGATTAGGATTTGAATTCTTCTGAGTTGAACTAGAGTTTTGCTGGGTTTCCCTATGAAGAATTTCCAAAACTTTAGTTGTATGACCCTCTACTTTTTTCTTTGTTTGAGTTTGGGTAGTTTCCTTAGTAGGGGCTTCTACATTTTTCTTGCTCCTAAGATTATATTGCTTATGAACTGCATTAATTGCAAACTCATAACCTTTCTTGTAATCAGAAGACTCGCTAGAATCTAATTGTAGTTGTTGTAATTCATATAACTCCTATTCTTCTTGTGTAAGAAATTTTTTTTTATCATCATTAATGACCATTAGGTTGATCTGAGTGTCTTCATCATTTTCATTTTGTTGGGAAATTTCAGCATAGTTCTCTTGCAAATATGGTCTTATTGTTTGATTAGGTGTGGATTCTCAGATTTACCAGTGTTGGTGTTTTTCCTGAAATTGGGATTTCTTATTTGAGATCCTTGTTGTTGGTTATCCCACTGTGGCTTCCTTTCCATGTTATAAACCTATCCATAATTATTTCTAATGTTTTTGCTAAGTTTTCTATTTTCAAATCGGAGGTTGATGTTTCCTCTTTTATTTTCACTCTTCTTTCATTTCTTAATCTAGATTTCTTGGCTAACAAGTTTGCCTCTACACTTACAACACTACTTTTCATCTGATATAAGGTTTCTCGGTTTCTCTGTCTCAGTTGGTAAGCCATATCTGTATAAAATCCATCAGGGAATTTGATAAGGGTATATTCTGGAGGAGGTTTAAGATTAGCTGGGATTGTATTGTAAATATTGTTATATCTTGTACAATACTCTTGAACTGTTTCATTTGGTGCTCTTTTTATGTTTTCAAATTCAGAAAAAATTTGTAATGGATTTTTCTTTTTCTCCCGTCTATTAAGAAAACATCCTATGGAAAAAAACTAAATCTACAACACTACCAGCAGGAAAACCTTTAAACCACTTCTTACAATCACCAACTAAAATTTGAGCAAAAAGTCTCATTTGAACATCTGCATCATCTAGTTCATGCACTTCAAAGTAGTCTGTCATTTTATTAATATGTTGTTGTGCAGTGTAGTGAGTTGTTCCACCAAATTGAGGGATTTTTCTTTGGTACTCTTGGGGCATGGAATTTATAGGGGCTTATAGGACCAGTGGGGCATAACTGGTAGCCATGGCTTGGATTCTAGCTTGGCTAGGAGGTAAGTTTGAAGTACTTGGTGATGAAGTTGAAATACTTGCAGATGAGCTTGAAGTACTTGTTGATGAGGTAGGAAAACATGAAGATGTAGTTGGGATGCTAGAAGATGTACTGGGAAATGTGGTTGAAATACTTGAAAATGCAGCAGCAGTGCTAGAGGATGAACTTGCAATATTTTGGGATGGAAATAAAACTCTAGGTTGAAGTGGAAGCTTAGGAAAGAAGGATTATGTGGACTGAAGTATGGTGGAAATAATATATGAGGTGGTAGTAAATAAGGATGAACCTACAGATTCCAAATGAATGGTATCTAAATGATTGGTAGAAGGCTTAAGGGTATAAGCTAATAAAGCATTAAATTCAACTAAATGTTGTAAATAAGCTTCATCAATTTCCTTAATCAAAATTTCAGTTATAGAATCAAGTTTATCATATACTTATAAGACTTTTTCATCTAAATCTAGTGAAGCAGTTACCTTCTTACTTTCAATTAATGAAATGAAATCAAGATCTATTACACTATTATGTATGTCACTTTCTGATTTAGTTCTAAACAAAGTTTGTTCAAAATCTAGATCAAATCAAATGTCTTGTAAAATTGATAATTTATTTGGAAGAGTATTTTCTTTGATCAATGAATTCTTATTACCTAAAATTTGTACTCTTTTGTTTTTCTTTACAACTATTTCAGGATTATACCTCGACTTGGCCTTGCGTTAACTCTTTCATTTGAAAAGAACACACGCTAGTGTTATGCTTAACACATGCAAGTCTCTATTATGACAGTAGGTTCTGGATCTGTATTGGACCTGGTATAGTAGACTCTTCTGGAAGCTAGAATTATAGTTTTTTATGGAAAACTTACTAACAACTCTTCAAAACAATCTTAAGTTGAAAATATGAGTAAAAATATTTCCTTCAAGATCTATTTTAAAACCAAGGATTGGTTAGTTCTCGAGCATGGTCGCCAATATGTTATCACTCCAACAATTCTCGAAAGTTGTTATTATTTTTGTGTTTTAAAGAATATTAGAGGTAACCACAAACCTAATTTTAAGCCTTAGGATCTAGCCTTCCTAATGGTCAGAGAGGGCTCTCTCTATATGATTTAACTTTGTTGATTGTATTTTATTTTAGGCTAGTTATGTGGGATTACTTGGGGTTTTGATTTGGATTTGGTTTGGTGGTGAAATTACTTACTCATATGGATAGATGTAGGTATGTATTCTATTGGGATAATGGAGTCAATGTGTGAAGCAGTCAGACCAGGATCAAGGTCTAAAGGGAAATTTTTACGGGGAAAGATAGTTGAGTTACTTCAAATCTTCAAGGCTGATGGTGAAAATGGTTTCAATCAGGGTAATAGAGCAATTAAGAGTTTTAAAATCAGGATAATGAGTGAAAAGAAAAAGGTAAATCGAAATAAGGGAGAAATTAGGAATTCCTTTATCTGGATATGAGAGGAAAAACATATAAATGATAAACAGTTCAAAACATATTTATTTTAACATATTCTGAAATAACATTCAAGGTTTACCATTTAGATTTAAGCAAGCATATGAGCATTTGAAAAATATAAGAAATTGACAAAAAACAAATGAAAATACTTCACTAAAGTGGCCCAACACATGAATCTTGTAATATGATGCTTTATTGCTTTAATCCAGTCTGCTTAATTGAAATTGGTACAATCACCCTTTGTATTAGAATAGTACAACTATAGAAATGTTGAACAATTCATCAAAACTCAATACTTCCAAATGAAAAGTATTTATACAAAAAACATTACAAAATATCCTAAAAAAAACTTAGTAATTATTCATGAAAAAGAAATATATTCATGCAAGAAGATAGTGACAACTTTCTAACTAATGCTAGTTGTCCCTGTTTTTATTGAAATTATTGTTTTCTGTCTTCACTTGTTGATATTTTGTTGCTGATTTGTCTCTTGATTGTTGCTCAACGAAGGCTGTGGTTGAGTGTCTTTCACGCTGGAAGCTTTATCTCTGTTTTGACATTTACTTTAACCTTTCAACTAATAAACTTTAAACTGTAAGTGATACTCTTTCACTGTTTATTTTTCACTGTAAACTATGGTTGTTGTGTTTTATCTTTACTGCTGTATTTTACTGCAAACTATTTTCATAGTAAATCAGTCATTGTTTCCCAGAATTGTGCCTCTGAAAATTTTATCTTCATCATCCTTATGAATATCTCATAGGCTTTATTATACTTTGAGAATGTAGGCTTATTGATAAATATTTGTTTTAACTCAAGCTGTAAGTAGAAAAGATTCTCAAAATTCTTGTAGAGCACCTTCCCTATTGGAATGCCTTGTGAGGTAGGCAGAGTAGCTTGATCCTTGGCTGCTTCTCTCATTTTCTTATCATAGTCATCCTGCTTCATTAATTTATCATTTATGACCAGAGGATTGGGAAGGCCTTTCTGCCTTAGGACATCAAATTTCATCATAAACCTTGTGATGGAAATCTCCATATTCTGGGATTTCTCTTCTAACTGTATCATCAAATTCTTCTTAGAATTTACTTTCATAACTTATAGGATGGTTTCTATTCTGTCATTAATTCCAATTTCTTCAAGTTCTTGCCTATTTTTGGAATTAAGAAATTTGATGATTTCAAGAGCTTCTTCGGGTTTCTTACCAAGCTCTTGTTTTATCTTTTGAATAGCTTCTCTTGCTGATTTTACCAAGTCTTTCTGTTCATATATAACCTATATTGATGGCCAAATATCATTAACTCCTTCAATGATATTGGCCCATAGCTATTGCCTGACTTCTGGCATGGGTTCCTTTAATGTCAGTTCTTTCTCTAACTTCTTTAATTGCTCATTCAACCTATTTGCCATTTTTTATTCATTCTTATGCATTATTTTAGCTATATTCTTTTCATCTTCTAGAATTTTCAGTTGTTATTTAAGACTATTAATCTCATTTGTCTGAATATACATGTCTTGCATTGCTTTAACTAGCTTTCTTGCTTCATCTCTATGTTGTTATGCTATTGTTGAAGACTTTGTTGCTAAAGTTGTTGATGAAGTGAATGGAAGTGTTGTATCCATTGGAACTGTAGGAGATAACGATTCTTCTAGTGTGGAAGGTACAATTTTGGTGACTACAGGAATAATTGTGACTGGAACTTCTGCTTCTCTATCCTTTTTCTCTTGGACCGACTTTTCCATTTCATTCTCCATTTCTTTTATATGGGCATTCAACTGTAGAATGAGACTCATCATATCATCTTTCTTATTTGTATCATGTAGTACTTCCTTTGCTTGAGGGTGTTCTGTAGGAGGCAGCTTGAGTTTCTTCTTTAATGCAGAAATTTCTACATTTTTCTTTTTGATTATTTCATCTTCAACTTTTACATTACTAGGATCATATCCTACTTCCATTACTAAATATTCCAAATATTTAATTTTTTTGTCTTTTCATTGTGAGGATGATTTTTCTAATATGAGTTGATCTCTGATGTTTGCAAGAGTTTTTCGAAGCTTCTGCACACTCATTTCCTTGTTTTTCATGGTTGAGTAAATAATTTCACCAACCTCTTTGTGAAATTCAATCTGATCAATGGGATGAAGGTCATCTTCTTGAACTTCATATGAGTATTTTTTGTAATTTGATGGTGTTTTAGGATGCCTGACTTTAGGTTACAGCTTCTTTGTTTTATAGTCAAAAGTAGAAAGTAGTCTTCTTTGGTCACTTGGTCACTGCTTCCGATACTGATTGTATGTATCACTCTTCAATGCTTCATTTTTCATCTTTATTTCTCCATATTTCTGCATGATATTTATTTCCTTCTCTGTTGGTTTTCTGGAACAGGAAATGTCAACACTTCGTTGCTTCTAAATAAGCTGAGTGTGGGAAGTGGAAAGTTGTTGTTCTTCTTCAATTATTGTAGGAGGTGCATTGTAATTTGTTGTTGTATTTGTATCAATCACTTCTATGGTTTCTACTCCTTCATTGACATGATTTAACTTAGGTTTCTTCCTGAACATCAATTTAAATTTATTTTTAGTAGTTGTCTCTGCAGTGTATGATCTCGATATCAGGATAGATATTTTCATAGTGGATCCCGACATAAACATTTAATCATTTAAACTTAGGAAAAAAGTATTTTTATGGGTTTTTGGTGTATTTTTTAATAAAGGGTAATTATTAAAGGATTTTTTACTTTTCCAAGGATAAATGTGCATTTCAACATAGGAAAAGGGGCCTTTTGCAAAGGGGAAAAGAGTGAAATAAGGGGAAAGAGTATAAATGAAGGGGATTGGATATTTTTACAAGGGAATGATTTTGAAAGGAAGTTAGTAAATGAAATGACCAATTTTTCTGTTATCCCTTCTTTGTGAAAACTGCTTCTGCATACCCATAAAATACCCTAACATTTTTTCTTCATTTAAATGGATGAATTTTAGCTTGCAAATCCTTATTCGTTTTTCTTTTAAACAACAAAATAGCTAATTCTATCCTTATTTCTTCCAAGAGCTCATATTAAACTATTGAGCTCCTTATTATTCTCTACCTAACTACTGATCTGCCAAAATTAAACAGTTTGGCTAGATATTTACTCTATCTATCAACATGAAATTTAAAGTATGAAAGGTAAAGATTAGGAAGCTTGTCCTTCATGTATTGTGGCATTTTTGACAAGATGGACACAATATTTATTTTGCAGTAAAAGTAAATATTAGTCGCATTTGAATTTGCATCACTTTCACGTTTTATTTTTAACTCTTTTTTTGTTCTGGGTTCATTTTCAAATTATTTTTTATTTTATTTTCTTTCAAGTCGTTTGATTTTTCTTTTAGGACTTTTACCCCTTTTAAAATTTTTATTTTTCTTATATGGGAAAGAAATTTTGCAAAAAGCAAAGTATGTACATATTACAAGACTTATCAAAGTCAATTCAAAATTATGAATCCTATTATTATAGAAGCCTAACAGGGTGGTAACCATACTCACCCAAAAGCAAGCAGCACAACCATGCTTCTTGCTACCCCGTGTCTTAGATCTGCAAGTAGCTCACCAACCACTTTCTCATCATCCTCACCCATCCATCCAACTGTGGGTGATGAATCCTATGATGCTCTCGCTTGGTATCCACCCAATGGAGAATACCATCCTCCTCACTCTAATAATTTTTTCACTCCATGACATATTGAAGTGCATCCTCCTTGAGGTTGCTCCATTAGGTCCTCTCATCGATGACTCGGTAGAATCCATAAGATTATGAATATGTTGTAGGTAGTAACTTCTCTTTGAGATGTGAGATGCCCATCAAGAAATATCTATCATAATAATGGAATATGTTATCCATCACAATATTTCTATCACCGACCATATGACCATCCAATACTTCATAAGTGAAGTGGTCATCAGAATGCTCCAACAATAGTTGTGCCCCCAACTCATCACTACTCCTCAGTGACAATGCTGTTGATCTCCATGATAATGCATCTACTATCTCATGGCCATACACAATGATGAAATCATAGCCCAACATTTTACTGATTAGGAATATTCTCATCCCATCCTCTGAAACTCCACACTTCAACACAAGGTGTTGTGTGTAGCTCAACAATGAAAAACTGGGATGGCTATACATCTCCTCCTTGAAAAATTCAAGAGTTCTCTGCACAGTGATAGCTTGATGCTCCAAATCAACAAGGTGCACTAACCGATGGTTACGGAATTTCCCTTATGGCATGATCCCACAAATCGCAAATTGAGGTGTTGAAATAATAGGGAATAGAAATTTTTTCAAACCTTGGATTAGTTGAAACTTCGAAACTTCTTGCAAAGCTACAAGACTTCCTCCAACTGGTGCAATGGATTCACCAATTGTTGGGGATGGTGATGGCTACTCCTCTACTGCTATACCAGCACTGGTATCTGCCTCCTCTTCCTCATGGATCTCTTGAATCATGGATGGGACTCTCAATGTCAAGTGCTCAAGACCATATTTCAAAGATGAAGGTGCTCCTTCACCTAATGCAAGTACTTCTGTAGCTGATGGTGGAGGTAGGGGTTCCTATTCCAGAGTAATAATGAGGAAATATTCATTTGGATCCGCATGTACTATCTCAGCAATGATGGGATATGTCTCAATGCGGGATGTATTAGGTGTCTTCCTAGCAAATTTCTTCTTTAGTATCTGAATGAAATCAACATAAACAGACACTTTCATATGTGATAGATGACTAAACCACCAACCTTTGGCTTCACCCACTAGGTTCAATGCTGCAATCTCCACAACCTTCCTTTCTGCTATGGGATGTAGCTGAAATAATGTAGCTAAATATTCCCTTCAAGCCCTCAATGTGTTTGTGCTTCTTTCTTCTATTTCTGTTGTGGGATCTCCTCTCCTATTTGAGTTGCAAAAATTTTTGGAGAGTTAGATTCTCCTTGAATGTTCTAGACTGTGATTTGTACTCTGGAAAATATTTACTTAGAGTCTCATACTCCAATTTTCCTCCATATCCATGCCATTCAGCTTCCTCTTCAAAGAAAGTGGACATAGTAGGTTGTTGTGGAGCTCTATGCATGGTCATTGGTTTGTGTTGCTAATAGGAAGTTCTTGGACCTTCCTCATTTAGAAACCCTCTTGATATTTCTCTTTGCCTTCCCCTTCTCATTTATTTAGTCCCTGTGGAGAGATCTTGCATAGATCTGAAGAGAAGTGTGGAAAAACTCAATCCTTTCATCATTGCAGACTTCTTCTTTTTATTATTCTTCTTATTATTATTTTCGTGTCATGAAATGCCCACAAGCTGAGCCAAAGATCATGCTCTGATACCAGTGTAATATTCCAAAATAGAAAAGACAGGAATATCGAACATTTATAACATTTCAATATAGGCAATAAGCATAACATAAGCACAAAACTGTAAAATGATGGAATTGTCAGATTATAACGTCAAGAAATTAAAAAATTAGCAGAAATAGTTGATCCATATCAATATAAAAGAAAATAAATGAAAGTACACAATGCTCCAAAAAGGAATGCACTCAAGCCACAAGATGGCTGAAATACATCAAAGAAACCAAGCACTAGAAATGTTGTGCTGCTGCTGTTGGAAACTACTACTACTATGAAGAGGATCTATGTGTGAGAGGTTGATGGAGTGCTCAGAATGATGAAGGATTTTAACCATGGATTCTACTCAAAACACCCAGAAAAACTCAAAAATGGTTTGGCCAGATTTTAACTTTGGATTTTCAGCCCTCTTTGGGTTCCACACTGCACCCCTACTGGCTGAGTTATGCACTCCCTGAAGAAAAATACTAATACGGGGATGAAATAATGATATATTAGCCAACAAAACACCCAATCAACTGAATACATGAAGGTTTGGTCCATTATTTTGATCTCCAAGCCAGAAGCCTGAGATCTAGCTCCTCCTTCCTCTACTCAAGTTGCAGCTGCACACTCCACAAGTGCTGCAATGAAATGTACTATCAAGAGGGTTGAAGTTGTAGCCTACTGCTAGGTGATGAATTATAGCTCACAACTAATGGAAATTATCTCTACAAAGTGAGGGAAAGACCCCTCACAGGATTCCAAGCTGAAATATTTGGAACTCCCTTCCTCCCTTAGATATGCCTAACTGAACTGCACAATTCTTGAAGGAAATTCTGCTGCATGGAGGTGTAGAAATATGCTGGATGTAGAAATTTTTATCTCAGAAGATTGAAATGAAGCACAATATGAAAGGGATGATCCCTCCACCGATTCCTTAGCTGGAATGCTAAGAACTACTCCTCCTCTAAAACCCTAAGACAGGAATGCATAATTCCTGAAGCAGTATGTGCTGTAGAGAGGGGTTGGATGTGGCACCAATGCCAAATGATGAGTAGCTGCTCAAAAAAACCTTCCCAGAGTAGGCACTTGAAGTCCCTCGTGGGTAAGGGTGGATTCCCACTCGAGAACACCCGTGTGCTAAACAACACAACAGACTTAGCTAAATAACTCAAGTGTGCAAAATAATGTTAAATGAAAATATAATATCAAATTATAGACTTATTTTCTTTGTTGTCCTCACCTTCCTTATATTGTTGTGAGCCTTCCCTAGCCTTGTCCTACCTCATGACTACGCTACGCATGTGGCCACTAGTCTCCATGAAGACTATGTTGTCTCTCCATGATCTCCATGATCTTTGCATTTAATTTCCACTCCTCCATCATGTGTTCATTAAATGCACCACCCCCTCCATCTCTTCATCATTATTGGTCTATGATCTTACTTTTATTCTTACATTATCTTAGTCTAAATCCTCCACTATCTCCATGATCTTCCTTATTAATGTTGCATGATCTCCACTCCTTCCTCATAATAAGTTTCTACACTACTACATAATGTTGATCTATTGTCTAATTAATCCACATTCACACAACAAAAATGGATTTTATTCATCTATGGGTTTTATCGGTCCCTCCACCATTTTATTTACTTAACTAAGCAAGTAAAGTAAGAAATCTAATATTCCAATTAAATTATGGAAAATTGGGAATTTTACAGGATACAAGAAGAAAAGGGAGTAGCCAAGATCATGATAGTAGGGGCACACTAGCTTCCACGTAACCATGGCTGTTATGATAATTATTGCAGATGTACCTACCTGAGTGGTCATCCCTTTAGACGCACCTCAGAGAATTTGCATGAGGTGAAGGAAGAAAATAATGGGGTTAGAATCATGGTATGATGCCGCAGTGCCACAACGCATCCCAATTGAGAAAAATCATCTTTCAGGGGTGAGATTCATCAAACCGACATGGCTAGAAGATAAAACCTAGAGGTTTTTCCCTAGAACATCTGTAAAGGCGAAAGCAAGGGAGATCTAGGATTGAAGCACAGGGATGACATGACAAGATGATGTGTGCACAATGGTGTTTTTATTGGCTATAGGGTTAGCCCATGGCCCACATAATCTTCAACACGTAGGTCAGAAAAATGAAAATAAGGCACAATGGAAAATGTCAGTACCTGGCGGGATGACATAAAAGGGGTACATGGCTGAGATCACACCGTTGTTGTGGAAATATTGGTCAAGGAATGACCCAATTTATGAGATAGCCCAATCAAGTTTAGACCATAATAATAAACTATGAGTTGATGGAAAATTGTTGGGAGGAAACCTGTAGGATGACGTAAGTCATACCATGCAATAGTACACACGAATCTAGTTGGTGTAAAATGGTGTAGCCTGCCATGCCAGCCTTACGATATGACCCTAGAAAAATAAAAATGATCTTAAAGGAGGATATTCGGTAAAGGAAGTGGGATGAAGTGGCATAATCTGGTTGTGGTAAGCCAATGGGAAAAATGATATACGACCCCACCATCCATGCAAGCCTAGTAAGTGAAACTTGGTAGGAAGTAAAGGGTGCTTTTGGTAGTGAGTAACAAGGAAGTAAATAGGGTGATGAGGGTCACCTATGTGGCATCCACATAAAACTAAAAAATATTTCATTGGAATAGGGAGGACCCACATCTAGGTGATCCTAATGTTATACTCCTAATGGAATAAAGAGACATTACAAAAGATGATGTGTCAAGATAATGTGAAATTATGGAAACGGTGATAGGTGCATAGTTTTGGGTCTATGAGGATTAAATAAGAAGGGGCCAATGTCCATGTAAGCCTGGTTCGAAGAGCCCGAAAGGTAAACAAGAACACATTTTTGGGAATTGTCACAAAAGGTCGAGTGGGTGACATGTCGAGTGGGACCCACCCAGAAGGAAATTGTCTGATGTAGAGAGCGAAGGCTCGTTGGGTGTTCAAAAGGCATATATATATATATATATATATATATATATATATATATATATATATATATATATATGAGGAAATTTCAACCTAAATGTAGCCTCCTAAGGAATTATAATAAAATAATATCTAAAATAATAAAATAAGAGCTATAAATGTTGGAGGGAAAAGAAGAAAAGTACTTTTTTTAATTGTATTTTTGGCTTATCTCCTTATAGGTTTACTCAAAATTCAAGTGTAGGAACTTGTTGGATGCGTAATTGATAAAAATTATAGAAACATTAAAAGCACGTATTGGAAATTCTTTTTAATGTATCTGCATTTTTTTATCAGTTTAGGTCTTCTCAAAAGTATGCATAGTGGGTACTTGTTGGATTTGGAATTTAATTCCACATCCAACGAGTGCCTAGACTTGAAATTTGAGTAAATATATAAGGATATAAGCCAAAAATACAATTAAAAAAGTAGTTTTTCTTCAATTCCCTCCAAAATATTTACATGTAACTCTTTCTAAAATTAAAGGATTTTGATTGGTTTACATATTATGACATGGAAAGTACATAAAAATTTCATGGGCGGTTTGAGGGTAAAATTTCCTCTAATGTATATATATATATATATATATATATATATATTAACATGCGGAGTAAACAAAAAAAAAAAAATTACCCCATTCCTCTAAGGCAAATATTAGGGGTCCCGTGATGTTATAATCAATTTTTTGTCTTGGATGGTGGTTACAAGTGAATTTTTTGACTTTCCTTTCTATGCATTGATCATGAATGAATTTCCATCCTTGAAGATTCAATACTAGTTGAAACTCCTCATGAATATTTCATCTTCAATGTACATCTATGCATTCCCAAGCATGACTCCACATACATCTAGGGGAACCATATCTAGATCTACTTCATCAATCAAATTAAAATTAATAGAAAATCTAATTTTTCATTGTTTTGTTACCTTCAAATTTGCATCCCTATTTACCCATCCTAGTGGATATTGGTTTGGATGATCACAAACTTCCAACCCCAAATTTTTGACCAACTCTATTGCAATGATATTTATCTGCAATCCCGAGTCAAACTGAGCATCAATTTTTGTCTTATTGACTTGTATCTTTACATGGAAGAGTTTTCTCATTTCTTTCTCTTCTTGTTGTTGAAGGCTACTTAGATTCACCTCCTTCTATAATAATGTATAGATGATCTTCTCATCAACATCTGACTTGCTTTCAATGTGTTTCCTTGAATCAGTGGCCATGAGATTTTTCTTATTCTTATTTTTCTTCTTATTCTTTAGGTTTAGCTTTGGATGTAAATTCCAACACTTCTCCTTTATATGGCCATTAATTTTGCAATTTTTTCTAGGATCTTTGCACTGGTGTGTTTTCGTTGTCGTATTTTTATATTTCCCTCCTTGTTTCTTCTTCTTTCCCTAAGAATCATCATGTTCATCCTTCTACTTCAATCCACTTGATTGCGCTTCATGCAGGCTTATGCTATCTAGGTATTGTTCATGTACACAAGCCTTTTACATTGATTTTGGCTTGAGAAACCTCAATTGATCACATAGATGGTGCACTAAGTCCTTCTCAATTCCATTTCTAGTAACTGCACATTGAGGAACCTTCCAAGTATGGTCACCGAACCCTTCTTTGTTGTACTCATACATTGCACCAAGTTTTTATCACCTCTAATTTTGATGGAACATAAAGCAATTATAACTGATATAAAGTAACTATTCCATCCCCTTGAAAGATCCAACTACACCATGAAAAGGGCCTCCTCCACCCTCAGTACAGTGAAGCACTTTCTAGGCTAAGTGACCTATATTTTTGCTACCTTCTTTACTGAAAAGTGCATTGTAGATGAACAATCATCAAATGTGGGGGAAAAATATGCTAGCATAAGAGGTAAATCACATTATAAATGAAGAGTGATCGCCTATTGACAAAGAATAAAATTTCTCTCAAGCCTCCTCTTCCCTTTAGCTCATAGCCTAGTCTCAAGCATCAATACATCAACCTTGTTCCTTGTTCTTCCCCTTTGTGTTGAATATTTTCTCAATTATATCTTTCCCATTTCATCACATAGTAACAAAGCTCAGTAAGGCCTCCTCCTAACAATTGACAATTAAAATTGTGTTTTTATTGTCTTCCTCTCTTTCCTTCATGACACATGGCACAGTCTTAAGCAACAAGCTCGTCAACCTTGTTCTGTATGCTTCCCCCTTGTGTCGGAACTTCAAGAGCCCATTCTTCATAGTGTATGGCATAGTAACAATAAAAAATGGTGCTCACCTCAGACATTTCTGAGTTCAACTCCGCCCTCCTCGTCAAGCATTTCCTTTTCAACCCTTTCACAGGCCTATCATAAGAAGATTCTTCCATGAGCTAGAAAGAGATAGGATAGATTATTTTAGGACTGATATTTTACTTTCATCAATGAACTTCATTAGCAGGTGTACCATCTCAATTTCGAAAGGAGAGTCTAAGGGAATATCTCAAGGAGAATAACTAAAGTAAAACATGCATAGAATAAACATAAATAAGAAAAATCTTGAAGACATGAAGTAGATCCTAGACCATGAGGGAATGAAGAGATTGCATGATCACTCATAATGTCTTGATTCTAATACAAGACCCTCTAGAGGATGAAGGTGAAAAAAATAGGTGTTTCATAAATATGAAGATAAATCAACAAGGAGAACAACTTGGAACTGCCACCTCACCATGAATTCCATGTCATCATTGCCAAGCTGTGGTTTGTACAAGTGTCATTATAGGGTCAATATGTGTTGATGTTTTTTGCCAAAACATCTTGGGGAATGTGATGATTTATTTGAAATAAAATGACAAAATTTAATGTGTGGAAGTTCAAGAGTCATATGAAAATTCATATATGGAAAAAATGAGTCAAATACAGGTTCAAGCATCAATAATAAAATTAAAAAAGCCATAGAAGTTCAAAGTTAATTTAGAAGTCTAAGAGTCATGAGGGTAGGTCAAGAGTCATGGGGATATGAAATGTCTTTCCTCTTATTATAGATAGAAATTCATAAATAAAGAACCTTTTTTATGGAGGTTTAAACTTTATAGGGAAAGAATTTTCTTCTTTATCTTGGCATAGAGAGAAGATTATTCCTTGAAGAAGAAATAAGTGACTTAATGTTCCACTACTAGAGCTAGTGGCTTACCATTGTAACTGTGTAATTTTATATTTCACCTAATATTTGAAGCTAAATGTTTCAACATGTTTTCATGCATGTATTTTGAATGTTGTGAGACTATTCTCTGGATGTTTGTGGTATATGTTATTTTCATAAATACTAAATAAATTGAACTATTTCATTCGCTTTGGTGCTCATCTTCTTTAATGTCTATTGTATTTTATTTAATGATAATTATCCCTATGTAAACTATTTCTCAAGATAAATATTGAATCTTTATTGCTTTCGTGTGCCTCTTCGGATAGTACTATTACTTTCCTTCTAGAGACTCACTCTTGTGTCCTGCTCATGAATGTCTCCTTTTACACATTGCAATTGGTGTCCTACAATGTCAACTTATTTGTTTATTCAAAGGTTTTGTGTATAATATCTTATGTTATCCATTGATACCAAGGCGACACTTGAATTATGGTGGTCGTGTCGATACTCTATATGGGGATCCTACTCCAAATGGTGTGAGGTATAATTAGAAGTTCACATCAGGAAGAGCCCATGTATGTTGGCACCATCCATCATCGTCAACATGCCCCAAATGGCTTATGGAAAGTTTCATACCCCAATTCACAAAAATGGGACACACTGGCAAAAATAATCCTTTGACAAGATATATCCACTTGTTTCACTCTAAAAGAATCAATATGGATGAAAAATAATATATTCATACCATTCAGATCATACCTCCACATCATGGGGGGATTTTGGTCACAAAAGCTTCTATTAAATGAGGCAAGGATTTTTTTCCTCTAGCTTCTCCCTATTATACCATCTAGCCTTCCTTGTAAGCTGTCCTTTCAAGCCAATATTTTTGAAGTTCATGATTCCCCTATTTTCTACTTCTTGAAGTCTTCTACAAACATGTATCCTTTATCAACTTTTTCTAATAATCTCATGAAGAATACTCTAAAAAATAAATTAAGTGTTCCTCTTTTTGATTCAACATGAAATTATCATAAAGTTTCAAATTATCTACATTCATAAAAAATTAAATGTGCATGTATGGTTGTAGAGTGAGTCTATTGAACTTATCTCACACCTTTCCTAGTATCTCAAATGGACCACATTGCATAACCTTGATTTTGTTACTAGGAATCTATAACCTCTCCTTGTTCAACTATAATAATACTTTGTCCCCCACACTGAATGTATTCTCTTCTCTATGCCGGGAATTCCTCACCTTATATATTTTTTGTGACTTTTGCAGCATATCGTGTACCTATAGATGGATTTTCCTAATATTATTAAAAATATTTTCTATAGTTAAATAATCCACTGTAATATCGTCCCTCACGCCTCCTTGTTATCCATATGAAATATCCAAATTTAAGCTGAAAGATATCCAAAACATGTTTCAAACAGGGATACTTTTAAGAATGGAAAATTATCTTGATGTTTAAAAAATTGGCGAATCTCACTAGTCCCTAATATGGAAACTATACAATTTTTATTGATGTATTTGTAAAATTATTCAAATTTATAATAATATTATATATATTTTCTATATAATATTGGTGATTTTTAACGTAAAATAATTTTATATTGTAAAATTTGGGCTAATCATTTCTATAAAAAAATGGAAATTGGTGAATCTTTTTTTTGGAAAAACCATGGAAAATTAGCCCACCTATGAATATTAGCCCCTAAAATTTTCCATGGTTTCAAATGACTCTTCATGGTAGAATTGTTGTCTACTCTATTATAAGAGTGTTGTATATATAAAATATGTTCATCCAAAATATTTAGATGCTTCTAACTATAACCCATAAAAATTTGCACGAAATTCCTTTTTACTATATATGTTTTCCCAACTAACTAGGGATGTAATATTGTAGACATATTAAACTTTGTGTCCATATTTTCCCATAGCGTAGTCCAAAATGCACCAAAAAATAACATTTCCCTATGTGATGCAATGCTCCTTGCCATCCCAAAGTGCACAGAAACCTGTCCAAAGAGAAATTTCACTACTTCTTTCATGTTGATGGTATTTTTACAACGAATTACAACACACATCTTGATAAAATTTTAAACTAGCACAAACATTTGGTCATATCCCTTTCTATTTGTTGGTAAACCTCTAAAAACATGTTATGGAACCAACTCACAAGATAGAATAAATGATAGATAAACACCTTAGAAATCAGAGTCTTCGAGGGGGAAACCTCCTTTACATTACATAAGTGAACAATTCTTGGACGATACAAATGAAAAAAACTCCTTTCTATATATAGGAGTCCATGGGGTCACAATATAATCCTATCCAAACTAACAATAATAACGTAAGGTCACAACAATAATAAAAGTGAGCTTTTATGGGGCATAATAATAACAATATGGGGATTACAGGGGTACAACAATAACAATAAGGGGGATACACTAACAACAATAAGGGACTACAATAGTAATATAGGGACCTAACATGCCCCTCTCCTTCAAAAAATTGTTATCCTCAATGCTTGAGTAGTTCTCGATGCTTTTGTATAAAATTCTCATCCTCCCATGTCGAATCTTTAGTGTGTAAGTTCTTCCACTTAATGAGATACTCTGAAATTGACCTATTTCATGGATTTCGAGTTCTTGTTTCCATTATGGCTTCAGGTCCCAATATGATTTTTCCTTCCTCATCAAGTTATGGAAATATTTCTTGAACTCGAATTTTGTCACGTGTAACCTTCTTTAAGCATGAAACATGGAAAACTGGGTGCACTTGAGAAGAACTAGGAAGCTCCAATTTGTGTGCCATAGTATGAATCTTTTTCAACGCCTTCTATGGACAATAGTACTTTGGCAATAATTTATTATCCTTCTTAGCTTGCTTGACGGACATTTGTTTGTATGGTTTTAGTCGTAAAAATACCCAATATCCTACATCAAAACTTCTCTTGTTGTGATGTTGATATTCCTATTGTTTCATTCGATTATGTGTAAAATCTAGGTTATCCTTTAAGATATGGATAATTTTTTGTTGATGTGCAATGTGATATAACACTACTTGAACCTTAGAATTTTCTCTTAAATATGATGTGATGAACAATGGATGATATCCATAAAGTGCAATAAATGGGGTCATTTTTGCTGCAGTATGGAAGGAAGTGTTATACCACCATTCAGCCAAAGGTAAGCAGTTGACCCATTGTGTTTCTTTACCAGATACAAAACAATGAAGATATCCTTCCAAACATATTTTTCACTATCTCAGTTTTCCCATCGGATAGAGGTTGATAAGATGATCTATGAGCAAGTTGAGTATCGAAAGAAGAAAATGATTCGGTACAAAATTTTATGGTGAAAATGGGATCTATTTCGCTTACAATAATCTTTGGGTTTCCATGTAGCTTTTGAATTGTTTCCATAAATGCAGTAGCAATTGAAATTTCTTTAAATGGATGAGATAATGTACAAAAGTGTGCATAATTGGTAATTCTATCAACTACCACCATGATGACACTCTTTCCTTGCGACTTAGGTAAACCTATGATAAACTCCATTGAAACCTCCTCCCAACATTGACTTGGAATGGATAAAGGTTGTAGCAGACTCAGGGTCTTAATTGTCTCAAATTTATTTTGTTGGCAACCAAAACAGTCGAAATTTTGAATATAAAATTTAAGACCATCCCAAAAAGAAATTCTTTCTTCATCCTGTGGTAAATTTTTAAAAATCTTTAGTGTCCTCCTAAGGGAGAGGTGTGAAATTATAAAAGAATATTTTGTTTTAGTTGGAATTTATTACAAATATATAAATGATCTTGGTACCATAAGGAATAAATTTTCCAACTAAATGTATCTGATGTACTAGGATATTTCTACATCTTTTGAATGAGTGTCCACACTTCTTCATCATTATTCCATTCCTCCCTTGCTTCAGTTATCCAACATTGTTGGATAATGGAAATGGCACAAATCAATGCTTCTACCTCCTCATCATTTCTTGAGAGTGCATCTGCAACAAAATTTAGCTTCACTTTTTTGTAGATGACTTCAAATTCATAACACAACATCTTTGTGACCCACTTTTTCTACTCTTCTGAAGATAGTCTTTGTTCCAAAAATAATTCAAGACTATCATGATCATTTTTTACCTTGAAGTGTTTTCCCATTAGGTAAGGTCTCCATTTCTTTAGTGCATGTAGTATTGTCAACATTTCCTTCTCATAAATAGCTTTCTATAAATATTTTCATTTGATTTAATGGCTTTCAAAAGTAATGGGTCTTCCTTCTTCATTAAAACAACACCAATTCCATTTCCCGAGGCATCACATTCCAAAATAAAGACATTTGTGGAGTCTGGCATAGATAAGACTGGTGATAAGCACATTTCCTCCTTAATATGTTCAAAGGCCTTAGTTTCTTCAAGATTCCATGAAAATTCATCTTTCTTCAATAATGTTGTTATAGGTGTTGATATTCTCCCATAATTCTTAATAAACTTGTGATAATTCCTTGTTAACACAAGAAATCTTCGCAACTGCTTTATGGTTGTGGGGAATTTCCATTCCTTAATGGATTTAACTATGTTAGGGTCTACCTTAATGCCCTCTTGAGATACAATATGACCCAAATATTCCACCTCTTGTACTCCAAAGAAACATTTGGAGGTTTTTTCATATAATTGTTTTTCCTCCAATAGTTTGAACACCCCGTCAACATGTTGAACATGATCCTTCCAAGACCTGCTCTAGATTAGTATATCATCAAAAAATACTAACACAATTTTTTTAAGGAAGGGTTTCGAAATGAAATTCATCGACCCCGGAAATTTAGGAAGTGCATTCGTAGGGTCAAAAGGCATGACCAAAAATTCGTAATGACCCTAATGAGTTTGAAATGTTGTTTTTGGAATATCTTCAACCTTCATTCTAATTTGATAATATCCTGAATAGAGATCCAACTTGGTAAAATAAATTGCACCATGTAATTCATCCAATAATTCATCAATCATAGGAATGGGAAATTTATATTGAATAGTGATTTGATTGAGCTTCCTATAATCCAGACACATGCCCCATCATCCATCCTTCTTGTGAACCAATACTACTGGAGCAGAGAAATAACTTTGATTAGGTTGAATTATACCAACCTTTAACATTTCTGCCATCATGTGTCCAATTTCACTCTTTTGGACATAAGGATATTTTTAAGGCCTAATTTTTGGAGGAACACTTCCTAGAATCAAATGAATAGAATGATCATGATCACGAATAGGTGGGAGTCGTTTGGGAGTTTCAAACACCTTGGGATGATTTTCCATGACTTTTTGGATATATGAAGAAATAGATGTTTTTGATGTTGGAACTTCTAGTGAGCATAATTTTGCAATTACACATTTTCCTTTCTTCAAAATATTGGTCATGAAATTAGATCTTATTATATTTCCTAACTTCGCTTTGATACCCCATAATTCAACTTCATTTCCTTCCGATTTTTTTTTCCAAGAAAATTTCTTTAAAATTAAAATATATTGTCCCTAAAGATTGTAACCATTCTACTCCTAATACAAAATCATCACCTCCCACTGGAATGGAAAGAATTGGACTATTAAATAAATATTCCCCCATTGTTAGCTTGATATTATAGAATTTTCCAGAGAATTTTATAGTTCCTCCACTTGCAACCACCACTTGATACTCTGGCGCTAGGTACAATAAGAAATTCAATTCCTTGGCTACCTTACAATGAATAAAATTATGGGTACTTCCCGAATAAATCAACACTATTACATTTTTATTCTTGATATTCCCTTCTATCTTGAGAGTTTGTGGAGTGGTAATTTCTGCTAATGCATTACATGATATGGTCAAAATCATTCCTTCTTTATCTAGGGTTGGTTCTTGGTGTATATCCTCTTCTTTTGAATTTTCTATTTCGTTTTCTTCCTCCTCTTCACAATCTATGAAAAATAATTTCTTATCAACACACTTACGACCTTTAGTGGATTTTCTATCACAACTGAAGCAAAGCTCCTTTTCAATATTTTCTTCCAATTTTTGTGGTGTCAACCTTGTCGGTTGTGGAAGTCCAGGATTAGCAACACTTCCATCTGTATAGATATGAGTGGTAGGATTCCTTGTCACCATAATTTTACTTTCATTTTTTCCTTTAAAGACCCTATGAAGACATCAATATTATGTTCCTATGGAATATCATTTACCCTTATATTCAGTTTTTGTAGGTCCTTAATGTGCTCCACCAGTGAACCGTTTCATTTGAAATTTATAAATTGTCTAAAGATGGTATTTCTCTTTGTATCCTCATAGTGTGGTATCATTTCCTCCGTAAAAATTTACCAAGTGAGAATTTTTTTATGAGAGAAAAGCCATCGATACCATATAAATGTATATTGTTCTAAATATAAATTTGCAATGTGTACCTTTTGTATGTGCTGCACATTATGGAGATCAAAATGTCACTCCATATGTATTCTCCATGTTATGGGATCCTTGCCATAAAGATTCCTCATATTGATATTTGGAATATGGTGGGTCTTCAATCCAACATTATAGTTTATGAAATCATGAATAACAATTATTTTTGTTCTCATTGTGAGTTTCCTCTACTATCTTTTTGCCATTAGGAATCATTCCTTGTATTAACTTTTTCAAACATTCCATGTCTTATTTTATATCATTATTCATGTCTTCCACATTTCCTTTCATTTATTCATCAATATTAGCTTCAATGTCATCCATCCTAGCTTACATTCCATCCATATTAGCCTCCATTCCATTCTTCAAACCATCCATCTTAGCTTCCATGCCTTTCTTCAAACCATCCATCTTACCTTCCACGCCTTTCTTCAAAACTTCCATTTCATTTTTTGTTACTCTTTGTGGGAGAAAAATTTGTTGCACTTGGTCCTGTAATTTTGATATATAATGTTCCACTTATTCATCATAATGATTCATAGTAGATATTTCTGAGGGCTTAGTGGGTCTTGAATTATTTTTAGGGGAATTTTAGAACCCAATACTAATATCTATGCTTGAATATTCCCTTGGAATCACTTAAAATTTATTTTTCAAACAATACATATCCAATTTGAAAAAAAATACACACCTTTTTGTTTCTTTTGAGGATATCTATATGTTGAAACTGATGTATCTCTATATTGATTTGAAACTGATGTATCTCCTAAATAAATAAATAAAATTGTATCTATAAAAGGGAACATTATGTCATTCATTAACCTTATAATGTTTCTAGTTCATTACATTGGACAAGCAACATGATTAACCACTCATACGTACCTTGTCTGGTTTTGAAGGTAGTTTTCTATGTATCTCCTTCTCTGATATGAAGCTAGAGATATCCTAACTTTAAGTCCATCTTCGTGAAGTATTAATCTTGTTGTATCTAATCCATCATATGATATATCCTAGGAAAGTGTTACCTCTTCTCAAGAATGAATTTTTTTAACACACTATAATCAATACACATATTCCAAGTCCTATTATGTTTTGACACAATCGTGATGGGTGGCCCACATGGTGAGGTACTTGGTCAAATGACACCCTATTCAAATAAAAAATTAAAATAATTTTTCATCTTGTTTTCATCTATAATAGAATTCTTCTATAACCAAATAGTTTTCAATGAATACCACCACAATAGCTAGATCTTGTGCTCCACTTGCATCTTCGGTGGTATCCCATTGCGCTCCTTGAACACACCCATATAAAGTTGTAGAAATGCTTCTAGAGTATTTTTATTTTCCATAGTACACACCTCTAAGGATGACTTAGCTCTCATGGACACTTATATAGACTACTTTTCTCTTAAGAATAATAAGAAATATTTTCATGATAGAATTGATCAATGTATTTTCGTAGTTGGCAGTTACCAACAAGATATTTTACTCTACCTTGTGTGCATTTATGATGAAGTATCCTCCATCCTTGATGAGGTGGTACTATATATGTAACTACATGATTAGTTAATTTAGTGTGTTTGGTGCCCGTATGTACGAAATCAAATAGATTTAGTGGAACTACATCTAATTATACTCTCACCAATAAAGCCATCATTGACATAAAAATTGATTTGTAATTTCTTGGTTACACTTATCTTTGCCTCGTTGTTGACCCATAAAAATGGATATGGGTGTTTTAATGTGTTTGGTGCATGTATGTAGGAAATCACACCAAATTAAGGGGTGTGGTTTACCCACTTAAGTTATTGGTAACAGGCAGAAAAAGAAGTGGAGTCAAGCAAGTTGGCGGAACAAGCTAGAATCATAAAAATACTATATAGAGAAATAGCATGCATATATAAACTAAAACTACACTAAAACTAAAAAAAAAAAACAAAATCTCTGAATAGAGTAAAAAATCCACAATAATCCGAATGGTGGCTTCTCAACCCCTCTTATTGAGTGTTGGTAGGAAATAAGGATGAAACTTTAACCCTCTTGCCAAAGGGCCCCTAGAACATGGGTTCTAAGTCCCGATGCAACGATTTTTTTACTCCCAAGCTTGCCTTGGTGCAGATTATCCCTCTCTCTACTGTGGTGGAATGAACTTGTTGGATGGCCAACAATTGAGTCCTCTCTATATTTAGCTCCATATCACACACTGCTGGTATTTCTCAGGAAATTATAGCCAGCATAATAATGTGCTCACAAATTATTCATCTCATGGTGGCCTTATATAGGAGAATCCAAGTCCTCCTTCCCTCTCTTGGTACCTTATGGATGGTGACCCAAGAGAGGGGGATGATTCCTTTATGTGCCACAAATATTCCATTGTTTGCTAACTTGATGTCTAAGGAGGCTTTGGTGGCTATCCTTAGGCGGCATCAAGTGTGTGAAATCATTGTCCTAGAGTGTTTTTTTTGTGGTCCCAGAAAGTGACTTTCTCCACTCCTAGGATTGCGCACATTTCAAATCAAAAAGAACACAAAAGGCACTATTATCGAAGGATTTTGCCCACAAAAGCATTTATGACTTGCTAAAATTTTATTTTTCCTCATACCTTGGATATTTTTAAATACTTTCCAGATTCTATGATGTCTTCTAGCCCTGTAAATCCTTCTCCTTGACATTAAATAATGTCATCTTCTACTTGTATGATTTTCCAGTGTTAACAATTCCCCCCTAATTTGTGACTTCTATGAACAAATGTATAGCCACAATACATTATAGTTTATTTTCTGTACATCATGCGTAGAGAGAGAGAGAGAGAGAGAGAGAGAGAGAGAGAGAGAGAGAGAGACCTGCGTGAAGCTTGGAATTGGAAACACCCTGCACCTGTTCCAAGAATGACCATGTCCTATGGGAACCCTGGAAGAAAATGTAATGCAATACATATACAAATTTTCTATGAGGCGGGCATGTCCCATTATCACGATGTTGTGGCTAGTTAAATGTTTTTTTTGGAAGATATATGTTATGTCTGTGTCAATGATATGGTAGTAATATGGTGGTTGCTAATGACGACTGTTGACGCCCTCCGGGGTGTTTTTTCTTTGGAAATAGGTGGAATGTGGTACCCATATGCGTAAAATTGGTATGGAATATAGATACACATTGTATGCAAAGGCATTGGCTAGGACCTTCCCTTGCAAGCATTGCTAAAAGAGACGCTTATGAAGGCACAGGTCTTCGACAAATTTGATCAAAGTACAATGGTTGTAAGGTATGATACCATATTGACATGAAAGATTTTGTTGTAGTCGAATGTCAGGAGGATCGATGACATTTGTGGACAATGATGTCTCCCACAGTGCCACTCGAGGATGCCCTTTTATGGAGAGGGGTGATCCAAGGTACCGCTTCCTTTTTGGAAAATAGGTGCCGAAGTTGAAAAAAAGGAAGCCTCAACCAAATGAGGGGTCACTGACATGAGGGGTTAGGGGCCTAGATGTGATGCGTTTAGTATAGGCATGTTGGTTAGTGGTGAATAAAAATTGATGATGGGTATTTAGTGGCCCAAGGTTGGAGTATACTAAGCAGCTTGGTGGCAATCATAGTTATTTCTAATGGGGAAATCCCTGGAGTCGGTAGGAATTTCCAGGGTGGGTATCAATTGGCTATGAATTTCATGGTGGCTTGTGCATGGGGGTGTAATACTCTGACCAAGGGTGTTCATGGATTGCTTCCATGGGAGAATAATATGAATGAGAGGGTGGGGGATGTAGTGCACTATTTTTGGTCTTTTTACACTTACCAAAATAATAAAATAATGGCATTTTCTTTGTACAAAACACAGAGATGGGTACCCCAAAATATGAAAGTGTTCACTCACTGATGTTGTGAGGAAGGTGTTTTGCTGAGGGTGGGGGTCCCATTGCTTGGTCTCATGTGTGGGGTTGATGAAGCAGATGAAAAAGTATCACAGATGGGGTTATGCTGGTGGAGGTATGGTGGGCCAAATGCAAGGTACGGTAGTGCGCTTTTTATTTTCTTATACAACCTGGTTGTTCGAGAAGGGGGTTTTAGTTTGTATATTAAAACTTGACCTTTATGCATGGTGGATGGATGGGAATGAGGTGCTTCCCAGAATAAATTGGTATATCCATGGTGTCACTTTTTCTGTGATATATGGTCTACTGTGGGTTACGAGCGCCATGGAGGGGAGGCCCTATCGACTAATGAAGATGTTTATCATGTGCAGGGTGAGGTGAGGTAAACACGGTCAGATATCAAGACCCTATTGTTTATTTCTGATGGAGAAATGATGTCAAGATATGCAGAGTTTAATGGGACTCTGTCATGCTGGGAGGTAGAATGATACCTTCTCTCGAACTTTCTGTGAATGGAGTTGTTAATGGTTTGCGATATTTTCCTACAAAAAGAACTACCTCAAGTGAAAGCATCTTCTTTATCAAATATTATTGAAAGTCCTGAGTTTGAAAAAAGAGGATGAGAGAGGGCATAATTGCTGGCACTGAAAATTTATTTTTTCAGGAGTGCGATTATGTGGCATTGCCTCTACTTTTTATGGAGTATTGATCACGATGCAACTTACAGTTTGGAGAACAGACCTTCTGATCTCTCGTTATGGTCCTCCCAAGTTTTTGAAAAGGGAAATATATGGGTGAATATGGCCCTAATTCAATTCATTTGTACTTTTTAAGTTCTTGATAGGTCAGAGGCTTTCCCGTAGCATTTCTTGTCATTGCAGTTAGCCTGAGCACCAGGGATTAGCGATATCATGCCTAGGTAACCTCCATGATGTCCCGCACTTTAATATTTTTAGTTTGATGGTGTCGGGGTCCATACAGACTTGGTTTGTACTAATTATGAGTGTTTTTTGTCCTAGATTATGTGGGCGATCAGGGAAAAGGCATGCCCTCTGTGCACATTTTCCAGGGATAAGCGCACTTAAATCCCTCAGTTCCCCTTCTTTGGCGTGCCTTAAGCACATCTATGGAAAAAATAGGCATGCCCTAAGTGCGCCTATCTGAGGGACAGGTGAGCAAAAGGCCGAGGCAGCAAAATTTTTAGGTTTTAACTATTTTTTATGTTTTTTCTATTGCTAATGGGTGCTTGTTTGGATGCCAGGCTGTTGTGGAGGGAAGGAATTGGCCCAAGCTCTGAACTGAATTAGATGATAATGCTAGGCGTGCCATCAACTGGTACAATGGGGGCTGCTGAAGTTTGCAGAGAACGATTGCTACGCTACTTGATCCTACACTGGCGCAGGAGGCGCAACATGTTCGTGTTGCGGGTGACGAACCGGTCATCCATCCTAAGATGGATGTATATTTTGTGACCTAGTTACTGCCTCATAGTGAGGCGCTAAGGTATCCACTCCCTTCCGGAAGAGTGGATCTAGAGAGGTTTCAGAGACATCACTGTGGTGGGGGACCTCTTACAAAGGGGTGCATCAACATTGCATCAGTGACAAATTTGGAAGAGCGATGTGCTCTGGTGGTGATTGTGTGACTTGAAGGGTCGTCGGCTTTGCATTGGGCATCAAGCCCACAAATTGGAGTATTGCGCCAGTTGAGGTCTGGGCATTTCCATGAATTGGCCCGTTTTTTCTATGACAAGATGGTGGCACAACTAAAAAAGGTCCACAATGGATCGAATTTGTTTGCGTACACCAAAATTTTGTGCAAAATTATGTAAGAGAGGGTAGTGCTGTTGAGACTAGTGGTGGTAGTGCCTCTTGGGGGGCCACAGGAGCCTCGTATGAGGAGGTGGTTTCTGGTGATGTCATGAGGCGATGGGGGCATGGTGGGCATTGTTTGAATGCCATGACAGAGGGTTGGTTTGAGGTGAACCCACAGATGTTCTTGCCATCCCATACAAGGCGATGGACTTCCGGGTAGATCCGGATATGGGATTCCCTCCTGGTTATGCTTTAGGGCCAACAGGTACATTTTTTGTTTTCCGCATTCTCTTTAGTACATGCCCTTATGTGTTTTGCTACTGACACTAACATATTTTTGTTTACTCTTGCAGATGTTGGTGAGGTGGGTCACTCCATGGCTTAGTTGGTGAGCCACGGTCCTCAACGAAGGCCGAGGGGTGATCTTGGGGGGAATGTTGTTGGAGGAACTAGTGGTAGACCCGGTATTAGTGTTGGTCCTTCAGGAGAGGGTAGCAGCTTAGCTGCTGCTGAGGCTGTAGCTAAGCAGGCTCATGATCATGTAGCAGAGGCATGTGTAGATACGCTGGAGGATCGTATTGCGGAACTGACTACACGAGTGTCAGTTCTAGAGGATGCCTGGGGTCGATTAGACCGCTTGACCTAGAGGATGCCTTCTCGGGTGATAGTCCTAGAGGATGTCTGGGGTCGATTGGACCACTTGACCCAGGGGATGCTTGCTCTAGGTTCTATGGATGATCTTGAGGAGGTCTGGCTAGAGACTGTGATGGCCCAAGAGAGGGACTATGGGCCTGTTTTACGTCGGGTGGCAGTCTTGGTTGTGATGGCAGCTCCAGTGGTGGCACCAGGAGTGGTTGTGGGTCCAGTTACCCCTCTTGAGGGGGCACTAACCTAGAGTATACTTGTACACGGGGAAAGTGCTTATTATGAGAATGCTTCCCCTATTTTTGACGACTTTTTGTACCTTTTTTTTTTGTGGCTCTACATGATGTGTCACCTGTTTCAGTTTGTGGACGATGTTATGTTGATGGATGTATATTTTTTGGTTTTTTATGTATGATGGTTTATCCGAGATACATTCTAGTTTAGGATATTATTGGCTATGTGATCAGCTACTTGGTTTTGAATCCATGATACATGTGTGAATGCAAGATAATCAAATTGTCTACTTAATCTTTTTGCATGCAAATATTTTCTAAATAGATGTGTGTCTCTTGTCTCAAATGTTTTATTTAACTTTGACACTACTAACTGGGAATCAAGGTATACATGCATATGGTGTATGCCTTGATGGAGGGTGTTGCACATAAGTATGATGACGGCATCATATTCTGCCTGATTTTTTATTTCTGAACTGATGCACACACCGTTTGAGAAGAGTGGCGATCGGTCTAGGTGGTAGATGACCCAGGAAGCTGCGGCTAAGATTTGACACCATATTGATGCTCCATCAACAAATAAAAAATAAGGTTCAACTTGTTGATCCATTCAGGCACTTTGAGAATTCTTCATAAGTATTTTGGTCAAAAAATTTCAGCGGTTAGGTTTGTGTACATTCACTCTAGGGAAGGGATGTTTTGGCCCTTATGAGCAAAATTTCTTGAGGTAAAGGTCATTGACGGGGTTGCTGAGGCATGTTCCATCTGGTTCTGTCAAGATGTATGCCTCCTGTCGGAGGAAATGCTTGATGATGTAGGGTCCTTTCCACAAGGTTTCTCACTTTCCTAGCCCTAGGGCATCTTTTGTGATATCATAGCAAAAGACTAGTTCTCCCTTAGTGAATGAGTGAGGGTTGATGTGGTGGTCGAATGATGCTTTTACTCGTTTCTTGTGGGTCTTGTTGTGTTGCAGTGACTGTCATCGACTTTCGTCGATGAGCTTTAGTTGTACTAGGTGTTGTTATAGAGGCTGCGTATCTTCAAGTCGTTCGATGGCAGCATGAAAATTTGGGATCTTGCAGAAATCAATGCAAAAGCATAAGGTACCTTGATCTTTTACAACAAGAATAAGGTGGAAATCTTGGGACGTGGAGGCGGCTACAATCCTATTTCCAATATGTGATGATACCAATCATATATGGTGGATTGTGTCATTGGCATTCATAGGGGAATAATCTCAGTGATGGGAGTTTTTGTAAGCGCAAAGTTGGGTTCCCCTATAATATTCCTAATTAGCGACAGCTAATTGGAATACTCGACTTTGTATAGTTTTACCATCTATGGTTTGTAAATAAATAAAAAGTGAGTAAAGAGGGTCTAACTCACTTTAGTAGAATAATACATCCGCCTAGTAGCACAACGTTGTGACTCAAGGGGGGGCCAAGGGGGCCAAACACCACGTAGAGGAGGGGGGCCTACGTGCACTCTAGAAGCTTATGCGCAGATAAGGATGAGGATGTGGAGGAGAGAGAGGCTACTACAGGTTTTGGAGGGAAACCAATGTTATAAAAGATGGAGGAGCCTCCTCATTTGGATCATTCTTGAGTTGTTGATTTTGGAGTGAGACTTTTTTCTTCTTGAGCACGCTAGCTATTTAGCATATCTACAACACTGTTTAGTGCACCGAGTGTCTTTGTATGGAGATATCGCTCTTAGCCCCAGGGAACTTCGAGTGCCTGCTCAGGAAAGGTTTGTTTCCTTGCATTTTGTGAGTTGTTTCATTGTCTGGGTTTGTTGCAGAGCTGGAGCTTATAGAGACTGTGCAGTCACTTGGAGAGAGGATGCAGTCCATTGTGAGGGAGCTTCAGATTGGGGTTTTTGTAGGAAATTTCACTGAGATTTCGAGTAGAGGGTCAGCCTTTTCCCATCAGAGGTCTTTGGCGGATTTTTTGGTAGTATTTTAGCTGCTTCTATCCAGCCACTGCGCTGCACCTTGGGGGCCACCGTAATTCACCGGGGAGGCAGTTTCTGGTGTTTTCAGAGGTTGGCCATTCTTGGAATGGTTTGTAGATTTTATCGGGGTTGTAGAGGAGAGGAGATTTTTTGATTTTCATCACATTCTGGCAAGGGGATCAACCCCTAATATTCATTCGATTCCAGCAGTAGCAACTACATGGCATTTTTCAGCAGTTGGGATGCAGTCCATAGAGTAGCCATTCTATGTCTTTTCTAAGAGTGGATTCTCACTTGCCTTGCGCAAGATCGCCTCTTTTACTTCCTTACATTTCTCAAATTAATAAAATGGCTCAACATTTTCTCTCTATGTTTTCTGGTTGAGTTGTCGTAGTTGCCGTTGTTGCCATAGTTGTTGTATTCCCTTTCTATTTCTATTATTGTTTTGAGTGCTCTAGTTCTATACCACTTGGTGTGTTTTTCTTTCACTCTTAAACAGAGTCTAAAAAGGGCCAGGTAGCCTCCGGATCTCGTCCTCTTTTTAGAGGTGAAATATTCGGTAAATGCCCTCGCAGTCTATCTTTGGTTGGGGTTTGCCGTGTTTTAGAGATATCCCCAAAACGGGATATTACAGTGGTATTAGAGCATAGTTCTGGCTCAGCCTGTGGTATTTGACATCAAGAAAGAGACCGTACAGAAGCAGGAAGTATAGAGACGGTGAGCATAGGTTGGAGGCCACCTACGAAGAGGAAGACTGTGCCCAAGTAGAAAACACAGACGAGGATAGAGAGCCTGTGAAGGACATAGAGGAGGTAGAGCTTGTAGTATATTTGAGGTAGGAAGCACCAATGGCAGATGAAACAGAGGCTAAAAAGTTTGGAGAGGCACTCCTCAAGTCGGTGCAGGATTTAGCCCGACAGATTGAGGTGATGGGCCAGAGGTTCACAGCTGCAGAGGCTAGACAACGTGAGACTCCATGGGTTTTCTAGGTCAGAGAGGGATCAGGTACATCCCATCATTTTCCGGAGCAGGGTGCTGCTCAGCGTGATACTCCTTAGCCTACAGCTTCATGTGCACCTACCCGCTCTATTATGCCCACTTTCTTGGGAGCAGATACAGGGGCAAGAGCTCAGCAGGAGGCAAAGCCTAGACACTTAGATGAGTACTTTGCAGAGTATTAGTCCTATGGGAAAGAGTTCAAGGATGCTCTCACATTCAGATATTTTGACCAGCTCCAGCGGGATAGTAGACCCCGCAACCATCATAGAGGGCACCGGAATTACCATGATGGAGAGTCCCACTATGCCTCTAGTAGATTTCATTTGCCTACGTTTGATGGATTGTTAAATAGTTTGGCAAAGTCTTGGGTGGAGAAGCTGGACATATATTTCCAGCTTAACCAGATGTCGGAGATGGAGGCCATCAAGGTGGAAACATTACATTTGGATGGTGAGGCCCAGGACTAGTGGTTCCATGGGATGGTGACACTCGGGCATTCCATAGTGATGACATATACCGAGTTCACTAGGATATTGATAGATCATTTTTCCCAGAGGGATTCGGGACAAAATTCTGTTGAGCTGACAAATCTCAAATAGACAGGGAGCCTAGAGACATACATTGCAAATTTCTTGAGGGTTTCGGTGATGGTGCCAGATCTATTCGCGACATGGATGATCTATATGTTTATGGAGGGATTATCAGAGCCACTTTGAGGTCTATTCAGATCCACTAGACCAGCTACACTCCAAGATGCTATCAGGAGGACCAGGGATTTGCAGGATGCATTGCCTAGGATGCGGACATCTTACCCCTAGAGACAGGGTTCCCAGCCCAAGGGGAAGGATGTGAGGGTTCCACCTCCCAAGGGGAATCCAAGACAGGCATAGGTAGATGATGAGGCCAGGATGGAGTTGAGGAAGAAGCGGTTGTGCTTCACTTGTTAGGAGCTGTGGGAACCAGAGCATAGGTGTGCTGCTAGCAAAGCACACTTCACTGAGGTATTCTCTGATGATAGCGGGGAAGAGGATGAGGAGGAATATGAGGAGGCAGGAGATAGTCTGATGGCCCAGGATAAATTGCTACCTCCACCTCCAAGGACAGGAGGAGCAGCCTTTGCACCCACAGGGGGGGCCCTTGCAGCTTTGCGAGGAGTTCCTAAGTATTTGACACTACGTGTACGTGGGACAGTACATGGCCAGTGAGTATCAATCTTGGTTGACAGTGGGGCAACCCACAACTTCATTGATGCACATATGGTTGAACGGAGGGGTATACTGACCGAGAGTTTTGACAGATTTTCATTCTTGGTCCCAGGAGCCCAGACGATGCAGTGTGCCCAGTATGTTCCAGAGTTAGCAGTGACGATGGGTACTTACATCATGAGTGATCAATTTTTCATGGTCAACATACCAGATACCAATGTGGTACTGGGTGTTCAGTGGCTGATTATGCTAGGGAAGGTAACCACGGACTGGGAGGCCTTAGAGATGGAGTGGGATGAAAAGAAGACCGGGAAGCATGAGAAAATCCGCAGGATGTATACTTACCCACCTCAGACAGTGTCGGCACACCAGATGGAGGCATACTTCCAGAAGGGAAACATAGAGTGGGTGGTTTAGTTGCGGGCATCAAAGGTAGAGACCACCAGTCGAGAAGTTCATCCAAAGATACAGGCTATCCTTGATAGGCATGAGGTAGTGTTTGGGGCTATACCACCAGGTCGGCCACCAGATAGAGGGTTTGAGCATACCATCGAGTTGGAGCAAGGTATCCAGGTGGTGATCACTACACCCTATAGGCATCCCAAAGCCTATCGGATGAGATTGAGTGGGCCATCCAAGAGTTGTTGGCTCTTGGACACATCAGACCAAGCACGAGTCCGTTTGCTTCTTCTGTAGTGCTGGTGAAGAAGAAGGACGACACTTTGAGGATGTGCATTGACTATAGGGCCCTGAACAAGAAGACTTTGAAGAACAGGTACCCTATACCCAGGATCGATGAGCTGATGGATGATTTGAGGGGATATAAGTTATTCTCAAAGATTGATTTGAGATCAGGGTACCATCAGATTTGTGTGAGGGAACGGAACATTCCCAAGACCGCTTTCAGGTGTCATTATGGGCACTTTTACTTTCTGGTTATGCCTTTTGGGCTGACGAATGTGCCAACTACTTTTCAGTCCTACATGAACCATATCTTCCATAGTCATCTGAGGAAGTTTTTATTGGTTTTCTTTGACGACATACTCATATATATCAGGACATGGGAGGAGCATCTCCAACATATAGAGGCAGTGCTACACATCTTGGAAGAGAAACAGTTCTATGCTAAGCTCTCCAAGTGTGAGTTTTGGATGACAAAGATGTTATATTTGGGTCACATCATTGGATTGGATGGAGGAGGGTCCACGAGGAGAATATTAGAGCCATCAGAGATTGGCCAGAGCCGAAGAATGTGATGGAACTTCGAAGGTTCATTGGGATATGGGCCTATTACAAGAAGTTCGTCAAAGGGTTCTCATAGCTTGCTGCACCCCTTACAGATTTGACGAAGAAAGGGGCATTTGGTTGGACAGATACAACACAACAAGCCTTTGATAGGCTTAAGGAGGTGATGAGTAGCTTCCCAATGCTTGTGTTGCTGGATTTTACACAACCATCTGTCTTGGAGTGTGATGTGTCACGAGAGCGGATCGGCGTAGTATTGATGCAGGGGGGACACCCTATAGATTTTGAGAGTCGGAAGCTCCTTCCGCATGAGAGTTTGTATCCCATATATGACAAGGATATGTTGGCCATCATGCATGCATTGGCCAAATTCCGGTAGTATTTGGTAAGGAATAGATTCAGGGTGAGAACTAACCACAACAGCCTCATGTTCTTTTTGGAGCAGAAGCAGCTACAGGAGAGGCAACAGAAGTGGATCAGTAAGATCCAAGCATATGAATTTGACATTGAGTATTTCAAGGGTAAGAATAACGTGGTAGAAGATTCCCTTTCATGTAGACCAGCCATGTTATCTCTTATGAGCTTGGATATAGATTGGAGGGCTCGACTCTTAGTTGAGTACTCCCAGGATAGATTTTCATGTGAGATGTTGGATGGAAAGGTGGTGGATGACCGGTGCAGGGTGGTCAATGAGGTCATCTATTATAGGGACAGGATCTTCTTGACTGAGGGATCTCAGCTTAAGAATAATATACTCCAGGAATCACATGATTTTCCATTGGCAGGCCATAAGGGGTTTACCAAAACCTATAGGGCCATTAGAGAGAGGTTCTCATGGAGGGGCCTCAAGGAGGACATACTCCAGCACATCACGGAGTGCGATGTTTGTCAGAGGAACAAGGGTGAGATGAGCCATCACGCAGGACTATTGTAGCCTCTTCCCACTCCTGAGTGAAAATTGGAGAGAATATCGATGGACTTCATCACAGGGTTGCCCATGGTGCAGGGAAAGCATTGTATCTTTGTCGTCATTCATCGACTGACAAAGTATGCACACTTTTTCACCATATCCACGCATTACACATCAACACAGGTGGCCAAGCTATTCCTCTGAGAGGTTTTCAGGTTGCATGGTCTTCCTAAGACCATCATCAATGACAGGGATAGCCGCTTCATGGGCGGATTTTGGTAGGAGCTTTTCCGGCTAGTGGGGACGAAGTTGACACTGAGTACCAGTTACCACCCATAGACGGATGGACAGACGGAGATAGTTAACAAGTGGCTGGAGGGCTACTTGTGTAACTATGTTTGTGGACAGCAGCGAGCGTGGTTGAGATAGTTGAATTTGGGGGAGTACTACTACAACTCGACACATCACATGTCGATTGGTATGTCACCATTTTATTATTTGTATGGGTACCATCCTTTATCATTTTCTGATGTGATTTTTGGTACAAGTAAGGCTCCTAGAGCCAAGATGTGGATCCAAGAGAGTCAGGATATCCTCTGAGCTCTCAAGAACAATATGGCTACAGCCTAGAACAAGTAGAAGATATATGCCGACAGAGGTCGGGTGGACCGACAATTTGAAGTAGGGGACTTAGTCTACCTACACTTACAGCCATACTGACAGTCATTGCTAAAGAAGAAGGGAGCTGAGAAGCTCAGGCCTCATTTCTACAGGCCATACGGAGTGATACGCAGGATTGGGCAGGTTGCATATGAGTTGGAGCCGCCCCAAGGCAGCAAGATCCACAACATTTTAAGTGTATCATGCTTGAAGAAGGTGCTAGGACAACAGGTGATAGTGACAAAGGAGCTACCGTCGACAGATGATGAGGGGCACTTGGTGTTGCAGCCAGAGGCCATTATTGATACCAGGGAGAGGCGGTTACGGATTAGGATTGTCTGGGAATTCTTGGTTCCATGGAAGAATTTTCTGGATGAGGATGCCACTTGGGAGAGCAAGAAGATTTTGTAGCATCCATCACTTCAGTTGCTTGAGGGAAAGCAAAATTTTGCTAGGGGGGACTGTAATATTCATAATTAGCGACAACTAATTGGAATATTTGACTTTGTATAGTTTTTCTGTCTATGGTTTGTAAATAAATAAAAAGTGAGTAAAGAGGGTCTAACTCACTTTAGTAGAATAAGACATCCGCCTAGTAGCACAACGTTGCGACTCAAGGGGGGGTCAAGGGGGCCAAACACCACGTAGAGGAGGGGGGCCTACATGCACTCTAGAAGCTTCTATGTAGATAAGGATGAGTATGTGGAGGAGAGAGAGGCTACGACGGGTTTTGGAGGGAAACCAATGTTACAAAAGATGGAGGAGCCTCCTCATTTGGATCATTCTTCAATTGTTGATTTTGGAGTGAGACTTTTGTCTTCTTGAGCATGTTGGCTATTTAGCCTGTCTGCAGCACTGTTTAGTGCACCGAGTGTCTCCGTGCAGCCATCTCACCCTTAGCCTCGGGGTACTTTGCGTGCCTGCTTGGGCAAGGTTTGTTTCCTTTCATTTTGTGAGTCATTTCATTGTTTGGGTTTGTTGCGGAGCTGGAGCTTATAGAGACTGCGCAGTCACTGGGAGAGACGATGCAATCCATTGTGAGGGAGCTTTGGATTGGGGTTTCTGTAGGCGATTTTTCCGGGATTTCGAGAAGAGGGTCAGCCTTTGCCCATTGGAGGTCTTTGGCGGAGTTTGTGGCAGTATTTTAGCTGCTTCTATCCAGCCACTGCGCTGCACCTTGGGGGCCAGCGTAATTCACTAGGGAGGAAGTTTCTGGTGTTTTCGGAGGTTGGCCATTCTTGGAATGGTTTGTGGATTTTTTTGGGGTTTTTGAGGAGAGGAGATTTGCTGATTTTCATCACATTCTGGCAAGGGGATCAGCCCCTAATCTTTAGTCGATTCCAGCAGTAGCAGCTACTCGGTATTTTTCCAGCAGCTGGGACGTAGTCCATAGAGCAACCATTTTCTGTCTTTTTTGAGAGTTGATTCTCACTTGCCTTGCACAATATCACCTCTTGTACTTCCTTACATTTCTTAGATTAATAAAATGGCTCAGCATTTTATCTCTATGTTTTTTGGTTGAGTTACCGTAGTTGTCATTGTTGTCATAGTTGTTGTATTCCCTTTCTATTTCTATTATTGTTTTGAGCGCTCTAGTGCTATACCACTTGGTGTGTTTTTCTTTCACTCTTAGACATAGTCTGTAAACGGCTAGGTAGCCTCCCGATCTTGTCCTCTTTTTAGAGGTGAAATATCCGGTAAATGCCCTCGCAGTCTATCTTTGGTTGGGGTTTACCATGTTTTAGAGATATCCCTAGAACGGGATATTACATCCCCACTAGGATGGTCAATTTCCTATTGGTGGAAATTGTGCCTCCTCCAGAGGTGCCTGAATGTTTCCATTAGTGGGAAAACCTCTGGTGTGTGATTTTGGCCAGTGCAGATAGTGTATGGTATCACAATGCCAAAGGAGTAGATTGTGTGGGAATTGACACTAATTGTTCCTGATGTGGAGACTTGGAAAGGATCTCTCGTAGAAGAGGTTTTCTTCTGCTTCTCATTTCTATATTGTTGGCTTGGGTGTGTCTGACTCTTTGGGGGAGTGCAGACTCAATGCTACTCTTGCCGCTCTTAGCTTAGGAAGGTGCACACATTTAATCATATGCTAAATTTGTGAACAAATCTGGAAATAGGTATGCATGATCTTATCATGGTTAGAGAGAAGTTTCTAAGGAAGAGGAGACTATGCAAAAAAAATTTGCAAGGGGCTTCAGTTCTCTGCACTGATTGACCCGGTGGTCATTCAAGTCGCATAGTCCGCATGTTATCCTAGGCTTGGCTTGGGCCATGCTGGGTTGGTATGTTGTCCTAGTTCTTTGGTCACGCCCATGTGGGGGTGGGGTCATTGACCTGGATGTGGTGTACCTTTTATACCACTTATGGAGGTTGTCCTCCCTCTTCTCTATAGTATGAATCATATTGATGGTAGGATGAAGTTGCGAGGCATCAGTGCAGAGTCACTCATAGTGATTTCCTTGACATATTAGGGAGAATAGCCTAGATATGAGGGTCCCATCATGCTCAGTTTGTGGCCTTCTGGGGAACCAACATCGTAATGATACTAAATCAAGGCTAGCGACGACCACATGATTGGGCATTTTGCATAATGTGCATGTTGTTCTTATCTGTAGAGATCGATTGGGGGTAACTAGGGGTTCCCTAATTGGTTAGTTTTCAGATGACAAGAATAGAATGGATTTTCTCATCACATCTTCTTGGGTTGTGGAGTTTTCCATGGATTCTACATCCATTTCATCGTCTTGGGAGAGGCAGACTATGGCTGAGCCCAAACTAGAGAGGGCTAGACGGAATCGGGGGATCTAGTGACAATTCTCTAGTAGGTGATTATCAATGCATAACGAACATGTGAATTGGGTTTCCCCCAATCCAACGTAGTAAACCCATTATATAGGATACCATCTATGGATAAGTTCCAGGGCTGTGCATTCTTCGAGGAAGTGACCATGTTCATCACACATTCTGAAGTGTATAACAGGCGGGGGCATGACTACGGGTCTTTCTGGTGCCCTTCATTCTTCCTGTAGGTACAGGATGGTATGAGGTTCATTTCTGGAAGCCTGGGTGGAGGGATCCACTTGATAGGATCGCTCAATGACATGTATGGCGTCCCTATATCGTGAGATCTCTGGGCAATGGTGGGTATAATGCCCGTAGTTGCTATAGAGAGCACATGCATTATTGGTACACAATGCTTTTCCTTTACCTTTTGTGGTAGGTTGCTTTTTATGGGAACATGACGTCCCGATGTTTGTCTCAAAGCTGAGGAGTGGCTTTAATTCATCCGGATCTAGAAATATATGGGTAGAGTGACCTATTACGTCGAATATGGCTTAAAATGGTGATTTCCATTAGATGGTGGGGTTCACCATCTTCTTTCCTCTCTTCTGGGTTTTCTTAGCCATAACCACCAGTTTTTCAATGGAAATTTCCTTTGCAGGGGTGCTTTCGACCGTTTCTTGGATGGTTGGGGCCTCCTCAATACTGAGGGGCTTCAACCTTGTGCCAGTGATGCGGGTGTCTCCTCTTCCCATAGGGGGAATGAGGTACCAAACTAGTATTTCCAATGATATGTTTTATAATACCAGTGTTTCTAAAACCTTCCGAGAGACGAAACCAGTTGGGGGGTAGAGGAAAGGGGTTTGGGAAGCGGCATAGGCTAGAGAGGCTATCATGGCTTATGACCCATTGCCACTACTACTTGTGTCCATGTCCTTACTCGCTTCGGTGCTTGATGTGGACATCATGCACACTAGAGCCCCTGTGACATCGGGTGATGACTGAGGGATAATGGGCGAATCTCCTAGGAATGGCCCTAGAACGGATGACGGTTTTAACTGGTTGGGGCCATATTCTTGGTACCGTGAAAGCGCATCCAACGATGTATCTACATAGGGTAGAATTACAATGGTGTTTTTTAGGGGCCATTTATCAATATGCGTCAATTGGTCTACAGTAATGATGTGATCCTTGTCGGTGAACATCATGATGCGAAAGACGGAGGAGGCTACTATTGACATGGCATAGATATAACTCTTCCCAAGGAGTATATTTTAGTCAAAGTGAGCGTCCAAGACTTCAATGTATATGTGGACCATCTTTCTGACTAAGAAGACCGGGATGTTTTGGGAGAGGCCAATGGGGGTTGAGGGACAATAGTCGTATGCTCTAAGCGTGATGACTGAGGGTTTTAGTTTGGGAGACCCTAACCTCTGCCAAACATTTTTTGACATGATGCACGTGGATGCACCCTCGTTAATGACACATCAGTGAATTGTGATATTTTGGACCGATACTAGTATCTGGAAGGCGACCATGGAAGGAAGCTGGGGGGTGGCTTTCTCTAGGTCAAAATCCATTAGGCATGTATCGACAGGGTCGATAACGCCTAATGTGAAAAGTAAAGCTTTCTGTTATTTTGGGCATGACTGCAATACTTCCAAAGCTGACATAGTAGCAGGAGATTGTGCTAAATCATCCACGATGCTATAATTATGGGTTACTTTGGAGTAGTTTCCTACTCTCCTATTGGTAAAATTTTTCTGAGGAATATGATGAATTTGAAAAATGGGTTGAGGTATTTTCTAGGTAGAACTGTACGTGTAACCAGGGTTTTGACTACCGCTTGCTAGGTAACCTTAGGTAAATGACCCAATTTATCCATCTGCAGAGTTCGACGCACCTGGAAATTCTTGATAAGTTTGCAGGCGCGGGGCATTAGGCAGGATGTTGTAAATCTATCTTAACAGCGTATAAATCAGGTCAAGATGCTGGGTTTTGTTGATGGTGTCCTCTTCGGATGTGGCCCTTTTCTGTACCACATCCTTTGAAATCTCTGCTGTGAGAGTTTTCAGGAACAAATCTAAAAGGACTCGGTCATCGAGTTTTCCTTTACATAAACTACAATGTCACCTCCATTCATGGAGATGGTCCGAGATATGGACGATGGGGGTTTGTCTAAAATTTGTCATTAATTCCATTCTGGAATCATGGTGAATGGGTAACTGAAAATATGTTAGGAACATGGTGGCAAGGGCGCCAAAGGTTTCATGTGAAGCAGAGGGTTGATCCATGTACCAGTTCAAATCTACTCCTATCAGAGTGCATTGAAATAGTATCAAACCAATAGTGTCATCAATGATACTGTTCGATGAGCACCACATGTGGAAGCTCATGACATGATAACCTGGGTCTTCGACTTGCTTTCCTTCAAAATTTGAAATATCCAAAGGGAAATTTGTGGGCATGGGAGGCCATGTAGGTTTTTTTTCAATGGGTTCATTGGTCAGATTGGTTAAATTAGGTAGATTCAATGAAGCTAAGAAAGTTGACTAGGAGGCTGACGCCATTACAATGTGCGAAGACACAAATTTCTGGTTAGGAAGAGGTTTGGTCTATGACGTACCCTACTTTGTATTCGGCTGGCTTCCAGAATGGGATGCACTCCTTTGCCCCTTAGGGGTCGTGGCGGGAGTGGTGTGTGGTGTGGTGTTGGGAGACTGACTAGGGTTCCCAAATAAGGATGCCCCAATAAAGGAGGAACCAATAATCGTGGCAGTGTTCTATCTTTGACGCCTAAATGACGAAAGACCTAGAACCCCTCCCAGTAATGGGGGGAGGTCCAAAAGACACCTACATCTATGAGGTCCTGTTGGGTCCATTCTGGTGGTGACTAGGTTTGGTTTTGGAAAAAATTTGAGAGGATAGAGTCTACGATGAAAGAAAAATTATGATCACATACATAAAACAAAGCGAAAATAAAATTAAATTTTCCCTTTAAATTAATTTTATGTGATTGAGCAATCAAAAAAGTGGTTTTTGTTTGTTTGCGTGTGATACTAAAAATTCTAGAAGACCTATTTGTCCTCACACATTCAAATGTAACTAGGCCTTTATAATATATCTTGCGAGTGTTGGCACAACATCCCGTAAGAGCTCGCAATGCACCAAGTCAGCCGAAGAAAATCCACCAAGGTAAGGGTAGAGGGTCTGGCACATGCCTATACCATCACCTATAGGGAAATGATTTCCCATTTCTGGTCACTAAGTACCACTGTCCCACGTGAGAATTCGAGTCTTGGGCTTCTTGGTAAGTCAAATAATGGTACCAAGTATCAGCTGGGTCAGGTAGCCCTAACTGATACCGTGCGCACTGTGCCTAAGCCTAACCCCCTCTGAAAGTGTCTCTGGCATGCTTAGGTTTTCTTTTCCATGGGCTGATAAGTGGATTTGAAGATCCCTAAATATTCAACTTCTATATTTCAAGGTCAAGAATGATTAAGGTGGCTTATTGGATGCCTACCCCCTTGATCCTAACTTAAACTATAAATTCTTTTGTGGCCCCTGTGGGGAGAATTTAGTGAGTTTTGTTAAGTTAGTTTTAGGTGTCTTTTCTTTGCTTGGTGGTTGGATGTGTGTGAGAAAAAACTTGATAAGGACATAGTTTGAAAGTGTGGATATTTGATGATCCTTTTCAAAAATCCCCTATTTAAACTATGTTGTATTGTTCCTTGCTCAAAAGAAAAACATGTGTTGATATGGGCTGCATTCTATTTTTCCTAGTTAATCTATGTGTGTTGTGAAACTAGCTCCAAAAATAGAAGAAAAGAGATATAAATGCCTTAGAAATAAGCCACTTCGAGGCGGCAACATCCAATACATTACATGAATGAACAATTCTTGGATGATTCAAATTACAAAACCTCCTTTCTATATATAGGATTCCATGAGGCCACAATGTAATCCTAGCCAACCTAACAATAATAATTTAACGGCACAATAATAACAATATGGGGGTTACAAGGGTACAATAATAACAATAAGGGGGTTACACTAACAACAATAAGGGACTATACTAGTAATATAGGGACCTAACATGCCCCTCTGCTTCAAAAAAGTGTTTTCCTCAATGCTTGAGTAGTTCTGGGTGCTTCTATATAATATTCTCATCCTCCCATGTAGAGTCTTCAGTGGGTAAGTTCTTCCACTTGATGAGATACTCTGAAATTGATCGATTTCATAGCTGTCGAGTTCTTTTGTCCATGGCCGCTTCAGGTTCCAATATGATGTTTCCTTCCTCATCAATTTTTTGCAATATTGTTTGAACTGGAAGATTTTCATAACCTTCTTTAAGCATGAAACATGGAAAATTGGATGCACTCGTGAAGAAACCGAAAGCTCCAATTTGTATGCCATAGTACTAATGTTTTGCAACGCCTTGTAAGGACCATAGTACTTTGGTGATAATTTATTATCCTTCTTAGCTCGCTTGAGGGACATTTGTTTGTATGGTTGTAGCCGTAAAAATACCTAGTCTCCTATATCAAAACTTCTCTCACTGTGATGTTGATATGCCTGTTGTTTCATTCGATTTTGTGCCAAATTCAGGTTGTCCTTTAACAGTTGGAGAACTTCTTGTTGATGCTCGATGTGATCTTCCACTGCTTGAACCTTCGAATAAACTCTTAAAGATGATGTGATGGATGGTGGATGATATCCATAAAGTGCCATAAATGGGGTCATTTTTGTTGTAGTATGGAAGGAAGTGTTATACCACCATTCAGCTAGAGGTAAGCACTTGACCCATTGTGTTTGTTTATCAGATACAAAAAAATGAAGATATCCTTCCAAAAATTTATTTACTACCTCAATTTTACCATCAGACTGAGGATGATAAGATGAGTTATGAGCTAATTGAGTGCCCAAACAAGAAAATAACTCCATCCAAAAATTTCCAGTAAAAATGGGATCTTTGTCGCTGACAATAACACTTGGGTTTCCATGTATCTTTTCAATTGTGTCCATAAATGTAGTAGCAACTATACTTTCTTTAAATGGATGATATAATGCACAAAAGTGTGCATACTTGGTAAGTCTATCAACTACCACCATGATGACACTCTTTCCTTCGGACTTAGGTAAACTTGTGATAAAATCCATTGAAATCTCCTCCCAACATTGACTTGGAATGGATAAAGGTTGTAGAAGACCCGGGGTCTTAATTGTTTCAACTTTATTCTACTGGAAAACTAAACATTCCTCCACAAAATTTTCAATAGCACATTTAAGGCCATCCCAAAAAAATTATTTCTTCACCCTGTGGTAAGTTTTTAAAAATTCTGATTGTCCTCCTAAAGGAGAAGTGTGCAATTCCGAAAGAATATTTTTTTTTAGTTGGGAATTATTACAAATATATAAGCGATCTTTGTACCATAAGGAATCATTTTTCCAACTAAAAGTATCAGATGTACTAGGATCTTGCTACAACTTTTGAATGAGTGTCCACACTTCTTCGTCATTCTTCCATTCATCTCTTGCTTCGGTTATCCAATCTGGTTGGATAATAGAAATGACACAAAGCAATGCTTCCACCTCTTCATTCTTTCTTGAGAGTTCATCTGCAACAACATTTAGTTTCCCTTTTTTGTATATTATTTCAAAGTTATAACCCAACATCTTTGTGACCCATTTTTGCTACTCTTCTGAAGATAGTCTTTGTTCCAAAAAGTGTTTAAGACTATCATGATTAATTTTTACCCCGAAGTGTCTTCCCATTAGGTAAGTTCTCCATTTCTTTAGTGCATGCAGTATTGCTAACATTTCATTCTCATAAATGGGTTTCTGTAAATACTTTCCTTTTATTGGACAACTTTCAAAAGCAATGGGTCTTCCTTCTTGCATTAGAACAACACCAATTCCATCTCCTGAGGCATCACATTCCACAATAAAGGTTTTTGTGAAGTCTGGCGTAGTTAAGACTGGTGCTAGGCACATTGAATCTTTAAGATGTTCAAATTCCTTATTTGCTTCAGTAGTCCATGAAAATGCATCTTTATTCAATAACTTTGTTATAGGTGTTGCTATTATCCCATAATTCTTAACAAAATTTCGATAATACCCTGTTAACCTGAGAAATCCTCGCAACTGATTTATGGTTGTGGGGACTTTCCATTCCTTAATGGCTTTAATTTTGTTAGGGTCTACCTTGACACCCTCATGAGATACAATATGACATAGATATTACACCTCTTGTACTCAAAATAAACTTTTGGATGTTTTTTCATATAATTGTTTCTCCTGCAATAGTTTGAGCACCCTATCAACATGTTGAACATGATCCTTCCAAGACCTGTTGTAGATTAGTATATCATCAAAAAATAGTAGCACAAATTTTCTAAGGAAGGGTTTGAAAATGGAATTCATCAACCCTTGAAATGTAGAAGGTTCATTGGTAAGGCCAAAAGGCATGACCAAAAATTTATAATGACCCTCATGAGTTCAAAATTCTATTTTCGGAATATCTTCAGTCTTCATTCTAATTTGATGATACCCTGAATGAAGATCCAATTTGGTGAAATAAATTTCTCCATGTAATTAATCCAATAATTCATCAATCACAGGAATGGGAAATTTATCTTTAATGGTGATCTTACTGAGCTCCCTATAATCCGAACACATGCACCATGATCCATCCTTCTTGTGTACCAATACTACAGGAGTATAGAAAGAACTTTGACTAGGTTGAATTATACCCGCCTCTAACATTTCTACAATCATACGTTCAATTTCTCTCTTTTGGACATAAGGATATCTATAAGGCCTGATGTTTGGAGGATAACTTCCTGGAATCAAATGAATAGCATGATCATGATCATGAATAGGTGGGAGTCCTTTTGGAGTTTCAAAAACCTTGGAATGATTGTCCAAGAATTTTTGGAGATCTGCAGAAATAGATGATTTTGATATTGGAACTTCTAGTGAGCATAATTGTGCAATTATGCCTTGTTGTTCTTTCATTAGAAGCTTTGTCATGACATTAGAGCTTATTATCTTTCCTGACTTCCGTGCAATGCCCCATAATTTGACTTCCTTTGCTTCTAAAAAAAATTTCAAGAATTTTTTTTGAAAATTAAAAGCTACCGTCCCCAAAGATTGTAACCATTGTACTCCTAGTACAACATCAACACCTCCCATAGGAATGGAAAGCATTGGAATATTCAATACATAGTCCCCCATGGTTAGCTTGATATTATGGCATTTTCCAGAGCAATTTATAGTTCCTCCATTTGCAACCATCACTTGACATTCTAGTGCTGGGTATAGGAAACAATTCAATTCCATGGCTACCTTACAATGAATAAAATTATGGGTACTACCTGAATCAATCAACACTATTACCTTTTTCTTTTTGATATGTCCTTCTATCTTGAGAGTTTGAGGAGTGGTAATTCCTGCCAATGCATTACACGATATGGTCGGACTCATTTCTTCCTCTTCTTGGGTTGGTGTTGGGTAAAATACTGAGAGGGGGGGTGAATCAGTATTTAGGGCATACTCAAATATTTTTACTTTTTCATGCTCTAAAACCCATACGCTACTTTACTTGATCAGAATCACGTATATATGTGGATACCCTTCACAAAAATCGCGTATATTCAGATATTTTAATATGCAATTAATTCATTACTTAGATCCTTGCATTTATTCATTCATCAGATTTTTATATAGCAACAAACATGTGTAGTAATAATAGAGTAAATCATCACACGTAAGCATCACACATGAACACCAGGATTTCAGGTGGAAACCCAAGTCGAGAGAAAACCACCACTGCCGTTGTCTCAGCCTTCAATATTTTATTATAAAGAAAACATATTACAACTATGTACTGGCGCAGACTCATACCAGTACACAGGCACCCGCCTACGCTCATTTACCAGCCTCTCCTGGAAGGGAGCTACGACCCCCTGTTCTCGTTTACCAGCCTCTCCTGGAAGGGAGCTACGACCCCCTGATCTCATTTACCAGCCTCACCTGGAAGGGAGCTACAACCCCCTGACTGAAGTCTACAACCCTAAGCACCACCATGGACCACGTTTCATCAATTTTCACACTGGATCCAAAATATTCCTTTAGAACACAATTTGCAGGCCACTTTTCATCATATTTTCAGACTGGACCCACTCCACACATTTAAGCTCAATCATACATCAAACTGATACTTATCAATTCAGACAACCTAGAACTGTAGAATACATCATTAACAGATAACAGTAACACAGCAGAACATATCAGATATTTCATACTTCATACTTCAGCAAACCTTAGTTTTCATATGCGCTTTCCTTTCAGTGATACCGCGTATATATGCGCTTCCATTCATATCAACCCGCGTATAAATCTACACATTACAGAACAACCCATACGCGCTTTATCTTCATCAAACCCGCGTATATACGCGCTTCCACTGTGACAAACTAGCGTATAGATCTTCAGACATTATAGAGCAGCATACTTCTTCAGTTCAGATTTAACCCTTCACTTCAGACAGATGTTCGCCTCATCTCAGATCTAAACATACCATAAACAGATCTAGAAGATACAAATGCATTTCAGATCTAGATTCCCTTCTTCATCATTTTCTTCATAGGTGCATCACAGATTCAGATCTATCATCAAACTGTTGCACTTTCCATACAGACATACTTCAGATTGAAGTATCCATTCAAAACCCAGACTTATCTCCCCTTGCACAATGATTTTCTTCTCCTTATATAGGTGTACCCTTTTTCAATACCATGAGCCAAAACCACATTACTTCCAATGGTATTCCTGGATGGGATCTCATAGACATACCAGCGCTCAATACAATGGGTCAATACCATGGTAGTAACCCTTGGTTTTACATATTTGGAGCACATTTTAGAATACACGACTTGGCACGTACTTTTCCGCGTGCATACGCTACTTAGCCTCAACAAACCGGTGTATGCCTTGTGACATACCTTGTTTAACATTACTCTGGCACTTTCTGATATTTCTTTCTTCTATTACTTCTGAGCTACTTGTAGAACATCAGATTTAGATCATTAATAAACTCATCAAGCATCAAGAACAACTTCATTAAGTAGGTTTCCATCATCTTCATCAAGTGGGTTTCGATCAAGGACAACACTCTGCATCATATTGCCAACAATCTCCCCCTTTGGACTTGATGGCAACCACGATGGAGTTTGATCACCACAACAAATAGATACATTAAGCATAATGATATTCTCCCCTATTCAAACACCATGTCACTCTCCCCCTTTGACATCAAGGGCAAAGGGCGGATCAAAACCAACACAAGGTTTTTCTCCTCATGTAGCAAGAAGAGCATTGTAGATATGATGTGCACTGAAGTTACCATGCTCCCCCTGAGTTCATGCTGAATCTTAAAACATATTTTTCAATGAAGTACATGACTCTATGACCTTCCTATCACCAAGGACTCATACTTACATCAAAGATCCAACCAAGTGGATTTACATATGAGACTCAAATACCCAACCAAGTGGGTTTACATATTTGATCAAGTCCTTACATGACTGAATATTACAATTTTACATCATAGGTCTCATCATGACCTTTTCATCAAATTACAGATATGAATTTTTATGACTAGTACCATAAAGAACTCAAGAGAGAGAGATCTTATTTCAGAATCATCATAATACCAACAATGCATTATACTCAACAAAGCTAATGCTCCTCTTGAAAATGTGCATCCAAGCATCCTTTCCATATGACCAAGGCTCCTCCTTAGCTTGTACAACCTGAAACTCTTTCAACAGCAAGTTATCAGCAACAATCTCTGCATGATCTGTCCTTATCTCTGAATCATAAGACTTCCATCTCATCCATGTGTGAAAACAAAGAATACTTTTCCGCAAAAAGCAAACAGGGCTCATCCATATTCTCATCATAAGAAACCATGTATCATGTCATAATCATTTATAAATGAGAAATAAGCAGATACAGTGCCAATAATGCAATCATTATTAGTCAGACTGATGCTCCCCCTGAACCTGTGCTCCTAATATTCAGCTGTCATACTAATTTTCTTATCATAAATGCATACGCGACTGTCGCCACTAGAAATCACGTGAATACGTGGCTTTAGTTCACAAAACCCGCGTATGGAAAGTGAAACATTGAAAATTTCACATTCCTTCATCTCCCCCTGAATTTGTACCACCTGTACCTATCTTCTTCACATCAGATGCTCTGTCAGAAATAAACATAACCAGAATAACCAAACCAACCATGGGAATCACCATACATCACTCCCCCTGCGACGATACATTACTAATCCCTATAGTGAATCTCACATCACTCTTGCAGTCATTATGAGAAGTAAGCTTTTAGAAGCGGATGATTGCAGTAGGGTCAATATTCCCTACGTTTCTGACCGATCCTCCTTCTTTTTCCAACTTTTCTTGAACTTTCGAAATGTGTGCTGGAAATCATCCAATTTCTCATATCTGTTCATCCTGCATTCTTTTTCCACATGTCCATACTTGTTACAAGCATAACATCTCATGTGACCAGAGAAGTAAGCATAAGGATCATAATGTGTTGTTCTATTCTTCCTTCTATTTCAATCAGCTGCTTTATGACCATACTTGCTGCATGAAAAACAATATCCCTTGAAGCAACCAGAGTACCTTTCTGAATAGAATCTGTTTGATTGTGACTGAAATGATCTGCTTCCGTAATTTGCTGCAACATTCCCATAATTATGACATTTAAAGAATTCAACATTATTGAATGATTTCCTTTGAGAATTCATGATTTTAGGTTGACCTTTAGTTTCTTTCAACACTTCAGATTTTTCTTTGACATCCTTTGAATCTTTAGCACTTCCTTGTGAACTAGATTCTCCTTTGACAGTTTCATGAAAACCAAGACGAAGTTTAATAGAAAGAGACCTTTGATTACTAAGAATATTGTCCAGAATCTTAGTACTATCTTGAAACCTCAAGAGTTTATCCTTTTCTTCTAATTTACCTTTTAGAATGTTTACCTCAACCTCCAATTTTTGGCATTGCTTCTTCATGATTTCTTCGACCCTTTTTCCTTCTTCTACTTGATTATTTAATTTTAAGATTTCTTCCTTCAACCAATTTTCTTGATCTTCACATGTTTGTAGTAGTTCTTCATTCTTCTTATTTGATTTTTCCAGATCTTCCTTGAGAAAGATGATTTATGTTTCAAGTCCTTCCTTTTCAAATGATTGTAGAGGTTCTTTATTCTTCTTATTTGATGCTTCAAGATCTTCTCTCAGAGAGATGGTTTCTACTTCAAGTCCTTCATTCTTCTTATTTGATTTTTCCAGATCTTCATTTAGATCATTGATTTCTACTTCAAGCCTTTTATTTCGATTGCTTCCATAATTGTACAACTTTTGATACTTGTCTACCTGTCCATTCAGAATTTCTATCTGTCCTTTCAGTTGAGAGCTCATCTCATTGTAGATACCGTCTCTTTTTTTAAATGATCTTTGTTGATCTTCAACTTTAATCTTGAGAGCTTCTTCTCGGTCCATAACATTAATTTCACTATCTTTACCATTGCATGCACAAGAAAGTGAATCATAAGAACCACATTCAATACCTGTTTTATTTTCCTCATTTTCTGCTGCACATGTTTTCTGAGAAATCTCCTTTTGAGTGGCCTTCTTATTTTGCTTCCTTTCCATGAGCACTAGTAGATCTTGGTCAGAATCTTCTTCATCTTCACTTGACATTTCATTATTATCTTCATTTGCATAATAACTCTTTCCCTTTACAAATTGTTTCCCTTTATCATGATTTTATCTATAAGGACATTTAGCAGCATAATGACCAACTCTTCCACAATCAAAACATTTGAAGGGAAGCTTACCTTTGAATCTTCCAGTACCTGGTTGGAGTCTTCTCACAAAATTTGCTTCTTCTTCTTCTGATAAGTAACTTGATTCCTTGACAACTTCCTTTTCTTTTCCTTTTGCACATGCCTTAAAAGTAGCTTCTTTGATTTGAGAGGGACCACCTTGTCTCATTTCATACGCAGTTAGAATACCATGTAGTTGAACAATAGTAAGAGTTTGCAGATCTTGCCTTTCTTCAATAGCTGATACTTTTGACTCAAATTTTGAAGTCAAAGATCTTAAGACTTTTTCCACCAAAGTAGTATCGGTTATGGTTTCACCCAAACTTCTCATATGATTTACAATATCATCTAGACATAAAAATAAACTGGCAATACTCTCATCACTATGCATCCTGAAATTTTCATATTAAATTCTGAGAGTTTGGAGTTTTGCACTTTTTACCTTTGTATATCCTTCATAGCTCAGAATGATTTTGTCCCATATTTCTTTTGCTGAATTTAGCTACATCACTTTAGCAAATTCTGGTTCAGACATGCTTCCTAATAAGACGTTGACTGCTTTGGCATTGATTTCATATTTCTTCCTTTCTGCGACATCAGTAGGAATACTTGTCGGATACTGATAACCTCCTTCCACGATTGCCCATACTTCTGCACCAAGACTTTGCAGATATGCTTTTGTTCGTATCTTCCAGAATAACAGATTATTTCCATTGAATAGAGGTGGCCTTATAGACATTATCCCTTCATGACTTCCCATTGCGACGGATCTCCTTCAAGCGATCAAGCTTCTGCAGAAGGACCTGCTCTGATACCAATTGTTGGGAAAAATACTGAGAGGGGGGGTGAATCAATATTTAGGGCATACTCAAATCTTTTTACTTTTTCATGCTCTAAAACCCATACGCTACTTTACTTGATCAGACTCGCGTATATACGCGGATACCCTTCACAAAACTCGCGTATATGCAGAGATCTTAATATGCAATTAATTCATTACTTAGATCCTTGCATTTATTCATTCATCAGATGTTTATATAGCAATAGACATGTGCAGTAATAAAAGAGTAAATCATCACACATAAGCATCACACGTGAACACCAGGATTTTAGGTGGAAACCAAAACACGGAGAAACCTCACCGTCATGTCTCAAAACTTTCAATATTTATTATAAAAGAAAACATCTTACAACTAATATGTCCATCATGCATCTAATACCAAATCACAGGCACCACTATGCTCATTGCCTCTCCTCAAATCTTAGCTTACTGATCAGCTTTCTCGGTTTCTGTCTCTCTCCTGGAAGGAAGCTACGACCCCCTGATCTTGTTTACCAGCCTCTCCTGGAAGGGAGCTATGACCCCCTGCTCTCATTTACCAGCCTCACCTGGAAGGGAGCTAAAACCCCCTGACTGAAGTCTACAACCCTCAGCACCACCATGGACCACATTTCATCAATTTTCACACTGGACCCAAAAGCTTCATTTAGAACACAATTTGCAGGCCACTTTTCATCATATTTTCAGACTGGAACCACTCCACACATTTAAGCTCAATCATACATCAAACTGATACTTATCAATTCAGACAACCTAGAACTGTAGAATACATCATTAATAGATAGCAGTAACACAGCAGAACAGATCAGATATTTCATACTTCATACTTCAGCAAACCTTAGTTTTCATACGTGCTTTCCTTTCAATGATACCGCATATATACGCGCTTCCATTCATATCAACCCACGTATACATCTGCACATTACAGAACAACCCATACGCACTTTATCTTCATCAAACCCGCATATATACGCGCTTCCACTGTGACAAACTAGCATATAGATCTTCAGACATTATAGAGCAGCATACTTCTTCAGATCAGATATTAAGTTCAGATTTAACCCTTCACTTCAGACAGATGTTTGCCTCATCTCAGATCTAAACATACCATAAACAGATTTAGAAGATACAAATACATTTCAGATCTAGATTCCCTTCTTCATCATTTTCTTCATAGGTGCATCACAGATTCAGATCTATCATCAAACTGTTGCACTTTCCATATAGACATACTTCAGAGTGAAGTATCCATTCAAAACCCAGACTTATCTCCCCTTGCACAATGATTTTCTTCTCCTTATATAGGTTTACCCTTTTTCAATACCATGAGCCAAAACCACATTACTTCCAATGGTATTCCTGGACGGGATCTCATAGACATACCAGCGCTTAATACAATGGGTCAATACCATGGTAGTAACCCCTGGTTCTACATATTTAGAGCGAATTTTAGAATATGCGACTTGGCACGTACTTTTCCGCGTGCATATGCTACTTAGCCTCAACAAACCCACATATGCCTTGTGACATACCTTGTTTGACATTACTCTAGCACTTTCTGATATTTCTTTCTTCTGTTACTTCTGAGCTACTTGTAGAACATCAGATTTACATCATTAATAAACTCATCAAGCATAAATAACAACTTCATTAAGTAGGTTTCCATCATCTTCATCAAGTGGGTTGCCATCAAGGACAACACTCTGCATCATATTGCCAACAGTTGGTTCCTGGTGTATATCCTCTTCTTGTTCATTTTCCTCGTCCTCTTCACAATATATGTAAAATAATTTCTTCTCATCATACTTATGACCTTTAGTGTATTTTCTATCACAACTGTAGCAAAGCCCTTTTGCTATTTTTTCTTCCAATTGTTGTGGTGTCAACCTTGTAGGTTGTAGAAATCTAGGAGTAGCAACACTTCCCTCTTTATAGAAGTGAGTGGTAGGCTTCCTTGTCGCCATAATTTTACATTCAATTTTTCTTGCCATCCTGAATGCCTTCTCCAATGAATCAAGTTCCAAAACAGGAACTTCATGTTGGATGTTATCCTTTAAAGTGCCTATGAAGAGATCAATCCTTTGTTCCTCTGGAATATCAGTTACCCTTATATTCAATTTTTGGAAGTCCTCAATGTGCTCCCCCATTAAACCATTTTGTTTGGGATTGATCAATTGGCTAAAGAAGGTGTTGCTCTTTGTATCCTCATAATGTGGTATCATTTCCTCCATAAAAATTGACCAAGTGTCAATTTTTTTACAGGAGAAAAGCCATCAATACCATACAAATGTATTGTGCTCTAAATGTAAAGTTGCAATGTGTACCTTTTGTGCGTTTTTCACATTATGGAGATAAAAATATTGCTCCATCTGTAGTATCCATGTTACAATATCCTTTCCATCAAACTTCCTCATATCCATTTTTGGAATATGGTGGTTCTTCCCGCCAACATTAGATTTTATGAAATCATGATTAACATTTTTTTTGTTCTCATCATGAGTTTCCTCTAATATATTTTCCCCATTAGGAAACATTTCTTTTATAAAATTTTTCAAACCTTCCATGTCTGCTTTTAGATCATTCCTCATGTTTTCCATTTTCTCATCGATCTTAGCTTCCATGTCATGCATCTTAGATTCCATGCCAGCTTCCATGCCATCTATCTTAGGTTCCATGCCATTCTTAAAACCATCCATCTTAGATTCCACGCCTTTCTTCAAACCATCCATCTTAGTTTCCACACCTTTCTTCAAAACTTCCATGTCATTTTTTGTTGCTCTTTGCAAGAGAAAACTTGTTGCACTTGCTCTTGTAATTTTGATATGTCATGTTTCCATTCTTCATCTTCATGAGTCATAGTAGAGATTTATAAAGGCTTACTGGGTGTTGAATTATTTTTAGGTTCCATTTAAGAATCCAATACTAATATCTATTCTACAATATGCCCTTGGAATCAATTCAACTTGATTCTTCAAACAAGACTTATGCAATTCAGAAAAAAAATACACACCTTTTACTTGCTTTTGAGGAGCTCGATATTAAAATTGAATTATATCTATAATGGAGGATCCTCAATATCTAAAATTCAGCATTGTAGTCACCCTCTAAAGCTTCTTTCAAATGCCATAGGTCTGATCTGATTTGGATTCTTCAAGGAAAAGTTATGTCAAATCTCCCACAATGACTCAGTTTTGGACTGATTCAGCAGAGCAAACTTGTACGACTTTCATGTGTCACTGTTTTTTCCTTTGGATCTAAACCTGATATACCGAAAACTAAATTTTGTGTACTTACAACCACTTTTTACAACATTCCAATTTGATGCTCAGAGAGAGATCTATGAATATTTTCCCACAATCACCTCTTTGAGATGAAATTTAGAAGCCTCAAAAATCAATAACTTCCACAAATCATATCTCTGAAAATGTTGCGAACCAATATCTGAAATTTTGCAACAGTGTTCCTCAATATTGCAGCTTTGCACTGTAAAAATTTTAGCTTCTGAACCTTTGTAGAAAAAATGTTATTACGAAAATACCACAATGACATGTTTACGTTAAATTTAGGAGCCTGCAAAATGACCTAACTTGCATAGATCATATCTCTGAAAATACTGCGAACCAAGCTCTGAAATTTTGAACCGATGTTTCTTAGGTGTTTGGCTTCGCACTCTAAACATTTTAGATTCTGAACCTTGATAGAAAAAAAGTTATAGCAAAAATTTCAAAATGACCTGTTTGGAGTAGTGAAACCCTAGAATCTCAAAGCTATGATACCAAATGTTGTGAAACCAACTCCAAAAAGATAAGAAAAGAGATATCAATGCCTCAGAAATATGCCACTTCGAAGGGGAAACCTCCAATACATTACATGAATGAACAATGATAGGATGATTCAAATTACAAAACCTCCTTTCTATATATAGGAGTCAATGAGGCCACAATGTAATCCTAGTGGGGCCACAATGTAATCCTAACCGACCTAACAATAAGAATTTAAGGGCAAAATAATAACAATATGGGGGTTACAAGGATACAATAATAACAATAAGGGGGTTACACTAGGAGCAATAAGGGAATATACTAGTAATATATGGACCTAACATGCCCCACTCCTTCAAGAAAGTGTTTTCCTCAATGCTTGAGTAGCTCTCGGTGCTTCTGTATAAAATTCTCATCCTCCCATGTAGAATCTTCAGTGGGTAAGTTCTTCCACTTGATGAGATACTCTGAAATTGATCGATTTCGTAGTTGTCGAGTTCTTTTTTTCGTGGCCACTTCAGGTTCCAATATGATTTTTCCTTCCTCGTCAAGTTTTGGAAATATTGTTTGAACTGGAAGATTTTCATAACCTTCTTTAAGCATGAAACTTGGAAAATTGGATGCACTCGTGAAGAAGCCAGAAGCTCCAATTTGTATGCCATAGTACCAGTGTTTTGCAATTCCTTGTAAGGACCATAGTAATTTGGTGATAATTTACTATCCTTCTTAGCTTGATTGAGGGACATTTGTTTGTACGGTTGTAGCTGTAAAAATACCCAGTCTCATATTTCAAAACTTCTCTCACTGCGATGTTGATCTGCCTGTTGTTTCAATCGATTTTGTGCCAAACTCCGGTTGTCCTTTAAGAGTTGGAGAACTTCTTGTTTATGCTCGATGTGATCTTCCACTGCTTGAACCTTCGAATATTCTCTTAAAGATGATGTGATGGATGGTGGATGATATCCATAAAGTGCCATAAATGGGGTCATTTTTGCTGCAGTATGGAAGGAAGTGTTATACCACCATTTAGCTAGAGGTAACCACTTGACCCATTGTGTTTGTTTATCAGATACAGAAAATGAAGATATCCTTCCAAACATTTATTTACTACCTGTTGAAGCCTAGAAAATCTCTGCTTCAAACATTGGGGAAAACCACCCGGTCGGGACCTTAGGATAGTTCCTTTTCCGTTTGGTATGGTGGCTCCGACTGGATTTAAAGGACCAATTTCCTTATAACTAAATGGGTTGGTGAGGGGTTGATTTGGATGAGTGGAAATGAGACTAAATTGACTGAAATAAAACTATCTAATTTAAACTAAATGCTGATAAAGAGATTCTAACACTAACCCGGGTAATTATATGTGAATACAATTTAAGATTGTTCCAATTTAACAATAACCATGAAAATGTATTATTATTTAAATTGAAATGTGCAGAAACGAATAAAGATAACTCTGTTTAAGAAATTAAACAGAGTTATATTAACATATTGCATTCATCATTGTATACCATCTATATATGCTTATAAAAGATAACATTTCAATTATACTCAGAAATGATATATAAAAGGAAACATTATGAAAACCAAATATATATAAATGATAGCAAATTTTCAAGCGAATATCATATAAAAAAGGAAATCAACAGTGAACAGATAGAAATACCTCATTCATCTTGAAGACTGTCAAATGAAATGTGATACTCTAATCCAGTAACTCCGATGTAAAATTAAATCCAAAGGTACAGAAATGCAACACTTCAAAGATAATTTCAGCACAAAATCACCAGATGTGATCCTTTATAAAATATAAGAGGGAATGGAGTACATAAATGTAAGCTCCAAGTCCAAAAAATATTACAACTCCGGATCCCTCTCTAAATGCATGAGAGGGATTTAAATAAGAAATTACATAACAAAATCCTACTACTACTGCTACAATCTATCAAATTAAAAACAGAAATGCTATCTTAAATGAAACTGATTCATTGCTTTCCTTTCTCGCTTGATGTAGCCAAGTTGCAAATCTTCAGCATATCTTGGAGCCTTGGTGGATGACTCATCTCGGAATGTAGCTGTCCAGCATAGGTGGCATCGGAAAATTCTGGAATTAAACAATCGACAGCATTTGAAAGGAATTTAATAGCCATTTGTTGATTGTTTGGCTTAATTAAATGAGTCCACATACTGTCCCAAGATATTGCTTGAAGTTTGTCGATTTGTTGACTTTTATTCATCATTTCTTCCTTCCATCTGTTTTCAGTTTCTTTCACTTTAGGCAAACTGCCAGGAACACAGTCTGAAATGAGACTGATTGAATACAAGCTGTCATTGATAAATTGCATGATATTACTCATCATGCTCCTAGCTCTTGATATTGCTCTCCCAGTTTTCATTATCTGATGTTCCCATTCTGTAAACAAGATTTCTTTATGTCTTTCTTCTATCCTAGGAAGATTAGTTTCTCTTCCTTTTTCTGTATCTTGCCAAGTAAGAAATTCAGAAATATTTTCATCAGCATCATCAATTTCTTGTCTGAGAGTAATAATGTTCTGGATCAAGGATGAGGTAATATCACAAAATGGTTCTGCCTATGATAGTTTTGCACAAAATTCATTCAATTGTTGAGACAACAGTTTATTAGCTTCAAGAGCTTCCGATTTGAATTCACTTAACTTAGGGAAATCTTTGAACCTATCTAAAGCTATTTGAAACTCCTTTTCTTGTACAATCTTCGCATTCTTCTCATTTTGTAACAAACCTTGTAACCTGGAAATTTCTTCATTCAATTGTTGTTGTTTGCCTAAGACCTTCTCATCAACTTTCTTCTTTTCTTCGGCAAGCTGTTCTTCTAACTCTTTGGACTTGAGTTCTTGATCTTGTAGTTGTTGTTGCAATTGAGTAATCTTTTGCTGACTTTCCTTAGCTTGCTCTTCAAGTGAAGCTATATGGAGATCTTTCTGAGTCATCATCTGAGAAACTTCTACAGCTTTATCAACTGTTGCAGCACTATAAGCTCCCGCATATTGGGACAATTTAGTGAGATCCTCAGAAGGATTCACTTCAGTATTCTTGTAAACAATATTCATAAATTCTTCCTGTGGAGTAGAAAACATGTCCTGATCCATCTTCCTTCTTTTTCTTTGTCTTTTAACAATAGCCTTATGTTTAGGGCTGTAAAATACATCTAAAGGAGGGATCTCCTCGATCTTCAATACAATCTACCCTATAGGATGTTCAGGAATGATTTCGACATCCTGCTCTACTTGCTCTTTATCTTTATCTTGTAGTCCCAATTGCTGGGCGAATTGATCATATTGTTTCAATAACTGAGAAGAAACATTAAGATCAGCAGAGTCTATAATCTTCTCAGTAGTTTCTTTTCCTCCCGATTGCGTGTCTTCTTTCCCTGTATCTGTTTTCTGCTCAATGGTTTTTCTATCCGATCCTCCTTTTTGATTATGCACATTAGTATCAGTACTTGTGCATTTTTCTATTGTTTGAGCAGTGGACTGCTGATCAGTATTTCGATCGGATTTACCATCAGTATTCCCTTTCTGAGTCTCAGGTTTTCCATCGGTGCCCACCTTTGCAGTATGTACAGTTGGCTGGTTAATAGCCGATTGTGTAATGAATTTACCGGCAGATGTTTCTCCTGGCGTTTTGCCAGATGTACCTTCTGTCGAACTCTCAACAATCTTTGAATTCTGAATAAAAAAAATTTATTCATTTCCTCCTTCTGGAATTTAGACTTGGATAAATCATAAATTTGAGGAAAATCAGTCAACGAAACAAAAAAATCATCAAACTCATCTGGTTCATGCTCAAATCGAGCAATTGAAACTGAAGCAGTAACATTAAAGGCTATCTGTCGCGGATCATACTGTCTCCCTGGAATGGTTGCAAATTTACAACCCTTTATTTTGGCAACTTCCTTTTCAGCATGTTTGAAGTCATTCAAAGTAAACTGACCACAATTGAATGGGAATTGAGGCCACATTCTCTTCTTACTGTTGTTTAAAGATCTGGATATTCCTTCAACTGTTAATTGATAGGAAATTTCCTGGGCGAGAAGTTTGTCTGGAACAATAAGAGGAAGAACATGGGGTTCCACAATACTACCAAAAATCCTGATGTATGTAAATTTCTCCTCTCCAAACCAATATCCTATTGAGGATAAGTCGGCTTTAGCTTTATCAGAGAATCTAGGAGGGAAGCGATTGAAAATGGTTTGGAAAACAGGGATAAGGAAACCATGGCGTATTCTATACACATTATCTTGGAAATGAACTTTCCAAAGAATTTTATGATATATATGAATTGGGGTAGGGTATTTGGGAGTCCATTTCCATCCAAACAAGGGAAACTCGGAATTAAAACAAAGAGAATCTAGAATATAGGCACAAAAGAAGAAAGGAGTGGAATTTCCAGCGGTTTTATCTTGTCTGTACTCGAGTATTCTATTAGCCATTCTATCAGAAAGAATAACAGCCCAGTCCATAATTTTGAAATTGACAGTAGATAGGATTAATGGGACCATTTGTATAGAAAACCTAGCTGAATTATCATTACCAAATAATCTACACATCATGGCAGCGGCATAGCAATACGGAGGTAAGAGGGAATCTACAGAATACATATCGGATGCTTCATTTCTGTGCTTCTCAGGATTTTTCCTCAAATATTTGATAGGATCAGATTGGACTTTATTATTGTCAGCGAACTCTTTGATAAATTCTTTGTTATACACCTTCTGCGGATCCGGAAGGTGATACATTGCCTGAATGTCTTCTGCTTTAAACGATCCAAAAGACACTCCAGAAGCTGAAACAAACGTTCTGTCCTGTATCTTCACACTATCGATGACCCATCGAATTACATCATAATAAGGCATGATGCTTGCTCTGGCTGCAATTCGATGCAAAAATGAATTTGCAAGTGTTTTTTCAATAATCTCAGAGTCGAAATCTGAGCTATCTTCATCTAGAACTGATGCCTTTTCCACTGTGACTTTAGGGTTTTCTTTCTCCAATAGATTGTAGACTCCTTCCCACGTCATTCTCCCGATCCCTTGGCATGATGTATCTGTAACTAATCTCAGTTTTGTTGGCTTCTCTTTTGAGACTGTAGGAGTCTCAACAAACTTAACAGGAACAGTGGTCTTGGCTCTTCTCGCTCTCTTCGACATTTCTGCGTTTGATATTACTTCCCTTTGTCTGTGAATGAAAGGGTTTGGTGTTCCTTGGCTCTGAAAAACAATAAAATTTCAGTCGTGACAAACAAGAAACTTGAACGGAACGTTTATGAACAAATGATTCGTTATTTATTGGTTTCGTATAGCGCGTAAATGTTTTTTTTGGGTCACACTCACGTATTAAAAACGAAATCATCAACCAATATTCATTTGATTTTGCTATTGAATACCCACGTACAAATGGAGATTTGGCGCTTATAAAATATTATAATATTCACCTATTCCGAACTTTTCGAATGTAATAAATGTCATTTATCAATCGCATCGAAAGTTTTCAAATGGCACATAAATATCATAATACAGATTTCTTCGATTGGCCGATTCCGATTGAAAACTTTTCCGATTTCTGATTAGATTTTTTAGATCGCAATCGGGGAGTTTCAATCGAAAAGAATTGTTAATGGATTTTTCCGATTTTCGACGGTGGGGTCCACCATATAAATTTTTTTTCGTTTAAACGAAAAAATGTTTGTTTTCTTTTGAAAAGCGTTTATTGTAATAACACGCGTCGCATCGGGGAATTTCAATCGACCTCAAAGAGCTTATTAAAGAGTATCTTGATCATGCGATTTCGACTGGTCACATCGCATCGGAAGTATGTGAATGGATAAATTAAACTCTTTGCGATTGAATTTTTGCGATCGAACTAATCGCATCGGAGGATTTGGGTTTGTATGTCAAATTTTCTCTAAGGTTTTTCTCCGATCTCCGATTGCGATTGTTATTTATTGGACTTTTAAACTTGATTTTTTTTTTATGATAAGGTCTTCTATATTTGATCGGATCGGAAGTTTTGAATGTTGTATTTAGTTTGTAAACAAACAAAGATGAGCTTTTTCAAAACAATGAATCTTTATTTCTAAGCCTTTTATTTCTATAAAAAGAAAAAGGGACCCTATTCCTAAATGAATTTTATTCTAAAATTAAGAAAAAGGGAGGGTTGTTGTATAGTACAACAATTGGCGATTCACTGAAAGAACCAGTTATCTCTGAAAAAATGAAATGAACACTATATTTTTAGTAAGTAAATATTTTTAAAGATAATGAAAACTATCCTAGGATAATCAAAAATAAAATCTAACTTATGAAAAAGAATAAAAATTATTTACAATTTCTTTCTAGTTTCTTGAGAATATTGACATTTTGGGTTATCTCAAGCTTTGATTGGTATTAATAATGAAGTAAGTGAATTTCTCCAAGTTTGGTTTTATAATATACTCTATTGTCATAGGTATTGCCTCTGCTGCCCGCAAACATTAATAGTTTCGACAGGGTTACCTTTTAACCATTAACTATTCATTGTCCCATCCAACTAAGATTATGACTTTTTAAAAGATAAATTCATAAGACATATTATCTCATGTTTTTGTATTTTATTTATTTTTTTATTTTTTAAGAGCCATTGTTCTGGTTTGGTAGCCAGTTAATAACAATGCCATTCAATAGTTGTAATTAAACTGAACAAGCTGGCTCGTGATGAGACCCCTTGTCTTATATTTATAAGCCATTACCCTGTTTTGATGTGCAGTATTGGTAATGTCAGTTTCATTACTTCTTATGAATATGGTAAGTCGGCTCATGATGAGACCTCTTATCTCTTAAATTTTTTTACATAATTTCTTAGAATTACATTCTAAAAAAATACAACCTAAATGGATGGGGTGAAATAGTTTTATCCTTAAGAATCAATGGATGACAATTTTTCAGAGTTTTTTGAGTACCAAAACTTGAATAATCTTTACTTTTATAGATAACCTCTCTCTGCTTGATAAACTTATAATGATTTACATTTCCCTCAAGTTTTTCAAAAGATCATGCAAATAATTGGTATAATATTTCAAAGTTTAACATCTTATTTAAAATTATCAAAAGACTATGATCATTTCTTTAAAAATTCTTATTTACACAAAATAAATATTTATAATATTCTTCCTAAGAAATTTTCTAACAATTAAACAGTCAATTAGAGACTTATTAACAACCTTTATTTGCAAAAACAATTAAAAACTTTGCAGAAAGGAATATGTACAGTTTAAGAAGGGGTTACCTCCTTATGAAAAGAATTTCTTCAAGATAAGCCCATTTACAGGAAGAGATTCTCTCTTACCTGTTAGATCTTGGAGTATGAATGTATTTGAGCCTATCTTTTCAATGATCTAAAATGGTCCAAGCCACATTTTCTGAAACTTGGTATGTTTACCTTTTTCTTCGTGTGCTTTATCCCATTTCAGAACAAGATCACCAATTGACAAAATTTTTGAGCCGGTAGAACTTGCATCAAAAGAAGATTTTACAAGCTGTTGATGTTTTTCATGAACACTTTTAGCTTTATCTCTATCTTCTTCTAGTTTAAGGATTTGATCATATCTCAATTGAATAGATGAAGAAGGATTTTCTTCAATAAATTGCACTAGGGCTAATGATGGAAGAGTTAAATTTGATGGTATCACAGCTTCTTTTCCATAAACTAAATTGAAAGGTGAAGTTCCTATTGAAGCTTTTTCAGTGATATGATCAGCCCATAATGCAAAGATTAAAGACTTGTGCCAATTCTTTTGATTTTGATCAATAGTCCTTTTAATGATTTTGATGAGATTTTTGTTAGTGGATTCAGCCAAACCATTACCTTGTGGATAACAATTTGCTGAATATTTCAGTTTAAAACCTCTTTTGACTCCAAATTCTATTAAACTATTTCCGAAAAAATAAGATGCATTATCAAAGACAAGAGCTTGAGGTACACCAAACCTGGTTATGATGAATTGATCTATGAAATCAATAATTGCATCAGAATTGGCTATCTTCAAAGGGATTGCCTCTATCCATTTTGTAAAGTAATCAGTTGCAGTAAGAATGTACTTGTGCTGTTTGGAAGAATGAGGTACTATCTCACCAATAATGTCAAGCCCCCATTATTCAAATGGTTGCTCAATACTCACTGGTTGCAAAGGAAAAGTTGGTGTCCTTTGTCTTCCACTTGCAGTTTGGAAAATTCTGCACCTCCTTACATAGTCATGTGTATCTTTAAAAAGGGTAGGCCAGTAATAGCCAGCACGAATTATTTTGTGAGCTGTGGTATCACCTCCAAAATGACCTCCTGTTGGTCCATCATGCAACTCCTGCAAAACCTTTTTAGCTTCAGTATTTTCAAGACATCTTAATAAAATTGAATCATAATTCTTCCTAAATAACACATTATCAATGATCTCATATTTAACAGCCTTTAACCTTAAAGCACGTTTTTTTCTTATAGCTGAGATTAGAAGGAGCATACCCATTTTTCAAGTAATAGATGAGATCAGCATACTGAGATTCAGAATCTGTAACACCTATCTGACTTACTTGAACATCTTGATTTGAATCTTGATTTTCTGGTATGTTATGAGCTCCTGCTAATAATCTGCAAAAACCTTGTCCTCTAACAATCTTAGCTGGTTTAATATCAACATCATATTCTTGCAAAGCTGTTACCCAGTTAGCTCGTTTTTCTCCTACTTCTCTCTGAATTAATAATTGCCTCACTACAGAGAATGGGACAATGATTTTTGTATGAGTTTTCAAGAGAAAAGGTCTGAAATGCTTGATTGATTTAAACACAACAAAGGCTTGTTTTTCAACATCGGAATAATTCAGTTCATCTCCTTGTAGATTTGAGCTAAAGAAAGAAATTGGTGCTTCAATTTTCTGATCATTGAGCTGTGTTAAAACAGCTGCATAGGATGTCTCGGTGGCTAAGGTATACAAAATAAAATCTTTAGAAAAATATGGGGTACTCAATGCTGGTACATTAATGATCGCTTGTTTGATTGCCTCAAAGGCTTCTTTCTCTTTATGCCCCCATTTGAATACTGAATTCTTCTTGATCATATTTTGCATAGGTAAAACAATTAAAGAAAAATCAGGAATGAATCTTTCTACAAAATTGATCTGTCCAAGAAATGATTGCATGGATTTTTTGTTATGAGGTAAAGAAATATCAGAGATCTCTTTTACTCTATCTGGATCAATGTATATACCATCTTTTGACACAACAAATCCCAAGAGTTTTCCTTCATCCAAAGAAAAGAAAGATTTCTTTGGATTTAAGGAAATACCAAACCTTCTACATCTTTCAAATATTTGCTTTAGATCATGTAGATGATTGGTTCTCTTTTTTGAAAATATTGTTATGTCATCAAGATAAACAACAACTGACTTATTGATCAGACCTTTAAACGCTATGTCCATGGCTCTTTGGAAAGTTGCTCCTGCATTTATTAGTCCAAAAGGCATTTTTTGATAAGCATAAGTTCCCCATTTTGTTCTGAAAGTTGTTTTCAATCTGTCATCTGGATGAACTAAGACTTGATTATAGCCTAAAAATCCATCAAGAAAGGACATAAGTTCAGAACCAGCTACCTTTTGAAGTATCCGTTCCATGGTTGGCAATGGGAAATTGTCTTTTAAACATGCCCTATTTAAATTTCTGAAATCAATACAGATTCTTATATCACCATTCTTCTTCCTTACAGGTACCATATTGGAAACCCAATTGGAGTGCCTGACAGGAAAAATGATTTTGGCTTTTAAAAGTTTATTAAGTTCTGATTTGATTTGTCCTTCGAGATTAGGATGAACCTTCCTTAGCTTTTGTTGAACAAGTTTAATATCAGGAAGCATTGGAATTGTGTGTTGAATAACCGAAGTATCATATGTTTTTAAATCATCATAATTCCAAGCAAAAATGTTTTTATATTTGTTCAAGAGTTTAATGAAAGCATTCCTTTCCTCTGGTGTTAAATTGAGTCCTAAATTAACGTTTTGAGGTTTGGAATCAGAACCAAGATTCACTAATTCAAACTTCAAAGTGGAACTTTGCAGTTTGGCATTAGTGACTTTCTTGAACCTGTCTTTAATATCATATAAGTCCTCCAATTTAACAACAGATTTCGGAATGAGATTTTCATTACCTTTTGAAGCAATTTGTAAATCATGATCATATTCATCAATAATTTGCTCATCATATGATTTCTCTGAAGTCATGAAATTTAAAATATCTTGATCATGATAAAAAACTCTCCAATTTGTGACATTGTCTGGGACAGATGGACGAAAAATTAATTCTACAGAAAACCTATCAGGATTGCAGTCTTCAGTAGGTAGGAGTTTAGATACAACATTAGCTAACAAGTCAGCTGATGTATTCTGATTCCTAGGAATAGGAGAAATATTGAATGCTAAAAAATGAGTGGTGAGATCTTGTACTAGGGTTTGATAGTGTTTAAGATGTCCTGAAAGGAAATGAATAGTATTCCTAACTTGTTTTATGACAATTTCGGAATCACCAAAGACTTTCAAGTATTTAACATCTAACCCTATAGCTTTATAAAGTCCTTGAACCAAGGCTTCATATTCTGCAGTATTGTTAGTACACTCAAATTCTAGCCTACATGAAAGCACGGTTTTCTCTCCATTTGGATCGATTAAAATGCATCCTGCTCCAGCTCCATCACTAGACTTTGATCCATCAAAATATAATGACCAAAATAAAGATTTATCTATTGACTTATCTACAATTACATCAGAAGTATTTACAATTCTGGAAGAATCGGATTGTGAAAAATTTTCTACTTGAGAAACAAAAGTATTTACAGAAAAAGTTGATTGGGGTGCTTTGAAGTTTCCAAGAAATGATTCAGCAGAATAACCTCCGAGAATATTGTTGTTGAATGCCGCAAGTTCATTAGTTTGTTCAAATTCAGTGACAATATGTGTCATATGTTTTTCTCGTTCGATTTTGATTTGATTTGGTTTCCCTTTGTAGGGAAGCCACACATGTGAATAATCAGTCGAGATATAACCATTAACTTTCACAGACCAGTCCCTGCTTAAAATTAATCCATAGAATTCAGGAATATCAGCAATCAAAATATCAATTCTTTGGACAATTCTAGGATCGGAAGCTAATCTAATAGTAACTGAATTGATTTCTCCTACAACTTGAACTTTAGAGCTATCCAATTGAACAATATGTACTGCCGATTTCTGTGGTTCGATATTCAATTTGGCACAAACAGAAATAGGCATTATATTAGAGGAAGCTCCAGAATCAATCAAACAATTATGCAGATTCTTATTGTACATTTCATAAGTCAGAAGAAAAGGAGGAGTTTGAGAATTTGACTTTTCTCCAACGAGCACGGTATCAGTAGCATCTACCTTATCTGGTGGTTTACCAGCTCCTCTAGCTGCTTTCGCAACTACACCGCTTGGTAAAGGAGAAATTGGTGTAGCGTTTAATTCTTTCAATAGCAACTTCTGTTGGTGTTTTAATTTACTGAGTTCATGTAAGGAAATATTGGATTTGATCTTTTTCATGTCTTCAACAATGTTGTATTCCATAGGATCTGACACCACTAAAGTCTTTGTTGTTGATGTGGGAGGATTAGAAGAAGATGGTTGATTTTGAGTAGGTAATGGAGAAGCTTTCTTTGCAGGGGATTTGTCTTTGGTACTTGGAGTTGTGATTTTCTTTTTAGGAGCTTTTTGTATAGGCTCTGCTATAGATTTACTCCTAGTACTTACAGGCATAGCTTCTTGTTCTACCTCACTATCAGAATTAGGGAGGATAAAATCCCACATTCCATGTAATTCAGCTATTTCTTCATTCTCATCTTCCTTTTCTGATACTAAAGATATATCTTCTTCTTCTTCTACTTCCTCTGATTCTGCATTAGAGATTGCATTAGGAGGTTTAGATTCAACTTGGTTTCTTCTGAAATTTCGGAATGGTTTTTTAGTACAAGTTTCAGCTACTTGTTTTTTAATTTCAACCATTTCATTTGACATGGTTTTAAGAACTTTCTGTAAACCCTCCATGTCATATGGGTCTTTGGCCTTTTTCTTTGAATCATCTTTGAAGCTCACTTTCTTTGATTTCCTTTCCTCAATAGCATTTTTATTTTCTAGAGAAATAATTCGTTTTTCTACTGCAATAGCCTGTTTCATATTTTCGGCTAATGTAGGTTTTGCAACTCTATCTACAAAAATTGTTATGTTTGAGGGTAAGGCAGTTATATACCATTCACTTCTGACTTGTTCACTGGGCTGTGAATATGTGTGGATTTTGTTCAAGAGTTTGTTGAATCTAGCGTTGAAATCTTTAATGGGTTCTTTGGGTTCTATCTTCAAATTTGAGAGGTCATTGAGTAAAGTAGCTATTGATCGGTCATCTCCAAATTTGGTTAAAAAATGATCTACAAAAATGGCCCAACTTGTTATGGATCCCGAAGGTAACGAAAAGTACCATGATCCTGCTACTCCTTGAAGAATATAAGGGAATAGTCTGACTACAACATCCTCATGTGTGACTCCGTTCAAATTTACAGCCAACATAAAGTTATTAATATGTTCTTCAGCTTGGATGTTAAGATTTGGAATAAATTTCGGAAGCCATTTTCCAGGATTGTCTGGTAAATCATGTAAAGGTGCAGCCATGTTGACTACCCCTGGAGTAGCCCATGGTCTAGCCATTATCAGAACGACTATTGGAGGAGTAGTAGAAACTGGTGGTGTTTGAATAGAAGTTGTTGGAATAGATGATGTTGAGATTGATGATGGCTGAGGAGATGATTGAAGAAATGATGATTGAAGAGATGATGTGGAAACAACTGCACTTTTTTGAGTTGTGGTTTCGGAAACAGGTGATTGAATATGAGATGATGAACTTGTATCACTTTCTGATTCTGATTGAATTCTTTTTGTTTTGCTCTTACTAGGTAAAGGAAATTCTTTCGGAGGAATACCAAGTTTTTCACTTTGCAGCCTAGTAAGAGGTTTCGAAGGAATAAATTTTGAGCTTACACTACCTTCAGATATTTCAGACTCTTCAAGAGATAATGAGAATCCTTTCAATTTATGGATTAAATCTTGAACTTCAAGAGACTCAGGAGATTGCTTGTCTGAATATTTTAATATTTTGGTAGTGGGTGTATGGATATTCTTCGTAATTTCTTCTCTAGGATTTTGAATTTCAGAAGAAATTGAAGAAGTTAATGAGGGTGTTTTGCTCTCAGAATGGCTTGTGGATAAAGATTTACTTGCCATTCATAGCTCAGGCCCTCCTTCTAGCACCAAAAATGTTGAAGCCTAGAAAATCTCTGCTTCAAACATTGGGGAAAACCACCCGGTCGGGACCTTAGGACAACTTCTTTTCCGTTTGGTATGGTGGCTCCGACTGGATTTAAAGGACTAGTTTCCTTATAACTAAATGGGTTGGTGAGGGGTTGATTTGGATGAGTGGGAAATGGGACTAAATTGACTGAAATAAAACTATCTAATTTAAAATAAATGTTGATAAAGAGATTCTAACACTAACCAGGGTAATTATATGTGAATACAATTTAAGATTGTTCCAATTTAACAATAACCATGAAAATGTATTATTATTTAAATTGAAATGTGCAGAAACAAATAAAGATAACTCTGTTTAAGAAATTAAAAGAGTTATATTAACATATTGCATTTATCGTTGTATACCATCTATATATGCTTATAAAAGATAACATTTCAATTATACTCAAAAATGATATATAAAAGGAAACATTATGAAAACCAAATATATATAAATGATAGCAAATTTTCAAGCGAATATCATATAACAAAGGAAATCAACAATGAACAGATAGAAATACCTCATTCATCTTGAAGACTGTCAAATGAAATGTGATACTCTAATCCAGTAACTCCGATGTAAAATTAAATCCAAAGGTACAGAAATGCAATACTTCGAAGATAATTTCAGCACAAAATCACCAGATGTGATCCTTTGTAAAATATAAGAGGGAATGGAGTACAGAAATGTAAGCTCCAAGTCCAAAAAATATTACAACTCCGGATCCCTCTCTAAATGCATGAGAGGGATTTAAATAAGAAATTACATAACAAAATCCTACTACTACTGCTACAATCTATCAAATTAAAAACAGAAATGCTATCTTAAATGAAACTGATTCATTGCTTTTCTTTCTCGCTTGATGTAGCCAAGTTGCAAATCTTCATCATATCTTGGAGCCTCGGTGGATGACTCATCTCGGAATGCAGCTGTCCAGCGTAGGTGGCATCGAAAAATTCTGGAATTAAACAATCGATAGCATTTGAAAGGAATTTAATAGCCATTTTTTGATTGTTTGGCTTAATTAAATGAGTCCACATACTGTCCCAAGATATTGCTTGAAGTTTGTCGATTTGTTGAATTTTATTCATCATTTCTTCCTTCCATCTGTTTTCAGTTTCTTTCACTTTAGGCAAACTGCCAGGAACACAGTCTGAAATGAGATTGATTGAATACAAGCTGTCATTTATAAATTGCGTGATATTACTCATCATGCTCCTAGCTCTTGATATTGCTCTCTCAGCTTTCATTATTTGATGTTCTCATTCTGTAAACAAGATTTCTTTATGTCTTTCTTCTATCCTAGGAAGATTAGCTTCTCTTCCTTTTTCTGTATCTTTCCAAGTAAGAAATTATGAAATCTTTTCATCAACATCATCAATTTCTTTTCTGAGAGTAATAACATTCTGGATCAAGGATGAGGTAATATCACAAAATGGTTCTGCCTGTGATAGTTTTGCACAAAATTCATTCAATTTTTGAGACAGCAGTTTATTAGCTTCAAGGGCTTCCGATTTGAATTAACTTAACTTAGGGAAATCTTTGAACCTATCTAAAGCTGTTTGAAACTCCTTTTCTTGTACAATCTTCACATTCTTCTCATTTTGTAACAAACCTTGTAACCTGGAAATTTCTTCATTCAATTGCTGTTGTTTGCCTAAGACCTGCTCATCAACTTTCTTCTTTTCTTCAGCCAGTTGTTTTTCTAACTCTTTGGACCTGAGTTCTTGATCTTGTAGTTGTTGTTGCAATTGAGAAATCTTTTGCTGACTTTCCTTAGCTTGTTCTTCAAGTGAAGCTATATGGAGATCTTTCTGAGTCATCATCTGAGAAACTTCTACAGCTTTATCAACTGTTGCAGCACTATAAGCTCCTGCATATTGAGACAACTTAGTGAGATCCTGAGAAGGATTCACTTCAGTATTCTTGTAAACAATATTCATAAATTCTTCCTGTGGAGTAGAAAACATGTCCTGATCCATCTTCCTTCTTTTTCTTTGTCTTCTAACAACAACCTTATGTTTAGGGCTGTAAAATACATCTAAAGGAGGGATATCCTCGATCTTCAATACAATCTGCCCTTTAGGATGTTCAGGAATGATTTCGACATCCTGCTCTACTTGCTCTTTATCTTTATCTTGTAGTCCCAATTGCTGAGCGAATTGATCATATTGTTTCAATAACTGAGAAGAAACATTAAGATCAGCAGAGTCTATAATCTTCTCAGCAGTTTCTTTTCCTCTCGATTGCGTGTCTGCTTTCCCTGTATCTATTTTCTGCTCAATGGTTTTGCTATCCGATCCTCCTTTTTGATTATGCACATTAGTATCAGTACTTGTGCATTTTTCTATTGTTTGATCAGTGGACTGCTGATCAGTATTTCTATCGGATTTACCATCAGTATTCCCTTTCTGAGTCTCAGGTTTGCCATCGGTGCCCACCTTTGCAGTATGTACAGTTGGCTGGTTAACAACCGATTGTGTAATGACTTTACCGGCAGATGTTTCTCCTGGCGTTTTTCTAGATGTACCTTCTGTCTCTGACCCTTGTATTGGAATTCTTAGTTGGTCTAGAGGAACTCTCAACAATCTTTGACTTCTGAATAACAAAAATTTATTCATTTCCTCCTTCTGGAATTTAGACTTGGCTAAATCATAAATTTGAGGAAAATCATTCAACGAAACAAACAAATCATCGAACTAATATGGTTCATGCTCAAATCGAGCAATTGAAACTGAAGCAGTAACATTAAAGGCTATCTGTCGCGGATCATACTGTCTCCCTGGAATGGTTGCAAATTTACAACCCTTTATTTTGGCGACTTCCTTTTCTGCATGTTTGAAGTCATTTAAAGTAAAATGACCACAATTGAATGGGAATGGAGGCCACATTCTTTTCTTACTATTGTTTAGAGCTCTGGATATTCCTTCAACTGTTAATTGATAGGAGATTTCCTAGGCGAGAAGTTTGTCTGGAACAAAAAGAGGGAGAACATAGGGTTCTACAATACTCCCAAAAATCCTGATGTATGTGAACTTTTCTTCTCCAAACCAATCTCCTATTGAGGATAAGTCAGCTTTAGCTTTGTCGGAGAATCTAGGAGGGAAGCGATTGAAAATGGTTTGAAAGACAGGGATAAGGAAACCATGGCATATTCTATACACATTATCTTGGAAATGAACTTTCCAAAGAAGTTTATGATATATATGAATTGGTGTAGGGTCTTTGGGAGTCCATTTCCATCCTAACAAGGGAAACACGGAATTAAAACAAAGAGCGTCTAGAATATAGGCACAAAAGAAAAAAGGAGTGGAATTTCCAGCAGTTTTATCTTGTCTGTACTCGAGTATTCTATTAGCCATTCTATCAGAGAGAATAACAGCCCAGTCCATAATGTCGGAATTGACAACAGCTAAGATTAATGGGACCATTTGTATAGAAAACCTAGCGGAATTATCATTACCAAATAATCTACACATCATGGCAGCGGCATAGAAATACGGAGGTAAGAGGGAATCTACAGAATACATAACGGATGCTTCATTTCTGTGCTTCTCAGGATTTTTCCTCCAATATTTGATAGGATCAGATTGAACTTTATTATTATTAGCAAACTCTTTGATAAATTCTTTATTATAAACCTTCTGCGGATCAGGAAGATGATACATTGCCTTAATGTCTTCTACTTTAAATGACCCAAAAGACACTCCAGAAGCTTAAACAAACATTCTGTCCTTTATTTTCACACTATCGATGACCGATCGAATCACATCATAATAAGACATGATGCTTGCTCTGGTTGCAATTTGATGAGGAAAGGATTTGCAAGTGATTTTTTAGTAATCTCAGAGTCGGAATCTGAGCTATCTTCATCTGGAACTGATGCCTTTTCTACTGTGACTTTGGGGTTTTCTTTCTCCAATAGATTCTAAACTCCTTCCCACGTCATTCTTCCGAGCCCTTGGCATGATGTATCTGTAACTAATCTCAGTTTTGTTGGCTTCTCTTTTGAGACTGTAGGAGTCTCAAAAAACTTAACAGGAACAGCAGTCTTGGCTCTCCTCGCTCTCTTCGACATTTCTGTGTTTGATACTATTTCCCTTTGTCTATGAATGAAAGGGTTCAGTGTTCCTTGGCTCTGCAAAACAATAAACTTTCAGTCGTGACAAACAAGCAACTTGAACGGAACGATTATGAACTCATGATTCGTTATTTATTGGTTTCGTATAGCGCGTAAATGTTCTTTTTGGGTCACACTCACGTATTAAAAACGAAATCATCAACCAATATTCATTCGATTTGCTATTGAATACCCACGTACAAATGGAGATTTGGCACTTGTGAAATATTATAATATTCACCTATCCTGAACTTTTCGAATGTAATAAATGTCATTTATCAATCGCATCGAAATTTTTCAAATGGCACATAAATATCATAATACAGATTTCTTCGATTGGCCGATTGCGATTGAAAACTTTTCCGATTTCCGATTAGATTGTTTAGATCGCAATCAGAGAATTTCAATCGAAAAGAATTGTTAATGGCTTTCTCCGATTTCCGATGGTGGGGTCTACCATATAAAAGTTTTCTCATTTAAACGAACAAATGTTTGTTTTCTTTTGAAAAGTGTTTTTATAATAAGCGTGCATCGCATCGAAGAATTTTAATTTGACCGCAAATATTTATTAAAGAGTATCCCGATCATGCGATTGCGATTGATCGCATCGCAACGGACATATGTAAATAGATAACTTTAAACCTCAAGCGATTGAAGTTTTGCGATCGAACAAATCGCATCGGAGGATTTGGGTTTCTATGTTAGATTATCCTCTAAGGATTTTCTTCGATTTCCGATTGCGATTACTATTCATTGGACTTTTACATTTCGATTTTTTTTCTTATGATAAGGTCTTTTATACTTGATTGGTTTGGAAGTTTTTGAATGTTGTATTTGGTTTGTATACAAACAAAGATGAGATTTTTCAAAACAATGAATATTTATTTCTAAGTCTTTTATTTCTATAAAAAGAAAAAGGGACCCTATTTCTAAATGAATTTTATTCTAAAATTAAGAAAAAGGGAGGGTTGTTGTATAGTACAACACTACCTGAGTTTGACCATCGGACTGAGGATGATAAGATGAGCTATGAGCTAATTGAGTACCCAAACAAGAGAATAACGCCGTCCAAAAATTTCCAGTAAAAATGGGATCTCTGTCGCTCACAATAACCCTTGGGTTTCAATGTATCTTTTGAATTGTTTCCATAAATGTAGTAGCAAATATAATTTGTTTTGAATGGATGATATAATGCACAAAAGTGTGCATACTTGGTAAGTCTATCAACTACCACCATGATGACACTCTTTCATTCGGACTTAGGTAAACCTGTGATAAAATCCATTGAAATCTCCTCCCAAAATTGACTTGGAATGGATAAAGGTTGTAGAAGACTCGGGGTATTAATTGTCTCAACTTTATTCTACTGGAAAACCAAACATTCCACCACAAAATTTTGAATATCATATTTAAGGCCATCCAAAAAAAATTCTTTCTTCACCCTGTGCTAAGTTTTTAAAAATCCTGATTGTCCTCCTAAAGGAGAAGTGTGCAATTCCAAAATAATATTTTGTTTTAGTTGGGAATTATTACAAATATATAAGCGATCTTTGTACCATAAGGAATCATTTTTCCAACTAAAAGTATCAGATGTACTAGGATCTTGCTGCAAGTTTTGAATGAGTGTCCACACTTCTTCGTCATTCTTCCATTCATCCCTCGCTTCGGTTATCCAATTTGGTTGGATAATAGAAATGGCACAAAGCAATGCTTCCAACTCTTCATTATTTCTTGAGAGTTCATCTGCAACAACATTTAGCTTCCCTTTTTTGTATATTATTTCAAATTCATAACCCAACATCTTTGTGACCCATTTTTGCTACTCTTCTGAAGATAGTCTTTGTTCCAAAAAGTGTTTAAGACTATCATGATCATTTTTTACCTTGAAGTGTCTTCCCATTATGTAAGTTCTCCATTTCTTTAGTGCATGCAGTATTGCTAAAATTTCCTTCTCATAAATGGGTTTCTGTAAATAATTTCCTTTTATTGGACGACTTTCAAAAGTAACGGGTCTTCCTTCTTACATTAAAACAACACCAATTCCATTTCCTGAAGCATCACATTCCATAATAAAGGTTTTTGTAAAGTCTGGCGTAGCTAAGACTGGTGCTAGGCACATTGCCTCTTTAAGATGTTCAAATGCCTTAGTTTCTTTAGTAGTCCATGAAAATGCATCTTTATTCAATAATGTTGTTAGAGGTGCTGCTATTCTCCCATAATTCTTAACAAAATTTCGATAATACCCTGTTAACCTGAGAAATCCTCGCAACTGCTTTATGGTTGTGGGGACTTTCCATTCCTTAATGGCTTTAATTTTGTTAGGGTCTACCTTGAAACCCTCATGAGATACAATATGACACAGATATTCAACCTCTTGTACTCCAAATAAACATTTGGATGTTTTTGCATATAATTGTTTCTGCTGCAATAGTTTGAGCACCCTGTCAACATGTTGAACATGATCCTTCCAAGACCTGTTGTAGATTAGTATATAATAAAAAAATACTAGCACAAATATTCTAAGGAAGGGTTTGAAAATGGAATTCATCAACCCTTGAAATGTAGAAGGTGCATTGGTAAGGCCAAAAGGCATGACCAAAAATTTACAATGACCCTCCTGAGTTTGAAATTCTATTTTTGGAATATCTTCAGTCTTCATTCTAATTTGATGATACCCTGAACAAAGATCCAATTTGGTGAAATAAATTGCTCCATGTAATTAATAGAATAATTCATCAATCATAGGAATGGGAAATTTATCTTTAATGGTGAGCTTATTCAGCTCCCTATAATCCGGACACCTGTGCCATGATCCATCTTTCTTGTGTACCAATTCTATAGGAGAAGAGAAAGAACTTTGACTAGGTTGAATTATACCCGCCTCTAACATTTCTACAAACATACGTTCAATTTCGCTATTTTGGACATAAGGATATCTATAAGGCATGATGTTTGGAGGAACACTTCCTGGAATCAAATGAATAGCATGATCATGATCATGAATAGGTGGGAGTCCTTTTGGAGTTTCAAAAATCTTGGAATGATTGTTCAAGAATTTTTGAAGATCCGTAGAAATAGATGATTTTGATGTTGGAACTTCTAGTGAGCATAATTGTGAAATTATGCCTATTTTTTCTTTCTTTAGAAGCTTTTTCATGACATTAGAGCTTATTATCTTTCCCAGATTCCCTGTAATACCCCGTCATTTCACTTCCTTTGCTTCTAAAAAAAATTTCAAGAAAATTTCTTGAAAATTAAAATCTACCGTCCCTAAAGATTGTAACCATTGTACTCCTAGTACAACATCAACACCTCCCATAGAAATGGAAAGCATTGGAATATTCAATATATATTACCCCATGGTTAGCTTGATATTTTGGCATTTTCCAGAGCAATTTATGGTTCCTCCATTTGCAACCATCACTTGACATTCTAGTGTTGGGTATAAGAAACAATTCAATTCCTTGGCTACCTTACAATGAATAAAATTATGGGTACTACCTGAATCAATCAACACTATTACCTTTTTCTTCTTGATACGTCCTTCTATCTTGAGAGTTTGAGGAGTGGTAATTCCTGCCAATGCATTACACGATATGGTCGGACTCATTTCTTCCTCTTCTAGGGTTGGTTCCTGGTGTATATCCTCTTCTTGTTCATTTTCTTCTTCCTCTTCACAATCTATGTAAAATAATTTTTTCTCAGCACACTTATGACCTTTAGTGTATTTGCTATCACAACTGTAGCAAAGCCCTTTTGCTCTTTTTTCTTCCAATTATTGTGGTGTCAACCTTGTAGGTTGTGGAAATCTAGGTGTAGCAACACTTCCTTCTTTATAGAAGTGAGTGGTAGGTTTCCTTGTCGCCATAATTTTACATTCAATTTTTCTTGCCAACCTGAATGCCTTCTCCAATGAATCAGGTTCCAAAACGTGAAATTCATGTTGGATGTTATCCTTTAAAGTACCTATGAAGAGATAAATCATGTGTTCCTTTGGAATATCAGTTACCCTTATATTCAATTTTTGGAAGTCCTCAATGTGCTCCCCCATTAAACCCTTTTGTTTGAGATTTATCAATTGGCTAAAGAAGGTGTTGCTCTTTGTATCCTCATAATTTGCTATCATTTCCTCCATAAAAATTGAGAAAGTGATAATTTTTTTATGGGAGAAAAGCCATCGATACCATACAAATGTATTGTGCTCTAAATGTAAAGTTGCAATGCATATCTTTTGTGTGTTTTTCAAATTATGGAGATAAAAATATTGCTCCATCTGTACTATCCATGCTACAGGATCCTTTCCAGCAAACTTCCTCATATCCAATTTTGGAATATGGTGGTTCTTCCCACCAACATTAGATTTTATGAAATGATGATTAACATTTATTTTGTTCTCATCATCAGTTTCCTCTACTATATTTTCACCATTAGGAAACATTTATTTTATAGTCTTTGTCAAACCTTCCACGTCTACTTTTAGATCATTCTTTATGTTTTCCATTTTCTCATCGATCTTAGCTTCCATGTCATCCATCTTGGATTCCATGCCAGATTCCATGCCATCTATCATAGATTCCATGCCATTCTTCAAACCATCCATCTTTGATTCCACGCCTTTCTTCAAACCATCCATCTTAGCTTCCACGCCTTTCTTCAAAACTCCGATGTCATTTTTTGTTGCTCTTTGCGAGAGCGAAATTTGTTACACTTGCTCTTGTAATTTTGATATGTCATGTTGCCATTCTTCATCTTCATGAGTCATAGTAGAGATTGATAAAGGCTTATTGGGCGTTGAATTATTTTTAGGTTCCATTTGAGAATCCAATACTGATATCTATTCTACAATATGCTCTTGGAATTAATTCAGCTTGATTATTCAAACAAGACTAATCCAATTCGGAAAAAAAATACACACCTTTTACTTGCTTTTGAGGAGCTCGAAATTGAAATTGAATTATCTCTATAATTGCGGATCCTCAATATCTGAAATTCAGCCTTGTAGTCACCCTCTAAAGCTTCTTTCGAATTCCATAGGTCTAATCTGATTTGGATTCTTCATGGAAAAGTTATGTCCAATCTCCCACAATGACCCAATTTTGGACTGGTTCAGTAGAGCAAACTTCTACGACTTTCCGCGTGTCACTGTTTCCTCCTTTGGATCTAAACCTGATAGAACGAAAACTAAATTTTGTGTACTTACAACCACTTTTTACAACATTCCAATCTGATGCTCAGAGAGAGAGCTATGAATATTTTCCCACAATCACCTCTTTGAGATGAAATTCAGAAGCCTCAAAAAGCCCTAACTTCCAAAGATCATATCTCCGAAAATGTTACGAAACAATATCTGAAATTTTGCAACGATGTTCCTCACGATTGCAGCTTCGCACTCTCAAAATTTCAGCTTCTGATCCTTTGTAGAAAAAATGTTATTACGAAAATACCACGATGACCTATTTAGGTTAAATTCAGGAGCCTGCAAAATGAATTAACTTGCAAAGATCATATCTCTGAAAATATTACGAACCAAGCTCTGAAATTTCGAAACGATGTTCCTTAGGAATTTGTCTTTGCACTCTAAAAAGTTCAGATTCTGAACCTTCGTAGAAAAAATGTTATGGCAAAAATTTCACGATGACCTGTTTGGAGTAGTGAAACCCTAGAATCTCAAAGCTCTAATACCAAATGTTGTGAAACCAGCTCCAAAAAGAGAAGAAAAGAGATATCAATGCCTTAGAAATATGCCACTTAGAGGGGGAAACCTCCAATACATTACATGAATGAACAATTCTAGGATGATTCAAATTACAAAGCCTCCTTTCTATATATAGGAGTCCATGAGGCCACAATGTAATCCTAGCCAACCTAACAATAAGAATTTAATGGCACAATAATAAGAATATGGGGGTTACAAGGGTACAATAATAACAATAAGGGGGTTACACTAACAAAAATAAGTGACTATACTAGTAATATAGGGACCTAACAATGTGATCAACCATACGGAGATGGTGAGTTGTGAATAGGGAGCGTTCATATGCTTACCTAGGATCACCAGAGGGTGAAAATGTAACAAATATTACTTGCTCTTCTATCAATAATTCAATCCTTGTCCTAAAAAACCCAGTGCAAAAATTGAACTAAAATAATAACTTTTACACTAGAAAATGAAACTAGCTATGCATGCGTGGTCATGGGCCACTTAATTTGGCTATTTATCTAGGTGTGTTGGTACCAAAATTTTCAAAACATAATTTTTTTTTCAGAATGCAAGTTATTTCCCCCCCCCCCTACTTAAAGTATTTGTGAACTTTGCAAAAATTAACTTCAAATAAAACTAACACTAATTCTACAAAAAGCAGCTAAGAGTGTGCTTTAGCAAGCTGCGGAGTACCACAACTAGTGGCAGCAGTTGTATTAGGGGCTTCCAAGAACTTTACAAGAAGGAAAAAGTAGAAATAATGGACAATTTTCTGTTTCTGTCTTTTCTGTGCAAAAGGCTGAAACAGACACAATGTTTGTGCGTGGGTCAGCTTTGAACATGTGCCCTGGGCGTGTCTGTGGGAAGAAAAGCTTGCAAAGTCCTGCAAGAGTAAATTTTTGGAGTTCTTCTGCTTCAGTCTGTCCCTTGGGATGAACTAGGGACTGGAAGATAAATTAGGGGAAATTCAACTCCACTCCATAGCATAGACGAAGGTCTCTACAAAAAAGTCACAACCACATAAACTTGGTAATAAAGATTAGTGGAGTCTCCAATCCTGTTTGAGTGTGTTTAGTGCACATCCCTACGAAGTCACACCAACTTAAGGGGTGTGGTTTACCCACTTAAGTTATTGGTAATAGGCAGAAAAAGAAGTGGAGTCAAGCAAGTTAATGGAACAAGCTAGAATCATAAACATACTATATAGAGAAATAGCATTTACATATAAACTAAAACAAAACTAAAACTAAAACAAATAAAAAAAAGCTCTGAATAGAGTCAAACATATACAATAATCTGAACGGTGGCTCTTTGATCCCTCTTATTGAGTGCTGGTAGGAAATAAGGATGAAACTTTAACCCTCATGCCAAAGGGCCCCTAGAACATTGGTTCTACTTCCCGATGCAAGGATGTTTTTACTCTGAAGCTTGCCTCGGTGAAAATTCCTCATCTCTCTACTGTGGTGGACTGAACTTATCCTATGGACAACAATTGAGTCCCCTCTATATTTAGCTCCAGATCACACACTGCTAGTATCTCTTGGGAAATTCTGGCCAGGATAACAACGTGCTCACAAATTCTTCATCTCATGGTGGCCTTATATAGGAGAATTTGAATCCTCCTTCCCTCTCTTGGTACCTTGTGGATGGTGACCCATGAGAAGGGGATGATTCCTTTCTGTGCCAAAAATATTCCATTGTGTTCTCACTTGATGTCTAAGGAGGCTTTGGTGGTTGTCCTTAGGTGGCTTCAAGTGTGTGAAATCACTGTCCTCGAGTGTTCTTCTTGTAGTCTCGGAAAGTGACTTTCGCCACTCCCAGGATTACGTGCATTTCGGGTCAAAAAGCACAGAAAAGGCATGCTTATCGAAGGATTTTTTGCACAAAAGCATTTATGACTTGCTCAAGTTTGATTTTTCCTCAGACCTTAGAGATTTTTAAATACTTTGTAGATTCTCTAAAATCCTTCTAGTTGACATTAAATAATGTCATCTTCTACTTGTACGATTTTTCAGTGTTAACAATGCGCTAGGATGGTAAGGAGTGTATATTCAAATTTCTTGATCAAATATGCTAATATTATATTCTCTAATTATATTAAGCCAAATAGAGCATCGATTGTTTTCTTCTTGACTTGGCTCTTTTTATCGATGCATATGGTCCTTTTCTTATTTTTTTGATATTGGGCTACTTATATTCACCCCCTTATGCACTAATTTATATAAAATATTCTTATGCACATTTAAGCTACTTTACTTCTATTTTCTCAAATAATTAGGCACGAGGTTTTTCTTCTTAGCATATTCCTTTCCTTTCTTCACATTGAGATTTGGATGTAGCTTCCAACTCTTATCCTTTGTATGATTTTCAATTTTCTAGTAGTTGTAGGGATATTTGTACTAGCATTTTGCAACTATTATATTTTTTCTTCTCCACCTTTCAACTTATTCTTTCCTTTCTTGGATGCTTCTTGGTGCTTCTTCTCTCACCCACCTAATTTCCCTTTCTTATAGCCCATGTTCTCTAGGAACTACACATGTACATAAGCCTCATTCATCATTCTATGTTTGAAAAGCATAAATTTCTTATAAAAATGGTTTTTTATACCTCCTAGATATTTGAGTAATATTTTTGGGTTCTTTGGTGAGATACGATCCAACATTATGGCCATCTTTTCTCAATTTTGTGGTGCACTCTTGTATAATCTATTCTCGTCTCTTCCTAAAGTAATGTCACCAGATACACTAGTCATCTATATACTTGATAAAGGTAAGATTATTTTTATGATGAGAATTTTTAAATCATCCCACTTAGTCACTAGAGGAATTCCCTCCAAACTGGGATTTTCCATATGGCTTTCCCACCAGGTTAGGGCATCACCTTCTAATTTTAGCTTAACAAATGGAATTTTCAATTATTTCTCTATATGATGAAAACAAAATTATATTTTTAACTATTCCATTAACCAATGATTTAACATTGAAAGCATCAATACTACCTTGATATTTCATGGTTTCAACCTTTATTTCCATCTTGAACAAGGATTGTAAATTGTTAACAACACTCAAATTCATTTGATCCTTTTTAGATTCTTTCATATAATTTAGCACTCATTGTTCCCATTCTCCCCATATCATCTTTGATTTCATATCTACATTATAACCCACATATTCTCAAAATAACCTAATATTATTGTTTAAGGTTTCCATAAGGGGGCTCAAATTATGGTTTATGTCTCTGACCTGTGGTCTAGCCACTTAAACAATTCCTCTGCGAGCTATTCACATTTATTAAAAAAATTGTTAATAATAACTTCGGGTCTATGAATTTCATCTTAAATTATCTAGATCCACTATAAATCCCAACATTATACCCAAGAAATCCATCTTTAATACAACTATGTTTTGTACATGGAAATGTATAGTTCATTCACCAATTGATCACAAGATATATAATAAAATTATAACTAACATTCTAAATCTATAATATGAGGTTTATTTTTCTTAAATTTTTTATTTATTAAGTTACCAATTTCATGGGTGTAATATCTAAAATGTAAAATATAGATAACATAAAAAAAATCAACTAGTCATGAAAATAATAGAAGAAGATATGATTTGGGATTCCTTGGGAGGAAAAAGCCTAGTGGAAAGGTACAAAGGAGTGAGACTTGCAGATTTTGGATTAGTGGTTACGTTTGACTTCTTGGACTCTTAGAAAAGAGTTACAATATTGACTCTTATAGCATCTTCTTCACCATGATTATGTGGCTATCTGATCAGGTGATCATTTCTAAGAGGAAAAAAATGCTCAAAATTTGAACTGATTAGAATTGATTGCAAACTAAATGATCGGATAGGCCTCATCGTTGTGACTCTGGTGCCGTGAACAGGACACAAATCCGATGTCGTATGAGGAAGATATTTAAGTTTTAAAACGCCCAATAACCTTCAAAATAGGACCTTTTGAACTCAAATTTTTTGTCATATTCAGAAAAAATTTCAATTTTTAAAGGTAATTTGGTGGCCTATCAGATGGTGCCATGTGGCCTACCCGAAGGCTGCCATGTGGCCCTAGGCCAAAGGTTAATGGTTGTTTGAAAAATGAAGTTGTGGGAAGCCCAACCCGAGCTGAATGCATTCGAGTCAGTCAGTGTTGTGGAGGTAAATCCCCTCTACGGATAGAGGTGATCCCACTATCCCTAGATTGGTTCTAGCAACAATCCAATAATGCAATGACACTACTTCCTAGTTACAAGAAAGACAAAGATCGCGATAAGTAGCCTACCTCAAATCCCACGCTGTTGTTGTCAAGGAAGAAGCGATCCTGGACCCTAGCTTGAAAGATCACAATCCTTCCGTTTGCCATGTCCAGACACTTGTACACATGCAGATAAATGATGATACACGATGTAATACTCAAAGCATGTAACTATATATCAGTCAGAGAAGATATAATTCATTGCATTACATAAAAGTGTAGACACGTGAACAGAACCAGAATCAAAGTCTCTTATATTATAGATGACAAAAGAGAGATTACAACCAAATGCTATGACACTATGATCTTCCTTAGACGAGGCTTGCAGTGGAGCCCATCTCAACAAAGCCTTTTGGTAATCGGGACAAATCTCTCTCTCTTACGAGGTTCTCCTTGGCTCTGCTCTCAATAGCTTCCCAGCTATAGTTTCCTTCCCACAAGTTCAGCTAGCTAGAAAATGGAGAAAGCAGGCTTTTATAGAGGGAGGAAGGGAGGTTGGGATCCATATAATCATGGGATAGGGTCCTATCTCTTAGGAAGGTTCCATGAGAGGTGGAAAACCACTTCCTAATCAGGGAGATCTGGAGGCAAACAACCCAACTTCTTTTTGATGATTCATTCTGATTTTTTTATAATCAAACTTCCGCCATTTATTTTTAAAAAAAAATCCCAAGTAGGCTTGGTGTGAGTGAGACACATGGACAGAGCGCTAACTAGCACGCCCACTAGTGTGATTTTTACCTATTGGCACGAGGGATGAATTGGCTACCCGCAACAATGCCAAAACATGGATTTTTAGGGTTTTCCAGAGGAATTTTTCTTCAGGAGAATTCTTCTCCTTATGCAAAAGGATGCCATTAACGTGTTTTTAGGACATTTTATTGTTCACAGGTCACATGAATAGTCCTCCAATATAAGGGATGAGGGATTGCAGGGATGGTGAAAAAATGTTGTGTAATAGTTAGGCACGACCCAACTCGAACATTCACGGGTCACCTTGTAGCGGGCTCGTGCAGAAGCTAAAATTGAACATATATGGGTGGAGGTCGACCCGAACTGCATGCAGATGGGTCAGTAGTCGGATCAAACGTTCAATGTTGAACAGTGGAGCGGGGTTTTTAATAAGCCTCGGGGCTAAATACTAATCATGTGACCTCGAACAAAAAACTAGCAGCTAAGGTATTTTGAAATGGGTGGAGATTTGGGCTAGCCCCTGGGTGCTAGCCCTCATCACATAGGACCACGAGCGGTGACCATGGGCGTGGTTTTAAAACTTATCTGCTAGCTCACTAACTATCCAAAAATCTAGCATGTGAACGTGCCTCCACCTAACCATTAAATTTAATGTTTATGCTAAATTTGGGTGTGTTTCCACCATTTCATGGTGGATCACCAATTTTGGTGCTCCTAACTAGAGTTAGCCAAATTTGGTGGAGTTTTTTAGTGACATTAGGAAAAATACTGTTTTTGCCATAACTTCTGGAATATTGAACCTTTTTGGACAAAATCTTAGTCAATTTCGACTATTCTGTGCATTTTAGAGCCATTGGAACATGTTTCATAGCCAACAGAGGTGTATTTAAGCCATATTTTCTTCAGGTAAGCTTGGAGATCCATCAGGGCCATGAGGGAAATGGAGCTACATTGGGCTACACTTCACTTTTTTAGGTGAAATAAAAGCCATAATTACCTTCTTTATGTCTTATAAATTCATTTTTCATAGCTATTTCAGCTTTTTTAGGCTTATTTTTCACTTTAAAACCAATTTGAACATCATAATATATCAAGGACATGCCAATTGGGAGCCTTGGACCCGACAGATGTAGCCCAGGAGGGGTGAACTACCTCATCATGTTGCTATGTGTTTATGGTGAAGTTATTCTGTTGTGTATCTCAGATTCAAGTTGTCAAACAGTAAATTTAAATAACATTCCCTCACACTTGAACTCATAAACAGTTACCAAGAACACTTTTTTTTACTTGCAATACCTTACAAATAGTTTGCACACTTAATTTAATGGAAATGAATAAATTGAAAAACAATATAAATACCTTAATTTTCAGATCATATGGTATTAGAGCTAAGGATTTTAGCTTTAGGAGCTAGATTTTTACTTAGCTTTTGTTTTGTGCAAAGATATAGTTGATTGTTTGCAAGTTTTGATGCTTACTAGGCTTAAACTCAAGAGAGGTGAAGGACACTTGGTTAGTGCACAAAGTAATTCAAAACCAAGAAGGGTCAGAGAGCCACCTCCAAGAGCGATAGAAGTATATTCAAGCATGTCTTCAAGAGAGGGAGAAACTCCTGAAGATATGGATCCCAAGGAAGGAGAACGGGTATTCAGGAAAGCTTTCTTGGATATGACTGAGATGGTGAGGATACTCTACCAAGAAAGGAATGATAGGCCTGTTGGAGAAGGGTCTAAAAACCAAAAGTAAGGAGAGGTTTATTTAGGAGGAAAGAACAGCGATGACAAGTCAAAGAAAGGACACGGAGGAAATGGTGGTCCACCATCCCCATCTTCATCCTCCTCCTCTACATCGCCATCCTCAACTTCGGTGAATCAATCTCACAAGTCTGAAACCATTTTTAAAAGTCCATTTTTAAAGCTTGATGTCAAATTTGAGTTGCCTATGTTTAACGGTGAAGTCAATGCAGAGAAACTTGATAATTGGATCAAACAGTTGGAAGTTTTCTTGAGGATACAAAACCTTCATGATGACGACACCAAGATACAGTTAGCCTCATTGAGAATGGATGGAGCAACATTGGTATGGTGGGAATCCAAGACGAAGGCTGAAATTAAAAAACATGGTAAGATCACTTTATCATGGGCTGAATTTATTACTGCAATAAAAAAGAAATTTTATCTATTAGCTCATTTACAAAAGGCTATCATGAACTGGAAAAACTTTAGATAGCTTAAGGGAAAAAATGTACAAGACTACACCCAATAGTTTAGGAGAAGAGCACTCTTATTAGGGGTAGACTTACAAAGTGAAGATACTTTGCTAAAATATATAGGTGGTTTGTACAACTACCTTAAACATACTATGCTTATGTTCAATCCTACTAGCCTAGACGAAGTTTGTGTACAAGCTACACATTTAGAGGCTAGAGGGAAAAACACTTTTGATGAGGGTAGAAACAAGCCTGTTAAAGGGAAGAACAAATATAAAAAAATTTAAGGGAAAAGGCGAAAAAAATGAATCTATCAAACAAGAGGGTGAAAAATTAATATCTAAACATTGTTCAAGAGAAGGCCATGAAGAGAATTTTTTTTGGAAATTACATCCTGAAAAAAGAACTCAGTTGAACAAAAAAAAAGGAAAGAAGAAAACTGCAACTACTACAACTACACCACAAGACCTAGGTGATGATTCAAGTGACGAAACCAAAATTGCAGCCATGGGTTTGAAAAGTATGAAGGGAAAGGAAACTAAAACTAAGCCAAGCACTAGTACTTCAAACTGTCATGTACAAGCTCCAAATGTGGAAGAAAGAATTGAATTGTTCCATGTGAGGGTAGTCTCAAAACATACAAAAATTGACACACTGTTTGACAGTGGGTCACAAGAAAATCTCATATCAGAAGACTTGGTCAAACAACTTAAACTTGATACCATTCCACATCCAAAGCCTTATCGACTTGGGTGGATATGCAAGGATGCAAACTTAGAAGTCTCAAGAAAGTGCATATTGCGATTTACGATTACTGCACACTTTATTGACACAATTAAACTTGATGTAGTACTGCTTGATATATCGGGAATTGTTTTGGGAAGTCCTTATTTATTTGATAGGAAAGAGATCTTCCATTGCCATGAAAATAAGTATATTCTCTTTAACGATGGCAAGGAGTTCATTGTCAGAGCACATTGTAAGAAGGAAAATATAGCATGGTAAATGTGGGACAGGTAAAAAGGTTAGTGAATTATAGTAAAATTTTTGTACTTCTTATGGTTAAGCCCAAGTTTGATGTGAATCATGAGTCATCTGAAAATTGTGATTCCAAGATTAAATCAGATTTATATGATGTAGTTGATGCACATTATGAGATGTTTCAGGAACTGACAGGTTTACCTCCTAAAAGGGAGATTCATCATGAAATCCATTTAGATCAAGATTGTCCTCTTCCTAACATGGGAATGTACCGTATGTCTGTCATGGAGAATGCTAAAATCAAGAGGAAAATTAAAGACTTGTTGGACAAAGGATTCATAAGACCAAGCACTTCACCATGTGGGTCACCGATAGTGCTGATTCCAAAGAAAGATGGAACTTGACATATGTGTGTGGACTTCAAGGCATTGAACAAGATAATGGTAAAAAATCGTTACCCACTTCCAAGGATATATGATCTGTTAGATCAACTGAAAGATGCTAAATATTTCACTAAGTTAGAATTATGTAGTGGTCATCATCAAGTTATAATTGTAGAAAGTGACATTTATAAGACAACATTTAAAACCAAGCAAGGACTCTTTGAGTGGCTTGTTATGTCGTTTGGTTTATGCAATGCACCTGCAACTTTCATTTGGGTAATGGATGATGTCTTACGTCCTTTTCTTGATGATTTCGTTATTGTCTACTTAGATGACATATTAATTTTCAGCAAGACTAGAGAAGAGAATGTCATGCATGTTAAGAAAGTACTTGATATTTTGAAGAAAAATCAGTTGTTTCTTAAAATGTCAAAGTGTGAATTTGGAAAGACTTATTTGGTTTATTTGGGACACATAGTAGGAGGAGGTGCCTTGAGAATTGATCCTTCTAAGGTAGAAGCCATTTTGAATTGGCCTACTCCCAAATCCATTACAGAGGTAAGAAGTTTTTTGGGTGCAGCTCAGTATTGGAGGAAGTTTATTTCTAACTTCTCTGCCATAGCAGCTCCTATGCATGCAGTGAAAAGTGTGAGGTGTGCTTTCCAATGGGGAGGTGAGAAACAGAAATATTTTAAGTCTTTGAAATAGAAGATAAGTTCAGCTCCAGTCCTTGCATTACCAGACTTGAGAGCCATTTGTGATTCAAACTGATGCTAGTGATTACGCCATGGGTGCAGTTCTCTTACAGCATGGTAAGCCTATCACATTTCATTCTGAGACATTTAGTGGTGCTGTTGTGAATTATCCTACATATGATAAGAAGTTGTATGTGTTGGTACAAAGGGTCAAAAATTGGAAACACTATTTTATGGGAAAAGAAAAAGTTGTTCATACCAACCATCATCCTTTACAGTACTTGCAGTCGCAAAGTAAATTGCAGCAGTCACGACATTTCAGACAGATGGGTTTCCTACAAAAATTTCACTTGGTGATAAGGTACAAGAAAGGTATTTACAATAAAATTGTTGATATGATTTCAAGGCTAGTGCTACTAATTTACTTAAGAATGATTCTATTGTACATGAGAGTTACATAGAATAGTATGCATCACATGTTCATTTTAAGGATGTGTATGCTAACTTGAGTGAAGGGAATCATGTTGGGGAGAATGATTATCATTTGCATAATAATTTTTTGTTTCATATGGGAAAGTTATGTATACCATAGGGGGAGATACTAAGCATCATGAGAGAAGCTCATTCTTCTCTTATTGATGGAAATTTTGGCGTAAGAAAAATGGTGGCACATTTACAAAGGTATTGTTATTGGCCTCGCATGGTAGATATTTTTTCACGTTTCATTAGAGGTTGTTCATTATGTGCTACAAGAAAGCCTAGCAATAGGAAGCTTGGTTTATATACACCATTGGCAGTACCTTCTAGACCATGGCAAAGTGTTTCTATGGATTTTGTTGGAGGTCTACCATTATCTAGAAAGCAACATGATTATCTTTATGTAGTAGTTGATCTATTAAAAAAGATGTGTATTCTTATGCCATGTAAGAAATCTATAACTGTTGAACAAACTACTGATTTATATTTTCAACATGTATGGATTCATTATGGCTTGCCTACTTCTATTTTTATTGACAGGGATTCGAGATTTGTTGGGAATTTTTGGTCCAATCTATGGAAGATGATGGACACCAAGTTGAAGAAGAGTATTTATTTCCATCCACAAACGGATTGCCAAACAGAGGTAGTGAACATAGTCATTGTACATATTTTGGGAGGTTATTGCAGCAATCATCCCAAGATTTGGGATGAGCAATTACATTACATTCAACATTCTTACAATCGGGCCAAGCACTCTTCTACAAATACTTCACCTGTTGAATGTTGTTTTGGGTATTTGGCTAAGTCACCTTTAGATTTAATTCTTCAAAAGGATGTGGCCATTGATGGGCATAGTGACATTGACAAATATTGCATGTTCATTGAAAGATTTCAGCTCATACATCAGCAGGTTCAAGAACAGCTTGAGAAAAATTGAAGGCAAGTACAAGGAGAGGCATGATAAACACATAATTGATCATAAGATTCAAGAAGGGGATGATGTATGGATGCATAGTAGTAAGTAAAGAATGCAAGGAGAAGGTAAAAAGCTGAACCCTATTTGTTATTGTCCATTCAAGATCCTTAAAGAAGTTGGAAATAATGATTTTCAACTAGATTTTCCTTCATATATGCAAATGTATTTCGTTGTGAATGTGGAAAATTTACGTTTGTATGAACCTCCTTTAATTTTTTATTATGAAAGTGATAGTCAACTGCCATCCATAGAGGACTTATCGCCATAATTTTTGGATGAGTTGAAAGAGGATGCTATTCTTGACAGAAGGACATGCACTTCGAGGAGGGGAAATGTTGATTATGTTCGGGTTGGTCTTAAAGGCAGCAAACCAAGTAAGGAAAAATGGATTGAGGTGGAAAAGGTGAGGATCTACACCCTCATCTTATTAACAGGTAATTGAAGGCTTTTTGGATCCAAAAGCTTCCCAATGGGGAGGTGTGATTAGGTGATCATTTCCAAGAGGGAAAAAGTGCTCAAAATTGGAACTGCTTAGAATTGGTTGCAAATTGAATGACTGGATAGGAATCTTCACTGCAATTATGGCGCCATGAAGGGGACCCAAATACAATGTCATATGAGGAACATACTGAATTTTTAAAATTCGCAATAACCTTCAAACAGGATCTTTGAACTCAAAAAAAATTGTCATCTTCAAAAATAAAATAAAATAAATAAATAAATAAATAAAAATAAAATAAAAAATAAAAAAAAATAAAAAAAAAAATTATGGAAAGTTTTCATTTTTTAAAGGTAGTTTTGTGGCCTATTAGAGGGTGCCACATGGCCTACTCAGAGGCTTCCACATGGCCCCAGGAAAAATGTTAATGGTTGTTTGAAAAATTAAGTTGTGGGCAACCCGACCCGGGCTGAATGCATTCGGGTTAGTCAAGCACGACTTGCCCAAACGTTCATGGGTCACCTTATAGCAGGCTCGTGCAGAAGCTGAATGTGAACGGAGAGGGGTGGAGGTCGACCCAACTTGCACGCAAATGGGTCAACAGTCGGGTCGACCATTGAACATTGAACAGTGGAGTGGGGTTTTAGATAAGCCTCGGGGCTAAAGATTAATCATGTGACCTCCAACAAAAAACCAGGAGCTAAGGTATTTTGAAATGGGTGGAGATTTGGGATAGCCCCCGGGTGCTATCCCTCATCACATAGGACCACAAGTAGTGACCACGGGCGCGGTTTTAAAACTTATCCCCCATCTCACTAATTGTCCAAAAATCCAGCATGTGAACACGCCTCCACCTAACCGTTAAATTTAATGTTTCCGCTAAAGTTCAATGCAGTTTCACTATTTCGGGGTGGACTGCCAATTCTGGTGCTCCTAACTGGAATTAGCCAAATTTGGTGGAGTTTTTTTTAGTGACATTAGGTAAAATATTGTTTTTTCCATAAATTCTGGAATATTGAACCTTTTTGGACAAAATATTAGTCAATTTCGACTATTCTGAGCATATTGGAGCAATTGGAATAGGTTCCGGAGCCAACTGAGGTGTCTTTCAGCCATTTTTTTCTTCAGGGAAGATTGGAGAGCCATAAGGGCCATGAGGGAAATGGAGTTGCATTGGGATACACTTCACTATTTTAGGGAAATAAAATCCATAATTAGTTTATTTCTTTTCTCTGAATTCATTTCCATAGATGTTTCGGCCTGTTTAGGCATTTTTTCACTCTAAAACCAATTTCAGCATCATAATATATCAAGGACATGCCCATTGGGAGCCTTGGACCTGGCAGATGTATACCACGAGGGGTGAACTGCCTCATCATGTTGCTGTGTGTTTATGGTGAAGTTATTCTGCCGTGTATTTCAGATTCAAGTTGCTAAATAGTAAATTTAAATAACATTCCCTCACACTTAAACTCATAACAGTTACCAAGAACACTTTGTTTTACTTGCAAGACCTTACAAACACTTTGCACACTTAATTTAATGGAAATGAATACTTTGAAAAATAGTACAAATACTTTCATTTTCAGATCACTATCTCCTTTTCCATGAATATGAGGGCTAAAATTATATTCTCTCAAATCGTGGTTGAGAAAAGAGGAAGGTAAGCTTTTGGGAAGGATAAATTTTGCATACAAACTATGATTAAGGAAATTATTGCATCATTTTAAAGATGTCAGTATAAAGAATAGTGAATATATATATTATATGAAAGATCAATTAGATGGAAAGAAACTAGAACATGGTTTTTAAAGGTATGTTAACTTCAAATTATAATATCTTTTGATTCAAATGTCCAATTGAGGTGATTTAATATCTATTTAAAAGTGAAAATGTGGAGTATTATACTATTAAAATGATCACCATAACTTGATATCATCACTAACAACATATTTATGCTATTAGTTTAAGGTTTGGGTAGTTTATCAATCAAGAAGCATTGAAAAACCTTTTGGTGGACATAAAGAAAAAGATGAAGTCAATCCCATAGAATGGTTGAGGATGGTAAACGAATGTCCCGAGACTATGTTAGGAGAGAGTCATAATTTTATTTGTTACCTTGTGAGTGGTGGCGGAGTATTGACATGGATACTATATGTCTCATTTGCATTGGGAGCCTTGGACCTGGCAGATGTAGACCGGGAGGGGTGAACTTCCTCATCATGTTGTTGTGTGTTTATGGTGAAGTTATTATGCTGTGTATTTCAGATTCAAGTTGTTAAATAGTAAATTTAAATAACATTCCCTTACACTTAAACTCATAACAGTTACCAAGAACACTTTGTTTTACTTGCAAGACCTTACAAACACTTTTCACATTTAAGTTAATGGAAATGAATACTTTGAACAACAGTACAAATACTTTCATTTTCAGATTACTATCTCCTTTTCCATGAATATGAGGGCTAAAATTATATTCTCACAAATTGTGGTTGAGAAAAGAGAAAGGTAAACTTTTGGGAAGGATAAATTTTGCATACAAACTATGATTAAGGAAATTCTTGCATCATTTGAAAGATGTCAGTCTAAAGAATAGTGAATATATATATTATATGAAAGATCAATTAGATGGGAAGAAACTAGAACATGGTTTTTAAAGGTATGTTAACATCAAATTATCATATCTTTTGATTCAAATGTCCAATTGAGGTGATTTAATATCTATTTAAAAGTGAAAATGTGGAGTATTATACTATTAAAATGATCACCATAACTTGATATCATCACTGACAACATATTTATGCTATGAGTTCAAGGTTTGGGTAGTTTATCAATCAAGAAGCAATGAAAAACCTTTTGGTGGACATAAAGAAAAAGATGAAGTCAATCCCATAGAATGGTTGAGGATGGTAAATGAATGTCCCGAGACTATGGTAGGAGAAAGTCATAATTTTATTTGTTACCTTGTGAGTGGCGGCGGAGTATTGACATGGATACTATATGTCTCATTGCATTGGAAGCGTTTGAAAAACTATTATCCAATAATCGGATCAAGGATAAAAAAATTGATGAACTTTATAAAATTCAAGATGAATTAAAAGAATATTAAGAAGAAATCAAGAAGAAAGGTGATGAGCTATCTAAGATACAAAACCTTAATTAAACACTTGTTAAAGAGATTAAACAATTCAAAAAAGGAAAAAGTAGCAAGGGGAATTGGAAAAGGGATAATTCACTGGGGGAATAATTGGAAAAGAAAGATGAAAAATATTAAGATTATAGAACCATAAAAAAGCACTATTTGATGAGGTGAACAAATTGGAAGAAGAGAAGAAGAATTGTCAAGTTCAAGAAGAAACAAGTATCTTAGATGAAGATACTACAAAAAGAATTAAAGGGAAAATTGATGAGTAGACTGAAGAAGCCCTAAACATAGATGAAATAAATAAAAAATTCATTCTAAAATTGTAGAAAGACAAAGGAATTTGATAGAGAATGTTACTTTTAACTTAAAAACTAGAAGGAAAACAAGATTCAAGAAAGTTATCAAAAGATACTTGAATAAGTTGAACTCCATCTAGAAGATGTCCATGTCACATATGAATATATTATCTCTAAGACTAAAGTAAAAAAAACTAGGCAAGCTATTTTCTCTAAAAAGAATATAATAGATAAAATAACAAATTATATTCTAATATAACAAATAAAGAGAAAAATATAAGAAATCATAAGATCATTAACATTTCAAATTTTGATAAATTGATAAAGAACATTCGTGAGGGAAAAGTTATAACAAGTAAAAATAAATAAAAAATCAATTTAACTCATTCCATAAATACATGTACAGGTTTTTCTCTTTAAAAACAGAACAACTCCTACAGCCAAATATTATGAAAAGTTTTCATGTTCAAAGCCATTCAAAATTAAACATATCTGAACATTGTGAATAAAAAATGTACAAAGATGAAATATAAGATAACCACCTTGGATAGAAATCCTAAAGTAAGCCCAATCTTCCTTTAGGATGATTGATAACTAGCAAATAGAATCTTGGACTTCACCATATTTGATGCTATTTTTTGTTGTTCTTCCTATTAAAATTTAGTAATCAAGGTTCAAACAATATCCATCATTGTTTTATTTTTATTATGACATTCTCAATAATTATATTGTTTTTGATGAAGATATTATTTTGACTATTAAACATATGATAATTTACTATTTATTTAAGAACAATATAATTATTAGAATAATGATTGGTTGATAAAGAAAATGAGATATTATATACATATTTATATTATTACCAATCAGTTATCTTAAAATTTTTAAATATGTATATAATTATAAAGCGTTTATCTTAAAATATTTTAATCTCAGGAAAAAAAAATCAAGTTTACCTTTTAAACAAACTTGTTAAATATGTATATAATTATAAATCATTTTTAAATTTTGAAAAAAAAAATTCAAGTTTACTTTTTAAACAAACTTGAATTATCGTGAGTCATCACCGATACCGGCAATACGAGTAGTTGAAAACCGTCGTTTTAACTTCTGCAACTTGAATAATTTTTTTTTTGCTGATTTGTAATATAGAAATTCCAGTACCCAATGGATTCATGTTGAAATCTCAAATCTTAATATTTATAATCGTTTATAACCTCTCTGCCACAAAAACAAACAACTTATTAATGTACCAAACAGAGTAAGCACATGATAAGTAAGAATATTCATTGTTTGTCAGCTCTCAGGGCAGACATGCATAGTGGCAGAGCGCACGGTTTACTGTTTATAATCAATTCACACAATTCGTAAAAAACTTGTCAATGTACCAAACAGAGTAAGAATATCCATTGTTTGCTTGTTGTCGGGGCAGATGTGCAGTGTGGTATTAAAATTATATATGGCCCGGCAGTGTGGTAATAAAATTATTTATGGCTATCCAAAGCTGAAACACGTAAAATTGAATGTTTCTGTAACTTCACTGCAAGTTTTGATGATTTACAAAAAGTATATTGACGGGTTTACACATATCACAAGAGATGGCAGTGCATATTTGCTGCCGAAAATAGCGGCAATCGATTCGAAGAAAACAGACATGGGCTGCACAAGCTCCCTGGGCAGGAGACTCTTTGACAGAATACATTGTTGCCAGCACCAAAGCAGGTTGCATCCGCCGTGAGAAACCCTAAAATTCCAACCTGTAAAGAAAGACTTTGAAACTGTGTTCAAACTCTTCAAATAACTGATAAAATTAGTTTTTCGTTCTCAATACCTCTGGTAATCTTGAGACATTTACTGAAGCCAAGGATTTAGCGGCGTTCGATTTCTCGCCTTTCAAAACAAAGTCAATAGAGGTATGTCTGTAGATGTGTTGTTTGAAGTTGTTCTGAAATGTCCACATATGCAGACTTCGACAAAATAGAATCTGCTAAATGATACTTTAGTTATTCATGTATTAGTTAATCATGTACATGTGATAGAATATAGAGTTGGGGATGAAGTTTTATAAGTTACCAAAATTATATACTTTAGAATGGTATGAGTAATTATTAAATTTGAAGTGTTTTAGAGTATTAGAGTTGTATATACACAAATAAAGGTTGAAATTTATTCTAAAGAGTTATTTTTTTAATTTTTAATTTTTAATTATTTATATTTTAATTTATTTATCAATAATGTTAGGTATTAATCAAAAAAAAAAATTAGAATATCATAGTACACACAATTAAAATTTGAGATTTATTTCATTTTTAATTAAATTGATTAATTAAAAAAATATTATTTTTCATATGAAGTGAGTTATGGTTTTTCGGGCGCTATAGTATTGAAAAAAAAAATATGTTTAGCTTATATATTAACTTTTTTATATATAATCAATGATGATAATAATAATTTAAAATTAACTTATAATTTAGTTAATTTGAATGATTTTTTAATTTAAGGAGTGTGAGACATTTTGAATGATTTTTTAATTTAAGGAGTGTGAGACATATCATGAAGTAAGATTTCTAATGGTTATTATGAATCGAGGAGCCTTATAAGCCTTTTAATTTATATTGTTAATGCATTTGGAAATTGTAAAATTGGAACATCTATAACAAAATCTTGCATTATAGTCCACAATTTAGCTCTTACAAGTAGTGAAGCTTGAAATTGTAAAATTGGAATGCCTATAACAAAGCCCTACATTATACTCCATGATTTATCTCTTACAAATAGCTATATAAAAGCTAATAACCTGAAAACTTGCAACAATTACTTACAATGTACTTTATTCTATGTAAAGAATCCGCTAAATCCTAAGTTTTATTTTTGTCAAAAGGTGTCATTTCTTCAACCATGGCCTATTTCTAGGGTTTTCCATCCTCTACATAGACTTCATCCCTAATAATTATAGAGTCATCATCAGTAATAAAGGAAAATTATAATCAAAACCAAGTGGAGAATACATTTGTCATTGACTTCTTATATGAATCAATCTTGTACATACCAGTGAAAGAATTTACAAAGTATGTTCCTTAGATCAAACACCACGTCATTGCTCACAAAAAGATCACAGATCAGTACACCAATATTTGACGTGGTTAAACACTCAAAGTGGGAAAAAGTCCATGAAAAGAGCCAATGTGGCCACTTCGAGAAATTTATTAATGTAAAGAAACAAAATTTACATAAGCTTCTCTCATAAACGGTCATAGGACAAATGATCCTCCATGCTCTTTAAATAGAGATTATGGAACAATCGGGGGTTAAGCCACAAATCAAGTGTCGGTAATACTGAGGAGAGTATGAACTGTCAGATCACTACATATCGTGACTGTTACACCATTTTTTTGGTCATCTAACCTATTATCATTAGATGGACTCAAGTAAACCATGTAAGACCAATTTTACCCTAAGTAAAATTGCTTTCACTATGTAAAATAACTTAATAAAACACATTTATTAGGTTGTTTATGGTCTAAATAGGAAACCCCAAGGGGAAATATTAAACAAATCTATATTTGTTTGGTTTTCCTCATGGAATAATTAATTAAACAATAATTTAATTATTATTACGGGTTATATTTAACCCAAAACAAGGAAATTAATTAGATAAATCCTTATTTATCTTATTATTTTCTAGGAATAATTATTTAAACCTTATTTAAATAACATTCCTTGTTAAATTTGACTAAATCATTTATAAATAATTGAATAAATCATTATTTATTCAATTATCATTCAACCGCTTCCTTAAAATGATAAATAAATCATTTATTTATTTATTATTTACAAATAAAGGGATTTGACCCAAGTCAAATACCTTTCCCCTGCAACAAATATAATAAAATATTCCATAAAAGGTGGATCTAGATTTGGTTAATATTATTTTAATCACGCACCAAGATCTAGAATGACCTAATATGTTGTTATAAATAGAAGGGTTTTTCCTACCATTCTTCACCTTTTGTTGCCTCTTAGATCACTCTGGATCTACACTCTTGGTATAACTTTGAGCCATTATCATTGTCATATTTTCCATTATTTTCTTTGTGAACTCCCTTTAAGTTCTATGTTTGTCTGGGTTTTCTACACCAACAAGAGAGAGAAATTCTAGATCTGAAGTGCTGTGGACTTCCAAGAACCCATCCCATTGAGGATAATTTGAAACACCTTTCTTGTTTTCCTCCCAGGTGCCATAAATATAAAAATTCTTTAAAACATATTATTCTTGTATTGTTTATTGGATGCATGGAGCAAAACCTTATTTGTACTGCTTAATGTCTTTTTATGCATAGATCTGGATTTTTGCAGCATTTGTCTTGATCAACTAAATATAGATCTGAAGATATTAGCAGCCATATTTTGCTGTTAGGGCTATAAGTTATGCGTAGCTAAAGTGGTATTTTTTCGTACACTTTGAATAAAGATTCATACTAACAGTGACCATCAAATTATAACTTACACAAGTACATATTAATGAAACACACTTTAACTAACTTTACACTAGACCAAGTTATACTTAACTATTTCATTTGTGTCAGAATATCCTTACACCCCCCTTAAGAACAACTTGGTATAGGATTGAAAGATTTGCAAAGGTGACATAATAGGAGAAGGAAGGAGGCATTAGAGCCTATCCCCCCTTAATGATAACATTCTTGAAATCCAAGAATATATCAAATTTTGGTAAACTTTACTTCTATGGGAGCCTTTGTAAAGATATTGACCACTTGATCATTGGTTGAACAATATTTCACTTCGAGAACACGATCACGAATGAGATTTATGATGAAGTGTATGTGTAACTCAATTTCTTTGTTGCGCTGATGTTGAACTGGATCTTTGCGTAGTTGAATGGAACTCTGATTATCACACCATTTTGAGTGCCAAAAATAGTATTTAGCTTTTTTCATAGCCTCATGAGGGGAGTAAATCTCTTGGATATGAAATCTAAGATCTTAAGCAATGGACGTTCCTATCAACCCTCGTGTTTGATCTTGTTTATTTTCCCATTTATCCTTTTTGTCTTCATTAGTAGGTTTAGATTATAGTCCTGAGGCTATTCTATAAAGCGTTGTACTTCTAAGTAATTCTACCGTGCATAATAGAAATTGAAAATAATTTGTGGTGTTAAGAATAAATGGGCATGTACTTTATATTTTTAAAATTTTAATCTTTAATGTTGAAATTCACCTCTCAAATGGAAAGACCTCGAAAATTTAAGCCGGTTAAAAAAAAATCTCTGAAAACGACTTCTGGATGAAGAAGTTATGTCTTTTTGAAGAAAGGTTGTAATAGATGCCAAGTAGTAACGTGAGAGGTTGAAAGTTGATGATGAATTTATACTTCAAAAAAAAAATTCCCCTCCTTTCCAAACTTAATATAATAAGCTTACATTTAAAAAATATATATATTACGTTATGTGACCCACCTTTATATATAAGTGATAGTCACTTTTTACAATGTTACTTTATGGACTAATGACCAAGTAGATTATAACTTAAATAAAAAATGAAGTGAATTTAGAGTGTAAATGACTCACTTTTTATAATGGGTGAGAAACACTATTACATAAAGTAACTTTAAAACATAAGTTACATGTACTTTAAAAAAAAAAACATGATGAAATTTTTTTTTTTTTAAATTAACATTTTTTTTTTGTTTTGAAAATAACTTGAAAAAAAGCTTTTTAGAAAAATAAACTTGACAAAAAGACTTGAACCCAATAACTCTATTCTCATAGAGTAAATTTAGACTAAGTGAGCTAGTTAAAAGATTCAATAATTGTTGGAAAGGAGGAATGTTTTCTTTTTCTTTTTCTTTGGGGTGCATGTTTTTTTCCTGCAAAAAACAACCACAACAACAACAAAAATAAATTCAATTCTTGTGCCTTGGTGTTAGATTTCTGGTTAGTCCACTCGGAAACTAAATATTTTTCTCTCTATTTATGATTCCTTGAGATCACACAAATTTGTGGGGAAAGAGCATACATAGGAGAAAAATCTCCTTTTTTTGTTTTTGGTTTTCAAGATCTCATAGAGAGGAGAAAAAAGAGTATACATAGAGAATATGGTATACATCCAGTAATAAAGAAAAGTACTATAAAATGAAATAAACATAGGGATGAATAGATATAACTGCAAAAAAATACTTTATACCTCCAAATCTAAAATGACATAGCTAGGAAAACCAGAAACCTTTTGACATGAAACGAAAGGGGTTTATCACTCAAAAAAAGGCTCCAGACACAACAGCATAGTTCTCCTACCTTGAAAGTGGATATAAGTAGTAGGTCTAGAAAAATTTAGTCACATGTAGTCAAAATAGGTTTCATATTTGGATCAACAATATATGTGACCCTCAAACATCTCTAGTATCTTGCAGGAATTTACATGGTAAGTTCCTTAGATCAAACACCAATGGTCACCACTCACAATAAGATCACAAATCATTACACCAGTATTTGACATGGTTAAAACCCTCAAAGAAGGAAACAATCCATGACCTAAGCCAACGTGGCCACTTCAGACAATTTGTTAATGTAAATAAATAAAATTTACATAAGCTTCTTTCATATAAAGTCATAGGAAAAATGATCCTCCATGGTCTATAAATAGAGATCATGGACCAATTAGGTGCTAAGCCATGGATCAAGTGTCGGTAATATCGAGGAGAGAATGAACCATCAAATCACTACATATTGTGACCGACTGATTATAAGTTACAAAAGTACATACTATAAAAACATACTTTACCTAGGTTTACGCTAAAACAAGTTATACTTAACTATTGCGTATGTGTCAAAATATCCTAACAACTAGAGTATGTAGTTATTATCCTTATGAAGAGTTTGATTTATCATCTTGTAACTAATATTATGTATTTTTTATTGCGAAAATAAATCGATGTATGCCTTAAAAAGTCATATACAAATAAGGCATAGTACATAGATTTACTCAATGATGGAACCAATATAAATCCAAACACAACACTATGCATTAGCTATAATATTCTCTCTACCCTCATAGCATGAGAGAAAAATCTTAATCATTTAGTTTCCCATATAACTAATGTTCATAGAAATCAAAACCCAAGGAGAAATTAATCATACCTTCTACCATAAAATTATCAGACACTACTTGAAGGCCCTTGTTCTAAATATTTCCTAGTATTTGATGCCACATCATAGTGTTTTATTTAAAAACGATAGGATATTTTCCTTCTTCTAATCCACTCTCAGGAAAATCGAATGGTTTCACCCATAACTAATAATATTCCCATTCAGTATAGAAATTTCCAATTCAAATTCCCCTTAGAAATACCATTTCTCGTCAAATCATCCTGCAGATATTCTTTTAAATCACAATTTTTGTGTCTGAATCACTCATCTTGCTTATAAAAATCAGATTTCTAGCCAATCCCACAATATGCAAAACACTAGGGAGTGTATTAATCCTTATGTCCATGAGATTCAACTCAAATTTTCTTCAACTTATAATTTTTATAGTGGAGTCAACTCCTAGGAAAATGAGTACAATGATATATTTCATACTCACAAAACCACCTATTATGACGATTCATATGAAATGACGCACCACATTCAACCAACCATGTGTCATGTATTTTGTGTAGCCAATGATATGACCCAAGGGGGTTATATATGGGGTTAAATTTACCTGATATGTCCATAAAGGGGGAATATGCGGGGTTAAATATGCATGTAATATGTAAATGTATATGTAATAAGTTCAACTAATAATGAAGTGCCCACATGTGAAATGTGTGGACATGTATATTATAGGGGACATGTGATATTTATATATTAATTTACCTTTGTATTTGGAGGTTCTCACATTTCTATATTTATTTGAGTTATAATTCATATTCACATTGGTGTGTTAATTTTTCATAAAGAAGCATTGTTCTTTACTTTGATAGTTACATTTCACCATTAACATGTTTCATTCACCCTAAATAATTATCCCATTGTACATATAAGAATTATTGAGCATCGAAATCTATAACTATGCAGAAAGAACAACACCATCATCATCTAAGCAACCGAAAGTAAAATATCAAAGGAAGAGAAGCAGGAGCACATAGAGATACCAGGATTGGTCTGAGACCGGGGAAAAACCCACTATGGGGAAAACCCTTGGAAATTATTCATCTTAGATATTCATTGAATGATTCATCAACAAGATTACAATGATCCATGAGTACATATATTTACAACGCAGAAAAAAAATAACATACAAGCACTAAAACCATACCCATACTTTTGCATGAAGGAAACTGAATATAAGAACTAAAATGCACTGACACTAGCCGCGACAAACTAATGAACACAGTTGACACTGAATGAAGACTAAAGATACTTCCACAACTTAAACAAATAGATCTTATCTACAAACCAATAGATCTATAATACCAAACTTGGATCAGATAGATCACCAAGTGATCTCATCTCAAATGTCCTAGATCTGGATAAAAGAGACTATTATGAACTTCTCTAATGAAATTGTGACTGGAAAACTAATATGTGAAGGCACTACGCAACCAATCGAAGATGAAACAAATCTAATTTTCTCATAAATTATCTTGGTCATGGCCTTAGCAAGCTCTGCTCATGGTTATAGGGTGCTTGGATGCTACTAGGACTCACTATGCCCGTGACTCTACAACAGATCAGCTCTAAATATTGGCTGCGAACTCCCCACACTATGTAAGTGGCTCTAGGGTCCTTGGTCACATGCACAACACACTCATCCAATGGATCTACTCCTCAGAGTTGCTACCTCTCATTTGTTTACTTATGGCCCAAATCCAAAATTCCTAGATTTGAAATGTGCCTCTGATTATGTTCTCGATCCACTGTGCGAGCCTCTTGTGATGTACTTGTGCGAGCTAGAAAAAAATAATACGAATCTAAACAAAAACATCATGGAGGATATCTCATGAGTGAATGTGTGCAAATGATCTTGAAGTCGCTTCTATTTATAACTTTGTGAGAACCACTTGGGGATTTAACCGACCAACATGTAGTTAATCAACTAATTAACTTATTATTAATGGATTGGGGTGATCTATAGGTAAATTTTGATCCTCTCAAGAAGAGGAATCTAATTAAATTATTATCTTCACCATATGAGTTTTTCAATGTGGAATTTGACACTAGTTCCAAAAATTAACACTCCCTTGCAAGTAGGAATAACTCCACTTTTCTATCTCTACTTTATAGTTCTTTTCGTCATGGTGTCATCACGAATCTACAAAATATGTTGAAATTTTTTCAATGATAAATATTCCATTCTGATATTCATGCATCATCACATGGCATCACTAAAAATCATGTATTGGTCATGTTGTGAAATTTTCACATTGTAGATCATCACTGTACTCTTCATGCTTATTTATGCTTTTCTCTTGATTGTTAGTTCTTGTATGTTGAAAATTCTCGGATATAGAAGATGAATTTCTCACCAGAAGGGAGCTTGGGCTACCACCATTCATTCATCAGTCTAACATTTTGAAATATTTTCCATCAGGCTACTAACCAGAGTATCATCAATGAAGAGCATATCAAGAAGGAGTACATATCAGGGAGCACATCTCCGGAAATCTCATGGCAGAGCTACACATTTGCAAACCCATACCTAGTAAATAGGATACCCATCCATGTAGGGGAGATCATCTCGACCGTAGAGTCAGATCGGGGAGCTCACTCTCAACCCAAAATCACATAGGGTCATCCCAACCCATCCTATTGCCAACTGATACTCCCATCGATGACCCTCAATAGTCATGTGGTATAAAACATACATCATAACCCAACTTGAATGGGATACCCAAATTACCAATATGTATGGAACACACACCTCTAAGCCTCCTCAACACATTGGCCAAATGGGGAGGGCCAATCCCAAAATACCCTATGGGTATAATGCCAATTGGGTTATACTCTACATAGAACAACTTTTGGAGAAGATAATTGACTTTTCAATATGGCCAAGGATCACAAACATCCCACGGGTGATAGATATGGGAGAAACTTCTCCAACCCTATTTTCCAAAGTTCCCTCAACCCAAGGATCCCTCAACCTCAATTCCTCGTTCTGGGAGCTCAAACAGAAGAGGAAGAGTTGGCTCAGTGTCCTTGATCAACGCTACTATGATCTCGTATCTGCTAATACCTGTACCTATAGGACATCAAACCAAGTGTTATGTGAGAATATACATCATCATGTAAATCGTAGCAAGAAAATAATATCAACAAGATAATAAAACCATCCTCCATCTCATGGAAGCGTCAAATGTGCATGGATACTGTAATCATCCTCCCTCTCACGGAGGTCACACATATATTATAATCATCCTCCCTCTCACAGAGGTGTTAATCACAAGCCTCACCTTGTATCGAATAGATGTGCTGTCTAAAATGACTGGAGAAAATATAGTCCCAAAAAAACGTAGTTGGGGTTCTATGTCATCATCTTGTATCCATGTATTATCTAGATCATGCTCAATCAAATCTTTAAAAAGCTTCTACATCATGCCTTACAGCTAGCCTAGCTAGTGGAATTGTACCGAACTTCGGTCGTACTATGGACCTCTCTTCCAAAGTGTAATGGAAGATCTCATACTAAGGAAGCATCCAAATCTTCTCATCAATCCAAAACATCATTAGTTCCTTCATGCACATACATATCAGGGGAGAAATGTCTCAACCAAATAAAATATGTTTGGTGGTAATTCTGTTTGAAGGAGCTCAACAATGAATTCAATCATGTTCTATACACATCATATACGGATGAATGTTCAACATGGAACATCAATGCTTCAACCAACTACCAGATTCCATATCACGTTCAATCGATATTTGAACTTTAAATTAGAGTATCCAAGGATTTACATTACACTAATACATTTGAATAGTCTTACTATATGGAATTTCTTTCCAAAATTCAAAAGATAAATTTATCATGCAATGATACATGATTATGATATTTAAAAATAATCTCCCTCTTACATATTTTTTTAGAGGTTCATCACATGTCAACGATAGAATATCACTATGTATAATCAAAGAAAAAAATGAAGGCCATACCTTGGAACTCACTAACATGACTTCATCGAATATCAGTCAAATATAAAAAAATCTGAATCAATGAGTTTGCATCACGCAACACTCTCTACAAACATAAATCCTTACCAGGCCAAAATAACCAGCCATACAAAAATCAATGTTGTGTTAACAAGTCAGCTCATCGAAGCTTAGAAGTCAATCAACCTATTATCAAATTCATCAATTATTCCAACTAGATTTAGGTAGCATATAAATCAAGTCTTGAATATGTACACCGTCAAGTGAATAGGTCAGTCATACCATTACATGTTTTTCATTTAATATGTTATTATAGGCCATTTGCGTCATTAGATGTAGGTGATTTTGCATCATGGTTAAGTCATGCATGCTCATATTAAGTCACAAAAACCAGTGTGCTAGGAAAAAAAAGGCCAGTATGGAACCATACATATGTATACTCACATACGACACTAAAGGTCACTATGTTCACATAACATAGTAATCTGGGAAAATCAACTATCACCAGATCAAGTCATGTCTAATCCAAATGTGCAATCACGGTAAGGTCTATAAATCTAGACATGTCTCAATCACTACTCATTATTCCAAGAGTCCCAAACACAAGTTATGAAAATCAATCAGCCAAAATATGATGCACAATCCTCAAACATAATGACATATCCATATGAATGTCTTTGTCACCTGTACACACAAGTTTGGTTCAAACATACAAACTTTCCCAATAAATATATCTTACTAGCATTTGCAATACACCTATAGATCTAACATCTTACCATTGACCATATGAACTACTAGAAATTCCATAAATTTGTTTATAAGGAAACTACAAATCATAGATCCAAGGATTGGGATTATACACAAAATTCACTATACATAACTTCAATTTTGTGTCTCTCAGACATGGTTACATCTACTAGCGTTCCTTAGTGAATGAGGCTCATATTTATATTGTAGATCAATAATATCAAATACTCATAAATCATATTTCAATATATCATAAAATGACAATATGAGTAAGAGTCTATTAGGAGAGAGGTTCTCCCTTTGAATGAGAATCCACTTCATTCATTTCATCAACCTACTTCTACAGGGGTCATGCAACAACACAACAGTTAGATCATAAAAACATATCTATCATGATCATCAATATCATGTCATTAATATTTAATCAAAGGGTTGGCCTAGAAATATCAAGGCAGCAAGATAATGTGACATCACAACCTTAAGATCCAATAATAATACATCAAGTTAAAGAATTTAATTTCACCGCATTCTATAACTAGAGATAGTCATCAATATGTAACATCAATCTCATAAATATTCCTTTATAATCACAGTTTCCAATACCATGCATATCATAATCAATAGGATCAAGTTAGGTTAATCGATAAACCAACAGGGTGCAATTATTATTTTCTATGATTTCATCATGTTGATCACAAATATTATCAATACCATATCAATGAGGTAAAATTCCATTAGAGATTCAATAGATCTTATGTTTATCAAGAATGAAGGTTACCATCCACTAAAAATCAAAATCAGGATCTAAAAGAAATAGATGCTAGCCACATATTACGTTAGGCTACTATATCCATTATTGGTAATCACATCAAGCACTCTATCAGAATCAAACAGATCATCATGATTAAACCATTCAATACCACGTGCACCATTTCATCAAAATAAATCTCAATCACTCTTAGATGTGCATGCATGAGCCATCCGATAATTAGACATTCTCAATATACTATAGGGCTTACCTACCCATCCAATGTTGTAGCTAAATCATAACATTAAAAAAATATACCATGCATGCCTTAGCATATTACCTGTGCACCTTCCCATAGGCAGCTTGTAGTGTGCAAGTGCCTCTTTACATTTTCCGTATCTAGCCATCTTTTGTTTCCCAGATCTGGGTGAATTTCCAGATCTACCCAACTTTCCTTCATTTCCTGATCTAGCTATATTTCTTGCATTTCCAAAGATCCCAAGGAGCGATCCTCTCATCACATATCATCATGGTGGTTAGATATATCCAATTTCTCCAATATACATGCAGGAAGTAACGACTAGAAACAATAATCATAGAAATATGATCCATTAGCATAAACAAGAGTAAGTGTCAAGTAATACTTGTCTTCAATGAGAGATGATCCTCTCCCTATTGAACCATCATTCAAGAGTCAACCATAGATCATAAAGCAGTGTTTCCTTCAATCAAAAACTTTATCAATAACCAACTTATTTCTATCAAATTGATCCAAGTGCTTGAGCATATTTACAAAGGCCATGGGACGGTTTCTTAAACCAAATCTCAATACTTTACCATAAACCAGGGTTTCTCTCAAACCCTTACTAACTGACTAGGTTTTTCTTCACACCCTAAAGTTATTTTAGGTCTCTACCATCCTCTTCTTGCTTCCATATAAATATCTCCTTGGAGTGATCCTCATGGATTTTCTTCAACCAACTTTGAAACCATGTTAATTTTTCGTAAATAACCATTGTTTTTACTTTGATAGTTACATTTCACCATTAACATATTTCATTCACCCCGAATACTTATTCCATTCTATAGGTCTAAATTATTAAGCATCATAATATATAACTATGTAGAAAGAACAACACCATCATCACCATCATCATCTAATCAGTGGGAAGTAAAAGATCAAAGGAAGAGAAGCATGAAGGCATAGAGACACCACGATTGGTCTAAGACCAGGGAAAAACCAACGATGTGGAAAACCCTTGGAAATTACTCTTCTTAGATATTCATTGAATGATTTAGCAATAAGAGTATAATCATCCATGAGTACATATATTGACGATGCAGAAAAAAAAAAAAAAAAAAACATAGAAGCACTAAAACCATACCCATACTTTTGCATGAAGGAAATTAAATCTAAGAACTGAAATGCACTGACATTGGTTCTTATAAGACAGAAGATACTTCTGTTGCTAAATCAAACAGATCTGATCTAAAAATCGAGAGAGTTATAATACTAAAAATTGAATATGATAGATCACCAAGTTATCTCATCTCAAATGTCATAGATATGAAGCCAGAAGATTGTTATTGGATGATCTGACACAACTATGAATGAACGACTGATCTCTGAAGGAACTACATAATCAACTGAAGATGAACCAAATGCAATTTCCTTATAAATTATCTTGGCCATGGACTTAGAAATATCTGCTCATGGCTTTGGGGTCCTTGGTGGCTACCAAGATTCATTGTGCTCGCGCCTCTGCATCATATCAGCTCTGAAGCATGGCCGCAACCTCCCCATGTTGTGCCAGTGGCTCTAGGGTCCCTAACCACTTGCACAACACACTCAGCCAATGAATCTTCTCCTAAGAGCTGCTACCTCACCTGTGTCTGCCCATGTCCTAAATAAAAAAATCCCATATCTTAAATGTGCCTCTGATTTTGTTCTCGATCCATTGTGCAAGCCTCTTTCAACGTACCTATGCAAGCTAGAAATAGAGAATAAGAATCTAAACCAAAACAACATGGAGGATATCTCATGAGTGAATGTGTGCAAATGAGATTGAGGTTGTTTCTATTTATAACTTTGTGACAGACCACTTGCAGCTTTAACCGAATCAACATGCAGTTTACCAACTCATTAAAATATTAAATTAATTCATAACTTAAATTCTTCTGAATCGATTGGGGAAATTTATAGGTCAATATTGATCCTCTCGAAAGGAGCAATATAATTAAATTATTATATTAACCATCTAAGTCTTCCAATGTGTAACTTTACCCTAGTTTCAAAAATTAATACTCCCTCTCAAGTAGGAATAATTCCACTTTGCTATCTCTTCTTTGTAGTTCTCTACATCATGGTGTCATCACTAAACATCATGTAGTCGTCATGACATGAAATTTTCTCATTGCAGATCATCACTGTAATATTCATGCTTATTTATACTTTCTCTTGATTTTTACTGCTTGTATGATGAAAATTCTCCGATCTAGAAGACAAATTTCTCACTTGAGTGGAGCTTCGGCTACCACCCTTCATTCATGAGGTTTTCATTATGAAATCTTTTCCATCAGGCTACTACCTAGAATATCATCAATGGAGAGTATATCTCGGGGAGCGCATCTCCTAGAATCTATGGGGGGGGGGGCTATACCTCTAAAACCCCATATCTAGCTAATGGGATACCCATCCATGCAGGGGAGATCATCTCGATCCTGGTGTGATATCGAGGAGCTTAGTCTCAACCCAGAATAACATAGGGTCATCCCAACCCATCCTATTGCTTATTGATCTTCCCATAGATGACCCTGAATAGTCATGTGGTAGAACACCTGCGTCATAATTCATCTTGGTTGAGATACCCAACTTAACAAGAGGTAAGGATCACATACTTCCAAGCCCCCTCAACTGATTAGCCAAATGGGGAGGGATAATCCCAAGAAACCTTATGGGTATGATGCCAACTATGGTATAGTCTACATAGAACAACTTGTGGAGGAGATACTCAACTTTCCATATAAGAAAAGGATCACACATAGCCCAAAGGTGAGAGATAGGGGAATAACTTCTTCGACCCTATTTTCCATAGTTCCGTCAACCCCAGGATTCCTCAATAGGAATTCCTCGTTCTGGGAGCTCAAACAAAAGAGGAAAAGTTGGCTCAATGTCCTCAATCAACGTTGTTATCATCTGGTATATGTTGATTCATGTACCTATAGGACATCAAGTCAATTTTTATGTTATAATATACATCATCATGTAAATCGCAACAAGATACCAATAAAAAAAAGATACCAAAACCATCCTCCCTCTCATGGAGGTTTCAAACATGCATGGATACTATAATCATACTCCCTCTCACAGAGGTCACAAACAGATTATAACCATCCTCCATCTCATGCAGGTGTCAATCTAAAGCCTCAACTTGTCTCAAAAACTGTGTTGTATCAAATGAATGGATAGCACAAAGTTCGAATTATATGTATTTGGGATTCTCTCGCATCATCATGTATCCATGTCTTATCCATATCATGCTTGATCAACTCTCGAAGTATATACATCATCCCTCATAGCTGGCCTAGCTAGTGCCATTGTACCTGACCTCAGTCGTGCTATGGACATATCGTCCAAACTGTTATGTTATTTCTCATACTAGGGTAGCAGCCAAATGATGCCATCAATCCAAAACATCATTAGTTCATTCATGCAGCTACATATCATGGGAGAAATATCTCAACCAAATAAAAGATGTTTGGTGGAAATTCTGAGTGAAGAAACTCAATCATGAATTCAATCATGTTCTATACACATCATAGATGGATGAATGTTCAACACGGAACATCCATGCTTCTACCAACTACCAGATTCCATATCACGTTAAATCAACATTTGAACTTTAAATTATAGTATCGAAGGATTTACATTACACTAATACATTTCAATAGTCTTGCTATACGGAATTTTTGTCCCAAATTCCAGAGATCAATTTATGATGCCATGATACAACATTACGATATGAAAAAGTAATATACCTCTTACTTATATTTCATAGGCTCATCATTTTTCAATGATAGACTATCAGTATGTATAACCAAAGCCAAAAATCAAGGCCATACGTTGGAAATCATTAACCTGACTTCACTAGATATCAATCAAATATAAAAAAATATGAATCAAGGATTTTTCATCACGCAACACTCTCTACAAACATAAAACCATACAAGGACAACATAACCAGCTATACAAAAATAAATGTTGTTTTAACACAATTAACTCATCCAAGCTTAGAATTCAGTCAAACTATTATGAAGGTCATCAATTATTTCAACCAGAGTAAGGTAGAACTCATATCAAGTATTGACTACATACAACATCAAGTCAACAATTCAATCATACCATTACATTTTTATTATTTAACATGTTATTACAGGCCCATTTCTGTCATTATATGTAGGTGCATTCACATCAAGGTTAAGTCATGCATGTTCATACTAAAGTCTAAGTCACAACAACTAGTGTGCTAGGAATAAAAAGGCCAATACAGAACCATACATCTATATACTCACATACAACATTGAAGGTCATTATGTTCACATAACATAGTCATCTAGGAAAATAAATTGCCACCAGATCAAATCATGTGAAATCTAAATGTGCAAGCATGGTAAGATCTATAAATCTGGACATGTCTCAATCATTAGGCATTATGCCAATAGTGCCGATCATATTTTATCAAAATAAATCGACCAAATCATGATTCACAATCCTAAAAAATAATGGCATTTCCATATTAATTTCTTGGTCACCTACACACATAATTTTAGCTCAAACATACAAACATTCCCAATAAATAGATCTTACAGGAATCTACAATACACCTGAAAATATGACATCTTCCAAGTGAGCATCTAAAATAGGAGCAATTCCAGAAATCAGATTACAATGAAAAGAAAAATCATGTATCCATGGATTCAGATTATAAACCGAATTCACTGTATAGAACTTCAATTGTGGTTCTCTCAAACGTGGTCACATCTATGACCATTCCTTAGAAAATGAGGCTTAGATTTATGTTGTAGATCAACAATTTCAAATTCTCATAGATCATATTTCAATAGATCATAAACTGACAATATGAGTAAGATTATATTAGGAGAGAGATTATTCCTCTTAATGGGAATCCACTTAATTCAGGTCATCAACATTTATCTATAGGGGTCATGAAAAAATAAATTTACTATATCATAAAAAAATATCTATCTTGACCATGAATATCAAGTCATGAATCTTTATTCAAAGGGATGGACTAGAAATGTCAGGGTGGCAGGCTCATGTGACATCAAAACCTTAAGATCCAATAATAATACACCAAGTTAAAGAATTCAATTTCACCGTATGCTATAACCACATATAGGCATCAATTTGTAACATCAATCTTATAAATACGCCTTTATAACCATGGTTTTCAATGTCATGCATATCATAATCAATAGGATCAATTTAGGTTAATCGATAAACCAACAAGGTGAAATTAATCTTCTCTATGATCTTTCACCATGCTGATCATAAGTATTATCGATACCATATCAATGAGGTAAACTTCCATAAGAGATCCAACAGATCTTATGTGTATCAAGAATCAAGAGTACCAGCCACTAAAAATCAGAATCATGTAAAAGCAATACATGTTAGCCACACATTAACTTATGCTACAATATCCATGATTGGAAATCACATCAAGTACTCTCATAGAATCAAGAAGATCATCATGACTAAACCAATCAATACTAAGTGCACCATTTCATCAACATAAATCTCAATCACTCTTATATGTCCATGCATGAGACATTCGAGAAGTAGACATTCTCAGTATACGAGAGGGCTTACCTAGCCATCAAATTTTGTAGCTAAATCATAACATTATAACAATATACCATGCATTCCTTATTGTATTACATGTGCACCTTCCCATAGGTAGCTTTTAGTGCACAAGTTCCTATTTACCTTTTCCAGATCTAACCATATTTGCTTTTCAAGGTATGGGTTCATTTCTAGATCTACCCAAATTTCCTTCATTTCCCGATCTAGGTAAATTTCCTACATTTCCAAAGATCCTCAAGAGGGATCCTCTCATCACATCTCATCATGGAGGTTAGATATATCCAAATGCTAAAATACATGTAGGAAGTAACAACTAGAAATAATAATCATAGAAATATGATCCATTACCATAAACAAGAGTAAGGGTCAAGTAATAATTATCTTCAATGAGAGATGATCCTCCCCCTCTTGAACCATCCTTCAAGAGTCAACCCTATATCATAAAGCAATGTTTCCTTCAATCAGCAACTTTATCAATAACTAGGTCATTTATGTCAAATCGATCCAAGTGCTTAAGCATATTTACAAAGGCCATGTAAGGGTTTGATAAACCAAATCTCAAGACTTTACCATAAACCAGGGTTTCTCTCAAACCCTTACTAACTACCTAGGTTTTTATTCATTCCCTAGAGTTCTTTTAGGTCTCTACCATCCTCTACTTGCTTCCATATAAATGTCTCCTTGGGGTGATCCTTGTGGCTTTTATTCAACCAGCTCCCATACCATGTCATTTTTTCATAAAGTAGAATTACATTTCACTAATAAATTGTTGCATTCACCCCAAATAATTATTCTGTTTTACATATCTGAATTATTAAGCATAAAAATATACAACTATGCAGAAAGAACATCATCACCATCACCATCACCATCACCATCATCATCATCTAGGTAGCAGAAATTAAAATATCAAAGGAAGAGAAGCATGAACAAATAGAGACACTGAGATTGTTCTAAGACCAGGGAAAAACCCACTACGGGGAAAACCCTTGAAAAATTTTCTTCTTATATATTAATTGAATGACTCAGCAACAAGATTACAATGATACTTCCAATGTAGGAAAAAAAATAGCATACAAGAACTAAAACCATACCTATACTTCTGCACGACAGAAACTGAATCTAAGAACTGAAATGCATAGACACTCATTTTTCAAACTGATGAACATGGTTGATATTGAATGAAGACTGAAGATACTTTTGTAGATAAAACAAAAAGACCTTATCTGCAAACCAACATATCGATAATACCAAAACTTGAATTTGATAGATCACCAACTGGTCTCACCTCAACTGTCCCAGATCCTAATCTAGGAGACTGCTATTGACTGCTCTAAGACAACTATGACTAAACGAATGATATCTGAAGGCACTATGAAATAAAATAAAGATGAACCAAATCTAATTTTTTCATAAATTCTCTTCATCGCAGCCTTAGAAAACTCTGCTCATGGCTCTGGGGGTCTTGGATGCTACTAGGACTCACTGTGCCCACAACTCTACTTCAGGTCAGCTCTGAAGATTGGTCCTGACCTCCCCACATTTTTCCAGACTCTAGCTTCTCTAGGGTCCTTGGCCATGTGCAAAATACACTTAGAAAAAAGGATTTTATCCCTAGATCCACTACCTCAAATTTGTCTGCCCATGACCTAAATAAAAAATTCTCATATCTTATATGTGCCTCTAATTCTGATCCTAATCCACTGTGCAAGCCTCTTACAACATACTTGTGTCAGACAAAAACAGAGAACACGAATATTAAAAAAAAAATCATGCAGTACATATCATGAGAGAATGTGTGCAAATGAGCTTGAGGTCGCTTCTATTTAAAAAAAACTTGAGGGACCGCTAGGGGCTTTGACCAAATAAATATGCAGTTAACCAACTCATTAAAGTATTAAATTAATTCATAACTTAACTTCTACTTAATCGATTGGGGAGATCTATAGGTCGAATTTGATCCTCTCGAAAATATGATCTAATTAAATTATTATATTAACCATAGGATTTTTTCAATGAGGAATTTGACCCTAGTTGTCAAAATTAACATAGTGTACATAGTGTTTACTTTGGAATTTTATGTCTTTTGATCATAAAATTTGATATTAGAGCATACAATACTATGGTTTTTCATCTTCAAAATTTCACTACAATTTATTTTCTAGCACATTTCATATAGTGAAGTTTTTATCATATTGAAATAAGACCTTTGGTAACATATTGTTACTATTTATGATCCATAAACATATGTGGATATTCCATTCGACAATTTGTTACCATGGATAATAATTTCCATGAAAATAAAAAATTTAGACTATGAGGGTTAGTTTTCTTAGACTAACAAATTTATTATGTTACTATTTTCATGCATGTAATACGTAAAATGTGGAAAATAGAAAATAGAAAAAACTTAATCACTTTAAACCATAATAACACAAATATATGATTTGGGAAATCCCTGCAAGAGAAAACGTAGTTGGAAGTTGACTCTAATCTTCTCTCTCTTCTTGTGAACGGAAATAGGTTAAAATACAAAGAAGTTAGACTTGTAGCCTATGGGTTGGTATTGTGCACAAGCACTCTTTGTTTTCCCTCTATCTTTCCACTCCGAACAAATATATTAATATATGGAACAAAATTCACTCGAACATAATGAAAACCCTTTTCCTCATAGTGGCTAGCTATGACACAAAAAAGTAGTCTTATAGTGGCTAAGTTAAATTCCTTCAACTTTTCACTACAATTACAATATTGAATCATCTATAGTACTATTCATCAGGATCATGTGGTTAGCCCTCTTTTCAAGATTAATGGGGTTTTATGTGAAATCCTCTCAAATTGTGTTGGAAAAAACTCAAAGCTCAAATTTTGGGTGACATAAATTTGACATATTAACTACTTGGATATTATTCAAGTCAGCACAAACCTTGTACCAAAATCTAGTCCAAAATGCAGTGAGAAAACCCTTGTGTTCATATTTGAAATGATGGTCCATTATATCCAAAAGTGCACATAGACCTATATGAAGCAAACTTTTGTTTCTAATTATTCATTTATGATCTTTTATAGCATATTAGATCACACATCCTATTTAACCTTTCAATTGTCATGAATAAGTAGTCATATTTATTCCTGTTTTTTTCTAAACCTTTGATAAATCCCATTAATATGATTTCTAAAGGAAAAGTAGGTACATGAAAGGGACAATATAGACCATTTTTCAGGTTACTATGTTTACTGGTACAAGAAAGAATGGATCCTACTATAAAACTAGTTAACTATTATATCATCCTAAGCCAGTTCACATACCTCTACAAGTTGGACAATGTCTCCCTACACCAAAGTACCCTACAACCTTAGAAGTGTAAGCCTCTCTAATTAGTTTCATTCATTGACTTTTAGGAACACATAACTTATGTAAGCTATAGAGTAACCCAATCTAGAGATGGTATTCAATTATGCCATCACCATAAGGCATAATTTTATGGCCCTGCAACTACTAAAACACCTCCTTGAAATCCTCATTCGTTGTATATGATTCTTTGTACGCATCATGGGTGAAAGGCTCCATGCACATCATAGTTTGAAAGGTTGTGATATTTGATGTAGGTGGCCTTGAAAACATGTCATCCAAATTATTTTTGATGTCATTCTTTTACTTGATCAGTAAATGAAACTACAATAGAAACAGATTGACTCGTAATGCCTAAAAAATTTTATTTTACTTTTTTCCTATAGGTACTATATTCATTGGTGATAAATGTGGATTACTATATCCTTTACCATCTGATAAGTTTTCCACTTCTAAAAAAATTATACTATGGCATAGAGATCCTTGTCATAGGTAGGGTAGTTCATAACTTCCACATAAAATACATCATAATGGTAGCCTATAAGCATTCCTTCTTACATCAAGATAGCTCCTATAACATACCCAATCACATATGACACCACTAAAAATGACTACTACAAGTTCATTAATGACAGAACTAGTTCTTGAATGATATTCTTTTTTTATCTCTTCAAATCCCTTATCTTGACCCTTTCCCCACTTTGAATTTATTAGAAATCATTGTTATGATGTGGAGTTATGCCACTACTACTAAAAATGAGGCTATGAGTTTACATAGCTAATGTTTTTCCCCAACGTAACCCTTAACCTCATAAACATTAGTAGGCATCAATTGTTAGACATAAGTTGTTATTGATGGAAAAGGAATACATGGTTCCAAGTAGATTGAAGACAAAGTCACATGTGGTTGCAAGAATATTGATGGAAAAGGCATAGGTGATTGCAACAATATTGATGGAAAATGCATAGGTGGATAGAGAAAAGTTGATGTCAAAGGCGTAAGTGGTTGCAAGAAGATTGATATATTGGTCTAGGAGCTATGAATTTTGAGCCATTTCTAGTTCAGAATATCAGATCAAGTGCACTAACAAACTTCCTAGATGGATAGTGCTTGAAAAGATGCTTCCAAAAGTATATCAAAGCCTGAAAAATACATCCTAGAGTAAAATATATGGCCAGTTAAAGTTTACAGGTCAAAGTGAAAAAATTACTTGGATATTAGAGTTATATATCTTCATAACTGGTGCTATTTTTACATTTGGCCAAACACATAGGAGCTGTTGGAGGAGCATATAGTGGAGGTTGAGGGAAATTTTTGGTAGCGTTTTCAAGAATATATGGTGTGATGCATTGCCACTAAAAAATTATAAAAAATATAGGGGCCCATAACCATCCAAAGGTTAACAATAGGGGGGTATTTGTTGGGTGGATTTCCCAAACCACTGATAAAGTGTTCGACGGTCCTCATTAAAAGAAGGACCCATCCCGCCTTTACCATGAAACAATATAATGGGGTGTGTCGATTTCCATTGGTTGGAGAAGGGCCTGAGAACCACGTTTATATAGATGTATGTCACTAGAATATCCAAAGGGAGCATAGGTTAAAAGTCTCGACGACAAGGAGCCGAGAGGATGTGATCAAACAAAATGGTTGAACAACGAACAATGATTCTCAATGGAGGACCCCAAATACAGGTCAACCAAGAGGTTCTTCACTTGAAGTTTCAAAAGGATATCCATAAAAAATTTATGGTGATAAAAATATGGGGAACCATAATATACCTGACAGTTGCAACAAAATTCCCATTTGGCCAAATTTATTTTATCAATAAATTGTTGAAAAACATAAGGCTCATGACCCCTCTTCCTTCATACCCTTTACATAATGGAATGGCTAAAAGAATACTCTTGGTGTGATCTTATTTCATCACAGAGGTGATGTGTAGCCACAGTGGAGCTAAAAGGGCATGATGGCATCAACATGATGTTAGTAAGACACGTGGCACCAATGAGGGTGTGACACATCACATTTAAATTTGAAACTTTTAGATTGCCAAGGGGGTAAAAAATGGGTGAAATATGGCACCATTTAGAGAGTGACATGTGGCATCCTTGCAAAGGCGAAATAAAAGATAGCAAGGATACGCCATCTTAGAAGAATGACCCCATAATTCTATGAGGGTGAATAGGTAGAAAATTTTGGGGAAATAATTTCAAGACACGGTGTCATCTAGGTGGAAAAGGAAAATAACCCTATGATTTTATGTTTGGTCAATGTGTGTGGTGTGAGGATCGATAAGGACACACCATCTTGGACCGTGGAATGATATGAACCCTGATAGTTTTTCCTTGAGGTTGAGAAATTATTAGGGCATGGTGGAAGATGAGGTGGCACACAACAAATGAAAAGTAAACCAATGGAAATTTCACATCTGGAAGTTAGGGTGGTCCCATAGAGACACATGATCCTAAAACCATGGCCCCAAGGATTTCAAAATAATCTCCTTCATAAATTTCCTGGGAAACAGAGCCTAGGAGGTTGAAATATTCTTGGGAGTTGATGGTTTTGATAGATAACGAAAGGTGTTCTAGTACTCATTTTTTCACATGGTTTCTAATGTTATAGGTTTTGGACCTTAGGTATTATAAAATGGTCTTTTGGGTTTTTTATAAGGCATAAACGGGTTAAAAATATATTTAGAATTTTGTGCCAAATTTGGTGGAATCATCCAGATGGGTAGTGTACTAAACTTGCAATAATGCAACATGAACGAGTTTGTAGAATTGTTTGAGACATAAAGAAATTTCGAAATATATTTGACAGTTTGGTTAAATTAGGAAGATAGCTAAATTTATAACAGGAGGTAAATTCACTGTTAAACCATGATAATTTCAGAATTGCAAAGTTTGGATTTTTCACTCAGTTATTTCTCATACAAACAATAGACCATAGATTGAATACTTCAGGACCTCATCAATAAGAACTAACCAAAGTGGTATAGGATTTGAAATTATGAATTCATGGAAGTTAAAAAGTCCAACATCACTAAAATTTATAAATATAAAATATCATCTCCAATTCTATATACCAAAAATTCACCAAGAAAGAACAATCGTTAAAGTTGATTGATGATGTTGGTGCTAGTGTTGTGTATGTTGATTAGAGATCAGAGGATGTTGAAGGTGATTTGAATATGACTAAAGTGTGTGATTAAGAAAGGAATTTTTTATTTTTTTTATGAAATGAAGAAACCTTCATGATTTTAGTTTGAAAATGGAATGAAATATGAATCAAGGAGGTCGAGAAAGTGGCATATTGCAGATCATACGTTGTAGCTCCTTTGGTTGGGAAACAATCAAGGGTAGGAGCTAATTTAGTAGAAGCTTATAAATTAGGGATTGTAGCTCCTTTTAATGGTACGTAATAAACTCAAAGGTTGTCACTCCTTACAATAATAGTTGACAAAATAGTAAGTAGTAGCTTCATTTTGGTTAGAGCCACATATTTTTGTAACATCAAGTCATGTGATTCTTATATGAATGGTTGTTAATTTTTTTATTGGTTTCATATTATTATTTAGTCGTGAAAGAAAGTTTTAAAATTATCACAATAGTAATTCATCACCCTCTCAATATTGCCCTAGTTTCTAAAAATTGGTATGAGAGAAACCATGTTGCTTGAAGATCAATTTAATAGTTGGAAGAAAGATAAGCGACCATAGAAAACCAAGAAGGAGGATACACAATTAGGAACCTATGTTCAAGGGAATCAACTATTCTTTCTAGAAATTAATAATGAAAACTTATATCCAATATCTTGGAGCTGATGTATTTGATGTATTTGAAGAAGAATATCAAAATCCTAAGGCCCTAATTACCAGATATCAGAATATGGAATTTACATGGAATCTTAAATCTATTAATGCTCTTCTTAGTGGCCTACCTGATTCATAAATACTTAAGGTCATGGATTACACTACCTCAAAATAAATATTGGACAAGAAAAGAAAGCCAAAATTCAATGTTTTAAAATGAAAATTGAGTCTTTGAAGATGCATGATGATGAATATATTTCTAAATAATTGGTTAGAGTTTATGATGTTGTGAACACTATAAGAGGTCATGATGAATATTTATAAGAGTCATTATTACTTCAAAAGGTGCTAATATATCTCCTTGAGAGATTTAATCCTAAAGTTTTATCCATTACTTCAAAAGGTGCTAATATATCTCCTTGAGAGATTTAATCCTAAAGTTTTATCCATTGAGGAGATAACTTGCCTGTAGACTCTGACTTTGGACCAACTACTTGCCACTCGTACCGCCTATGAGATGAGAATTTATAATGGAAATTATAAAAAAAGGATTCAACCTTTAAAGAAGATAATAAGCCTAACGAATAACATAATTATTCATGTTTTGAAACACATGAAGAGGGTGCTAAGTTCGCGAGGAAGCTCAAGAGAGCCTCAAGAAAGTACAAATGTAAGCTACCTTTCAAGTAATTTAGCTATGGAAAAGTAGGAAATTTGGCTTCTTAGTTTCCTAAAAGGAAAAAGAATGAATATGACGCTAGATGATACAGCTGGAGCATCTAACCTAGGGTTGAATTTTTACCAAGGGAGTTGGTTTCCTAAGTTAGGATTTAATAATTTACTATATTTACCGATAGTTTTAAGAGAGAAATGAGAAATATTGTAAATATGAGAAGTTTCGTGAGTATTTTGGAATAATTGAGATAAATGTGGGTTAGTAAAATCTTATCTAGACATGAGAGCTTAGGTGAGATATTTTATGGATCCTGATTGCAGCAGATCTAGAACTTACTTTGGGTTCAAATCCACTTGTATAAATATAAGAGAGCCCATGAGGGATGTAAGTGAGTGACAGAGAGGAATGAGAGGCCAATTAGTAGGCCAAAAATTCCCTTGTAAATATTTTATTTATTAATGAATTATGTATCATATTTTTATCTGCCTAACTATGGTGTGGATTTCAATTTTATGTTGGCGTTGTGTGTTAATTTCTAATTTGGAGGCCCTACTTTGCTACATAATTTTTGGTATCAGAGTGATTAGCGATAATGGGTAAGCTATGTATTATTTTAGTGAGCGATAAAAAATTCATTTGTTGGTGTGGAGTCACTTGAGTAAGTGATTACTTGATCTGAAATGGGTGGTTGACTTGTTATGCTATGCAAGCACCCCCCACTCAGTTAAAAAAATTAAGATATGTCTTATACTTGATAGTGCGAAATTGAATACTTGAATCAGGTGTATGTGTTTTGACTATTTTAAGTCTTTATTTTTGAGGAATTAAACATTTTTTTTTGTTGATTAAAAGCATGTACAACAACACTTCCTTCTGTTGTGAAACCAGTGCCAAAAATAGAAGAAAAGAGATATCAACGCCTTAGAAATAAGCCACTTCGAGGGGGCAACCTCCAATACATTACATGAATGAAAAATTCTTGGATAATACAAATTACAAAACCTCCTTTCTATATATAGGAGTCCATGGGGCCATAATGTAATCCTAGTGGGCCACAATGTAATCCTAGCCGACCTAACAATAATAATTTAGGGGCATAATAATAACAAAATGGGGGTTACAAGGGTACAATAATAACAATAAGGGGGTTACACTAACAACAATAAGGGACTATACTAGTAATATAGGGACCTAACATGCCCATCTCCTTCAAAAAAGTGTTGTCCTCAACGCTTGAGTAGCTCTGGGTGCTTCTGTATAAAATTCTCATCCTCCCATGTAGAATCTTCAGTGGGTAAGTTCTTCCACTTGATGAGATACTCTAAAATTGATCGATTCTGTAGCTGTCGAGTTCTTGTTTCCATGACCGCTTCAGGTTCCAATATGATTTTTCGTTCCTCATCATGTTCTGGAAATATTGTTTGAATTGGAAGATTTTCACCTATAACCTTCTTTAAGCATGAAGCATGGAAAATTGGATGCACTCGTGAACAAGAAGGAAGCTCCAATTTGTATGCCATAGTACCAACCTTTTGCAACACCTTGTAAGGACCATAGTACTTTGGCGATAATTTATTATCCTTCTTAGCTTGCTTGAGGGACATTTGTTTGTATGGTTGTAGCTGTAAAAATACCCAGTCTCCTACATAAAAACTTCTGTCACAGCGATGCTGATCTGCCTATTGTTTCATTCGATTTTGTGCCGAATTCAAGTTATCCTTTAAGAGCTGGATAAATTCTTGTTGATGCTCGAAGTGATCTTCCACTGCTTGAACCTTCGAATTTTCTCTTAAAGATGATGTGATGGATGGTGCATGATATCCATAAAGTGCCATAAATGGGGTCATTTTTGCTGCAGTATGGAAGGAAGTGTTATACCAACATTCAGCGAGAGGTAACCACTTGACCCATTGTGTTTGTTTATCAGATATAAAACAACAAATATATCCTTCCAAACATTTATTTACTATCTCAGTTTGACAATTGGATTGAGGATGATAAGATGAGCTATGAGCTAATTGAGTACCCAAATAAGAAAATAACTCTGTCCAAAAGTTTCTAGTAAAAATGGGATCTCTGTCGCTCACAATAACCCTTGGGTTTCCATCTAGCTTTTGAATTGTGTCCATAAATGTAGTAGCAATTGTAATTTCTTTAAATGGATGAGCTAATGCACAAAAGTGTGCATACTTGGTAAGTCTATCAACTACCAGCATGATGACACTCTTTCTTTCAGACTTAGGTAAACCTATGATAAAATCCATTGAAATCTCCTCCCAACGTTGACTTGGAATGGATAAAGGTTGTAGAAGACCTAGTGTCTTAATTGTGTCAACTTTATTCTACTGGAAAATAAAAAATTCCGCCACAAACATTTGAATATCATATTTAAGGCCATCCCAAAAAAAATCTTTCTTCACCCTCTTGTAAGTTTTTTAAAATCCTAAGTGTCCTCCTAAAGGAGAAGTGTGCAATTCCAAAATAATATTTTGTTTTAGTTGGGAATTCTTACAAAGATATAAGCTATCTTTGTACCATAAGAAATCATTTTTCCAACTAAATGTATTAGATGTACTAGGATCTTGCTACAAATTTTGAATGGGTGTCCACACTTCTTTGTCCTTCTTCCATTCATCCCTTGCTTTGGTTAGCCAATCTGGTTGGATAATAGAAATGGCACAAAGAAATGCTTCCACCTCTTCATTATTTCTTGAGAGTGCATCTACGACAACATTTAGCTTCACTTTTTTGTAGACTATTTCAAAGTCATAACCCAACATCTTTGTGACCCATTTTAACTGCTCTTCTGAAGATAGTCTTTGTTCCAAAAAGTGTTTAAGAGTATCATGATCATTTTTTACCTTTAAGTGTCTTCCCATTAGGTAAGTTCGCCGTTTCTTTAGTGCATGCAGTATTGCTAACATTTCCTTTTGATAAATAGCTTTCTGTAAATATTTTCCTTTGATTGGATGAATTTCAAAAGAAATGGGTCTTCCTTCTTACATTAAAACAACATCAATTACATTTCCTGAGACATCACATTGCACAATAAAGGTTTTTGTGATGTCTGGCATAGCTAACACTAGTGCTAGGCACATTGCCTTTTTAAGATGTTCAAAGGCCTTAGTTGCTTCACGAGTCCATGAAAATGAATCTTTCTTCAATAATGTTGTTAGAGGTGCTGCTATTCTTCCATAATTTTTAAAAAACTTGCGATAATACCCTGTTAACCCGAGAAATCCTCACAACTTCTTTATGGTTGTGGGGACTTTCCATTCTTTAATGGCTTTAATTTTTTTAGGGTCCACCTTAACACCCTCATGAGATACAATATGACCCAAATATTCAACATCTTATACTATAAAGAAACATTTGGATGTTTTTGCATATAATTGTTTCTCCTGCAATAGTTTGAGCACCCTGTCAACATGTTGAACATGATCCTTCCCAAACCTGTTGTAGATTAGTATATCATCAAAAAATACTAGCAAAAATTTTCTAAGGAAGGGGTTGAAAATGGAATTCATCAACCCTTGAAATGTAGAGGGTGCATTGGTAAGGCCAAAAGGAATGACCAAAAATTGATAATTTCCCTCATGAGTTCGAAATGTAGTTTTCAGAATATCTTCAGTCTTCATTCTAATTTGATGATATCCTGAATGAAGATCCAACTTGGTAAAATAAATTTCTCCATGTAATTCATCCAATAATTCATCAATCATAGGAATGGAAAATTTATCTTTAATGGTGATTTTATTGAGCTCCCTATAATCTGGACACATGTTCCATGATCCATCCTTCTTGTGTACCAATACTACAGGAGCAAAGAAAGAAGTTTGACTAGGTTTAATTATACCAGCCTCTAACATTTCTGCAATCATACGTTCAATTTCGCTCTTTTGGACATAAGGATATCTATAAGGCCTGATGTTTGGAGGAACACTTCCTGGAATAAAATTCATAGCATGATCACGATCATGAATAGGTGGGAGTGCTTTGGGAGTTTCAAAAACATTGGAATGATTGTCCAAGAATTTTTGGAGATCTGTAGAAACAGATGATTTTGATGTTGGAACTTATAGTGAGCATAATTGTGCAATTATGACTCATTATTCTTTATTTAGAATCTTTGTCATGACATTAGAGCTTATTATCTTTGCCGGCTTCCCTGCAATACCCCGTAATTCGACTTCCTTTCCTTCTGAAAAAAATTTCAAGAAAAAATCTTGAAAATTAAAAGCTACCATCCCCAAAGATTGTAAGCATTATATTCCTAGTACAACATCAACACCTCCCATAGGAATGGAAAGAATTGGACTATTCAATAGATATTACCCCATATTTAGCTTGATATTATGGCATTTTATATAGAAATTTATAGTTCCTGCATTTGCAACCATCACTTGACATTCTGGTGCTAGGTATAGGAAACAATTCAATTCCTTGGCTACTTTACATTGAATAAAATTATGGGTACTACCTAAATCAATTAGCACTATTACCTTTTTCTTATTGATATGTCCTTCTACCTTGAGAGTCTAAGTAGTGGTAATTCCTGCCAATGCATTACACGATATGGTTGGACTCATTTCTTCCTCTTCTAGGTTTGGTTCCTGGTGTATATCCTCTTCTTTTTCATTTTATTCTTCCTCTTCACAATCTATGTAAAATAATTTCTTCTCAGAACACTTATGACCTTTAGTGTATTTGCTATCACAACTGTAGCAAAGCCCTTTTTCTGTTTTTTCTTCCAATTTTTGTGGTGTCAACCTTGTAGGTTGTGGAAATCTAGGGATAGCAACACTTCCCTCTTTATAGAAATGAGTGGTAGGATTCATTGTCGCCATAATTTTACATTCAATTTTTCTTGCCAACTTGAATGCTTTCTCCAATGAATCAGGTTCCAAAATGTGAACTTCATGTTGGATGTTATCTTTTAAAGTATCTATGAAGATATCAATCCCATGTTCCTCTAGAATATCATTTACCCTTATATTCATTTTTTGGAAGTCCTCAATGTGCTCCCCTACTAAACTGTTTTGTTTGAGATTTATCAATTGGCTAAAGAAGGTGTTTCTCTTTGTTTCTCATAATGTGCGATCATTTCCTCTGTAAAAATTTTACGGGATCAAAGCCATCGATACCATACAAATTTATTTTGTTCTAAATGTAAATTTGCAATGCATACCTTTTGTGTGTTTAGCACATTATGGAGATCAAAATATTGCTCCATCTGTAGTATCCATGTTACAGGATCCTTTCCATCAAACTTCCTCATATCCATTTTTGGAATATGGTGGTTCTTCATACCAACATTAGAGTATATGAAATCACGATTAGAATTTATTTTGTTCTCATCATCAGTTTCCTCTACTATCTTTTCACCATTAGGAAACATTTCTTGTATCAACTTTGTCAAACCTTCCATGTCTAATTTTAGGTCATTCTTCATGTTTTCCATTTTCTCGTCGATCTTAGCTTCCATGTCATCCATCTTCAATTCCATGCCATCTTCCATGCCATCTATCTTAGATTCCATGTCATTCTTCAGACCATCCATCTTATATTCCATGCCTTTCTTCAATCCATCCGTTTTAGTTTCCACACCTTTCTTCAAAAGTTCCATGTCATTTTTTGTTGCTCTTTGCGAGAGAGAAATTTGTTGCACTTGTTGGGGTTCCCATGTTTTGGCCAGGTTGACAGAGACCAAAAGATGAGAAAACATAGAACCACTTTCAGACCTTAGGATCTAGCCCTCCTAGGTCCAGAGAGGGATCTCTCTATGATTATCAAAGGATATATGTCTGTAAGGTTCTCAATTATGATTTTAGGCTAGTTATAGGCTCAAGGTCGTTTGTTTGATTATTTGAGTTTGGTTGTTGAGAATCAGGAAGGAAGGTTTCATCATAAGACAAGGATGGGTAAAGAAGGAAGCTAGACAAAGATAGATAACTCAGGGAACATCAATGCCATTGGGCAATGGAGTCAAGAAAGGATTTACTTATGTTCAATGTGTAAGCTTCAATTGGGCTAGTCATCTAGAGCAATTTGGATCTCAAAGACTGATTGGTGGGATGGAACACTAAGGGATGAGAATGAAGGATGGAAAACCGTTTGATTCCGTCTATAGATCAGGCCAGAGGTCATTTAACTCCAGGCCTGCTTGGACAAAACCATAGGCAACACCAGGGGTCTTGAAAAGGTTTGTATTGGAAGGGCAGGTTATGAAGAGGCAGCGACAGGCTTTACACCTCCCAATGTTCCTAACCTCTTCAATTAAATCTTAACAAAGACATCCGAACACTGATTCTATTAACTTGCACATCAGAGAGCAGGCAATAATCATCCACCACACTGGTTTAGTTAATTAAAAATAATATTCAGACTCACAATGAGCAGAAAACATTAAAGACTGAGAGAGCTTGGATATAAGGTACCTAACGAGGGTAAATCTTATATCATGCATTCAGATGTCAGTCAGAAGAACATGAAATGAAATGGAAATAAACACAGAGATAAGAAGAACATCACCAACTGCTGTAGATCAGGATCCAATGAAGACTGCTTATCATGTTAAACACAACACCAATCAGGTACATCACTGCCCAAAGCTTTTACATTCAGCCTGAATACATCCTATTCCTCAGCCTATCATACCACCACCGCACAGGAAACTTGGCTCGGGACAAAAAGGCTTGCAATTCACTGATAATGCATCAACAACCTTTACATTATGTTCTCGGGGATCTTTTATAGGGGGAGAGGAAGAAGCAGTGGTAGGATATACAAATAATTGAGACTCATTAAGACAGTAAGGCGGAAGCATTCACGCCCATACTGCTTAATGGCTCTCTCCAGTGCTGTAGGTACTCTGTAGGCCGGCTGGGGAAGCCTCTGTCAGGTCGATTGACCTCGGATATTTCTTTTGGCGTCCTTCGGCTGTCTGGAATTCTGTGCTGCCATTCTGAATAAATGAACTGGATGGAAGTCTGCAAGGCCCTCCATGCTTCTTTAATGCTGCCTGACTATCTTTTAAGAAGCTCTGTCGGTGTTCTTGACTTTCCTGGGCTCAAGAAACATGGAGGACGCTGCGGGAAGGTGTACTTCTGGAGGAAACATGTCCAGCTGTTAGGTAGCGCAGTAATGGCGTTGCTGGTGCGCTCATTGTTCTTCAAACAGTGCCTTCAGCCTTTGAATGCGAGGTTAATCGTTTATTATGTCAATCAACAGTCATTAACCCCTTTGAATCCTTTCTGCTGATCTGCTGGCCGGCTGAAAAGGCCTCTCTGTACTACCTGCATGATGCAATAAACTGTCACAAGCCCGGGTAGTGGTGGCGGAGGAATTGCTGCGCGGGCGGAGGAGCAGTGGCGGAATGGTGAAGAAACAGTGGAAACAATGGACACAGTGGTGCGGAGCCGTGGAAGCGGGACCCGGCCATGGTGGAGGGCGATTCACTGAACCTTAATGTAAAACACAAAGGTTTGAATAATGGAGGAAATACAAAGGAAATGCATGGAATGCAATGAAATGCGGTAGGAAGATCGTACGAGGTGGGACCCAACGGAGGCAGAGGGCGATTAAACGAGAACCGTCAGATCCGGGAGCAGACGGACGGCGGAGATGCAATCGCACCATCGCAATCGGAGGTCGGAGCGATCGTCAATCGCAACACATCTTTTGAAAGTTCCGATTGCGATTGAGAATGGGGCAGCGATCAAGCGATGACCGTCAGATCACGGGTCGAACGGACGGACATGATTGAATCGGAAGATGGAGGGAAGGGAACCAGCGATTGAGCGCTGACCGTTGATCAGGGAGGAAACGGACGGCGAAGATTCAATCGGGAGACAGAGAGAAGAACTTGCGATCGGCGATCGGGGGGGAATGCGATTGAGCGCTAGCCGTTGGATCGGCGGGACAGATCAACGATGGAGAAGTGGAGCGGAGGACCGCAATCGGAGCAGCATTGTTGAGACATGCGATTGCGATCGGAGAGGGGTTGCGATTGGCGGCCCGCCGTTGGATCTTCAGGGCAGATCAACGGCCCGAAACTCGTCGCGGGACTTATATGTTTAAAACAAACACATCGGGGGTTTTCGGCTGTAACAAAGGAGATGCACCCGCCCGGCGCTCCGATTGCGATTGGCCCCCAAGGCTTGAGCACTTGGCTTTGGGGAAGGGTCACGTGGGGAAGTGGTTAAGGGACTGGCGGAAAGGGGCTAGGCCTATAACAAGATCGGAATATGGGTTTTTAGCCCTTTTAAATGGATTTTGAAGGCAGAAGAGGGAAACGATAGAGGGAGAAGGGGGAGAAAAGGGAAAACAAAGGGTAGGGGAAGAAATTAAAGGGGATTTTGGGGGGATTTGAAGGGTAAGAAGGGAAATAGAAGGGGAGACAAGGGGGGATAAAAAGAGGCTTAAATGAGGGGAAATAAGAGGGGAAAAGGGGGCCTTTGGGCATTTCTTCACAGCAGAGAGGCTCTATAAGGGAGATCAGTAGAGGGAATACTATCAAAGGATAAAAGACATAAAGAGGCTTCAAGGAGACTGTGTTTTCAGGGGAAAGGCATTCCTTGAAGACTCAACAATGATTTAGCCCCCTATTTGCTTGTCAAAAATTTCATAGGGGGGCTAACAGCACTTGCTCTTTTAATTTTGATATGTCATGTTGCCATTTTTCATCTTCACAAGTCATAGTAGAGCCTTCTAAAGGCTTCATGGGTGTTGAATTCTTTTTAGGGGCCATTTGAGAATCCAATACTGATATGTATTCTACAATATGCCCTTGTAATCAATTCAACTTGATTCTTCAAACAAGACTTATGTAATTCAAGAAAAAAAGTACACATATTTTACTTGCTTTTGAGCTCTATATTGAAATTGAATTATCTACATAATTTCATACCTTCAATATCTGAAATTTAGCCTTGTAGTAGCCCTCTGCAGCTTCTTTCAAATGTCACAAGTCTGACCTGATTTGGATTCTTCAAGGCAAAGTTATGTTCAATCTCTCACAATGACCCAATTATGGACGGGTTTAGTGGAGAGAAATTGTATGACTTGCCACGTGTTTCTGTTTCCTCCTTTGGCTCTAAAATTGATAGAAAGGTAGCTACAGTCCGTTTAATTGTGGCCACTTTTTACATCATTCCAATCCAATGCTCAGAGAGGGATTTATGAAGATTTTTCCACGATAACCTCATTGAGATGAAATTTGGGAGCATAAAAAAGACCTAACTTCCTCAGGATTTCGGCTTTACTATCTAAAAATTTCAGCTTCTGAATCTTTGTAGAAAAAATATATATAGCAAAACTTCCATGATGACCTGTTTAGGTTAAATTTAGGAGCCTGAAAAAAGCGCTAACTTCCACAGATCATATCTCCGAAAATATTGCAAACCAAGATCTGAAATTTTGCGATGATGTTCCTCACGATTTTGGCTTCTCACTCTAAAACGTTAAGTGTATGAACCTTCATAGACAAAAATTTATAGCGAAAATTCCACGTTGACTGGTTTGGAGCAGCGAAAACCTTAGAATCCAAAGCTCTGATACCAAATGTTGTGAAACTAGCTCCAAAAATAGAAGAAAAAAGATATCAATGCCTTAGAAATAAGCCACTTATAGGGGGCAACCTCCAATACATTACATGAAAGAATAATTCTTGGATGATACAAATTACAAAACCGCCTTTCTATATATAGGAGTCCATGGGGCCACAATGTAATCCTAGCCGACCTAACAATAATAATTTAAGGGCACAATAATAACAATATGGGGGTTGCAGGGGTATAATAATAACAATAAGGGGGTTACACTAACAACAATAAGGGACTATACTAGTAATATAGGGACCTAACAAGCACCCCCCACTCAGTTAAAAAAAATTAAGATCTTTCTTATACTTGATAGTGCGGAATTGAATACTTGAATCAGGTGTATGTGTTTTAGCTATTTTAAGTCTTTATGTGTGAGGAATTAAACATTTTATTTTTTTGATTAAAATAATGTGCAAAAACTATAAATTGTAGAAAATTAATCATCAACACATAACAACAAATTTAATAAAGGAGTTCACTCGTATGTCTTGGGCTACGTCTCCTTGAGCTTTCGTCAATTTCCCTGGCTCTTTGGGATTAAGATGGAAATTTTCTTTCAAAAGTAGTAACTTAACTCCAATGGTTATTTTTAATACACCAATGGCTTTAGAATACCATCATACCCTTGAATTGACTACTAAGTCGCTGGAAATGGACCTAGGCTCCCTTGGGATTGGCCTCTTCTATAAGTGTCCTTAAGCTTCCCTAAGCTTATCTCTACTAAAAACTCTCTTAGAAGTCATTTTATGTCAATGAAACCTTTTCTATTGTCTCCAACACATATCAGTCATCCAAATTATGTTGTTCAGTTGCTCAAATTGAGCTCTGGCTTCCCAATCTAGGCCTCCATCACTTGGTGGCCCTAAGCTCCCCGAAATTTCCCTGTTATGAAACCAGCTCCAAAAATAGAAGAAAAGAGATATCAATGCCTTATAAATAAGCCACTTCTAGGGGGAAACCTCCAATACATTACATGAATTAACAATTCTTGGATTGATACAAATGAAAAAACCTCTCTTCTATATATAGGAGTCCATGGGGCCACAATGTAATCCTAGTCGACCTAACAATAATAATGTAAGGGCACAATAATAACAATATGGGGTTTACAGGGGTACATAAATAACAATAATGGGGGCTACACTAACATAATAAGGGACTACACTATTAATATAGGGACTTAACATGCCCCTCTCCTTCAAACAAGTGTTGTCCTCAACGCTTGATTATTTCTTGATGCTTTTGTATAAAATTCCCATCCTCCCATGTGGAATATTATACAGGAAAGTTCTTCCACTTGATGAGATACTCTAAAATTGATCGTAATTTTCGAGTTCTTGTTTATTTGACTGCTTCAGAACTTCTTTCGATGTGATGTTGAACTTCCTGTTGTTTCATTAGATTCTGCACCAAAGTTAGGTTATCCTTTGAGAGTTGGAGAACTTGTTGTTGATGCTCAATGTGATATTCCACTATATTAGTTATTATTTGATCCTTAAAACCATCCAACATAGCCTCCCTTTATACTTTTAAACCATCTGTGTTATCTTCGATTGCTTTTCAAAAGATCAAAATTTGTTGCACTTGGTACTGTAATTTTAATATCTCATACTGCAATTCTTCCTCTTCATGCATCATAGTATAGATTTTTGAGGGCTTAAAGGGTATGGAATTATTTTTTGGAGGAATTATAGAACCAAATACTGATAAAAATTCTAAAATATTCCCTTGGAATCACTTCAAACTAGTCTTTCAAACAAATGTTATGCAATTTTAAAAACCAAATACACACCTTTTTCTTGCTTTTGAGGATCTCGATATTGAAACTGAATTATCTCTATGATTTCTGATCTTCAATATCTGAAAATTGGCCCTAAGTTATCCCTCTAAATCCTATTTTTAATTCCATAGGTCTGACCTGATTTGGATTCTTCAAGGCAAAATTATGTCCAACCTCCAACAATGACGTAATTATGGACTGGTTCAGTAGAGAGAACTTTTACAACTTTCCATGTGTCATTGTTTGCTCCTTCGGATCTGAAATTGATAGAGAGGAAACTAAAGTCCATGTACTTCCAAACACTTTTTACATAATTCTAATCCAATGCTCAGAGAGAGAGTTATGAATATTTTACCACAATCACCTCTTTGAGCTGAAATTCAGGATCCTGCAAAAGACCTAACTTCCACAAACCATATCTCCAAACCTATTGCGAACCAAGCTCTAAAATTTTGCAAAAATGTTTCTCAGGATTTCGGCTACACTCTCTAAACCTTTTAGCTTCTAAATCTTCTTAGAAAAATAGTTATAGCAAAAATTTCATGATGACCTGTTTGGAGCAACAAAACCCTAGTATTCAAAGCTCTGATACCAAATGTTATGAAACCAGCTCAAAAATAGAAGAAAAGAGATATCAACCCTTATAAATAAGCTATTTTGAGGGGGAAACCTCCAATACATTACATGAATGAACAATTCTTGGATTGATACAAATGAGAAAACATCCCTTCTATATATAGGAGTCCATGGGGTCACAATGTAATCCTACTGGGGCCACAATGTAATCCTAGCCAACTTAACAATAATAATGTAAGGGATCAATACTAACAATATGGGGTTTACAGGGGTACAACAATAAAAATAAGGGTGGCTACACTAACATAATAAGGGACTACACTATTAATATAGGGACTTAACATTCCCTGTGGCTTCTTCGGCTATAGAAGTTTACAAATGGCTCTTAAAATCCATCCAATGGATTCATAATGTCCGAAGTAGTTAGAATATATGATTCACTTGCTGAAACTAGCCTCTGGCTGCCCTGGGTAGGCCTCAAACACCTGGTGGCACCCTCTGGCACTAGGGTCACTCAAAACTTCCCTGTAGCATCTCGACCTTCAGAAGTCTCCAAATTATTTTGAAAATCCCTCCATTGGATTCAATAGAGTCAATAGAATATTAGTTTGCTAATAATGGTCTGTGACTACCCTAGATAGGCCTCATTCTCCTGGTGGCTCCTAGTGGCCCTAGTGGCATTTGGGAGCTTCTCTGAACAAAAATCGCACTCATAAGTCCTCAAATGGTTTTGAAAACCTCATCGATGGCTCTAGAATGCTCCAATTAGCTAATAATGACTCTTCTTTCACCCTGAATGGTCGAAAATTGAGTCTCCTACTCATTTTCCCAGTTACACCTAGCAAAGCTTCACTAAAAGTGGAGGACTCCAGTTAACTGGAGTTAGTTTGGTGCAATCCGCCTAATATAGCGAGCTAACCCAAACCTCCAGTTAAAAGATCGCATCATTTAATGGTGGTATTTGGGGTGGCCACATCTCAAGCCCAAACCACGGGTTTCATAACTGTTACTGTTGGAGCTTATCCACTCACATTTAAACTTGATGGTTTATCTATTGGGCACATGCACCCACATTACACATTTACATAGCCATTGAATGGTCGAAACCTGTGGTCATGAATATGGGTTAAAAATGAAATTTTGGTTGAGATGACTGTCGGTTAGGTGTTGAGCATGCGGAAAGTGTTACCATTTATGTTTCCATGTGAACAACCATCATGGGGACCGTTGGTGAGTTGAGACTGTTGGTGGTCCCCCAACCCCCAAACACATTTACACTCCAAAATAAATATAAAACACTGCCACTATGGTTAGGAACCAAAGCGTAGGTGAGATGGTAAAGGCACGAGCATGCGGGCAAGGAGGTCACGGTTCGATCCTTGCCAGCTCCACCAAAGATTTATTCAACCATCCTCAGCCACATGGCAGCCTTCGGGCTTGCCACATGGCGGCTTGTAATTGGACAAAAAAAACCTTTCATCAACAAGATTTCGACACTTTTCAAGATCTAATTGGCCCAGTATTAATATTCAGGGGGAATTATCGAAGGAATATTCCCTAGAAACTTATTTTTTGCTAACTGTTAAAATGCCCAGTCAACCCTTGTCAACTATCAAAATTTTCAGTTTACTGGACTTTTCAAATCGTGATAAATTCTTCATATAGTGCCACTTTTTTGAAACATTTGCGGCGCCAGAATAAGGAAGATGAGATATATCTAGTTGCTTAGGTTCGGAACAATTTTGAACACTTTAAAATTTGAGCTATCACATAGGTACTGATCCAAGTCTGATCACTCCTCCCCATTGGGAATATTTTGGACGCCAAAAGACTTGATTACCTATTCAGTAGATGATGGTACAACTCCCTCACTCTTCCAACCTCCATTCACTTTAACTTTCTTGTCTTAGTTCCTTTGATCCCAATGCAAAGGTAATCAACACTTCCCCTCTTACATGCTGTAGTCCTCCCATCAAGAATTGTATCTTCCTTGAGCTTATCCAGAATTTCTCGAGAGAAATGTTTAGTAGAATTAGTTGAACATCACTTCCTTGGTCATCGATCAAAGTTGGCTCATACAAACTAAAGTTTTCAACATAAACAACTGAATATATTTGCATATGTATAAAGAAATGTATGTCTTACTAGGTCAAGAAATTAAACCACTTCTTACCAACCCACTTTCATCCACTTCTTACCAAGCCACTTCCATGGCGATATTTCTTGTTGAACATCTTCTTCTTCTGAGTCATCTAGACTCACATAAATAATGGAATATTTGGTTCCATTCCCACTATTATTTTTATCCTCTTTCTTCAAATGGTTGGGATGATTAGTTGGATGCAGTGTCGAACAATGGGCAATGATATGTCCCTTCTTCTGGAAATGTGTGCAAAGTTTTTAATATTTTTCTCAAGTTTACTTCGCTTTGACTATTTCCTGTATGCCTTCATTGTCTTCCAGCGTCTTCAAACTTCATGGTTACAAAAACCAAAATAGGAACAACAACTCTTTCTTCCGTTCATGCATTCATATTTTTCATGCTTAACATAATCATAAACAACTTGAATATGGGAAGAATCATATCTCAAACATTTCTTTGCATGTTCATCTCTTTTTGTAATGTCCCAAATGAGAGATTTTCTGCTCCATCGGGAATATCTTAAGATATTCCAATTCCTTCTTCAGTGAGATATCACAAGTCCATTTCAGAGATTGAATATTGGGGCATTTATAGGATATGTATCCTTCTAAGGAAGGGAGAGATCCCTAGGCTTGCTAGCCCTTCACAGACTCTATCTATGGATATGCAGTATTTCCACTTCGGGAATTTCTGCTACAGGGTCCTTGAGGACATTGTATAAGGAAGTAACTTCATAAATAAGGCCAACCACTATTGGGATGCCCTAGAACACATATAATATAACTCCCTTGCAGAAAATAAGTTCAAATAAATGATTCTATATGGGTTATATGGATCTCCCCAAACTAGATCTCTAAAACAAGGCTCAATGAGAGAGCTTACAACAATACATGGAAATTTCGTTAACTCTGCAAATATGAATGTAAAATAAGAGGGGAAATGCTACATCCATAGTTATATTATAATATCAGCAATAATATATAGAAATATCATGAGGAATTAATCCATTATGCCATGGGAATCAATATCCAATGATTAAACCCTGAACTACATAAGTTGTTGCAACTACACAAAATGATGGAGGACCCTGCCTGCACAGTCTCTATGAGAGTAGTAGCTTCTAAACAGGCATAAAATTTAAATGTGTCTGAATTAATACAAAATAATTCCCAATAACAAACAAATGGCCTAAAATACAGGATTCCTAGCCAATCTAGAAGAGATTGCTAGAAATGCCAGAGAATACAAAGTGTGACAACTGAGTTGTCATTGCAACTGAACTGAAATATGAATGAGGCCATGGAATATCCGAAATGTGATTTTCCTCCTCTGATAATGTCTCTAATCACAAAGGGCTGATCCCTTTGTCTCAAAAACACACTCCTGATGAGCTCTATGAACCCTCTCTCACTGCCTCCTCTGATATAACGCAATTTCTACCATGGACTGCACAGTGGGAGATGATGGAATATTTTCCAAGTGCCAAATATATGATATGAAGCCAAAAATTCCTCCTTGCAGCTCCTCCAATGAAAGGATCCACCCTCCACTGAAAAAGACAAGCTTGGAATGACTCTATGAGTTCCTCCTTTGCTGCCCCCAGCAACACAACGTCCTCTCTGCTACAGAGCTAATATTGTAGATGATGGTAGTAGTTGTGGCCAATTCTAGATTGAGGAAAATGCAACCGAATCTTTATCCTTCCTTGAGGAAGAGGTAGGGATTCCCAACTGGGAACACCCTAGTTCCCGAGGGCACCACCACCCTACTAAATAGCACGGGGATGCAAGCCTTTGCTGACCCAATTTGAAATTCTAAACTCAAACATACTGCACAATGGCTTCCATCTCCTCCTTATGAAACAAGGGAACTCTTCTCCACCATGGGTCCCACCAATTAGGGTTTCCACCCTCATGAGAATGTCCTCCCTCTAAAACTGCGCAACTTCTCTAGGAAGCCTCTCCTCTTCGGGCAGAGCTATTGACTTTAGTCAAAGATGACTAAATCAAGTGACCCGGGTTCTATTCTCACCCTTAGGTGCTTATTCCAGCCGCTTAATCATATCCTTTTCACTTAAGGAGTGTTATTTATTCATCAAAAGAGGGTTAAGGTGTCTCCTTATCCATTTTATTAAACAAAAATAAAATATGCAACTATAATGTTCCTTTTAGATTTAGGCTAAAAATTGGGAACATTACACTTTTACCTTCTTTAGAAGATGAACTTGAAGAAGTTCTAGCTCTCTTTTGAAGACCAACATTAGTGTTCATGTCTTGATAGCTGTCAGAACTCTCTTTGTCACCATAGGTTGCATGGCTACAAACATCTTTCTACAACATGGGTTTCAAACAATGGCATTCACCTTGAATACAAACTTGACATGTTTGTGGGTTTGAACCTGCAAAAAAAGTTCTTCTTGGAACTGTTTCATGTGCCTTTATGGCTGTAGAGATTTCGCCAAAAGTTTGAACATAGCCTAGACCAAACTTCTTAGGTCTTTCCTCAACCATAATAGGCTCAAACATACCTTGTGCATGTTTTACTAAACCGTTGCCTTCATAGCCTATTTTTAACATCAATTTTTACCCTATACCTCTTGTGTGTTTTTCAAATGAACCTACCCATCTATCTAAATGGGAAATTGAAAAAAAAATTGAGTGATTTACCTATGCTTCAAGCATGTGTTTCGTTAAGTCATCTTCGGCATGATGGAGTTGCATCTCCATCTCATGCATTCTTTGAAGAAGTCCTTCTTTCTCTTGCTTAATGGAAAAAAATTTCTCATGAATTCTAGTTCTTTCCCTTACATCTTCACACAGACTTTGCACCATATATTTCAAGATGTAGAATTCTTGCTTCATCTCTTTATCAAAGATTCTTGTAAAGGAGGAGGAATTAGAAACCTCACTTGATGAAGTTGCCATAATTATGTAAATTAATTAAATAAATTACACAAAAATTCACAAAGATTCAAAACAGTTGACAAATATTCTTGAAATTTTGGCTGTAGATTGAAGCTCTTCTCTGTAGCTTGTATCTTTTCTTCAAGTAGCCTTTTTTGCAAACAATCCCTCTTGTGCTTCAAGGGTTGCTTTGAGGTCCTTTGGGTAAGGATAATTATTTCAGCCTTATTACTTCTTGTCCTCTTCTATACTTGGCCAATAGTAGCACCCCTTCACCTCTAGCAAACTCAAACCTGTAAGGATCAGTCAGTTTGCAAACAATTAAATTCTTTGAACTTTTAAACAACCTTCAAGTCAAACAAGAAAGCAAGCAACCTTGTTCTCTGTCAAGAAAGCAACCTAGTGCTCTGATACCACCTAATCTGAAATGGGGGGCTAACTTGTTATGATATGCAAGCGCCTCCCACTAAGTTAAAACAAATTAAGATCTTGATTATACTTGATAGTGCAGAATTGAATACTTGAACCAAGTGTATGTGTTTTAATTGTTTTAAGTCTATATGAGTGAGGAATTAAAAATTTGTTTTCGGTGATTAAAAGCATGTAAAACAAGTACAAATTGCAACAAATTAATCATCCACACATAACAACAAATTTAATAAAGGATTTCACCTGTATGTCTTGGGCTGCGTCTCCTTGAGCCTTCGTCGATTTCCTTGGCTCTTTGGGATTAAGATGGAAAATTTCTTTTACAAGTTATAACTTAAATCGAATGGTTATTTGAACTATACAAATGGGTTTATAATACCATCATACCCCAGAATCGACTGCTAAGTATCTGGAAATGGACCTAGGCTCCCTTGGGCTTGACCTCTTCTATCGGTATCCTTAAGCTTCCCTGAGATTCTTCCTAGTAAAAACTCTCTTATAAGTCCTTTTCTATCTCTAAAAAATTTTCTACTATCTCCAACACATATTAATTATGCAAAATAGGCTTTTCATTTTCTCAAATTGAGCTATGGCTTCCCAATCTAGGCTTCCATCACTTGGTGGCCCTAGGCTCCCTGAAACTTCGTTGTGGATTATTTTCCTCTAGAAGTCTCCAAATGGCTCTCAAAATCTCTCCAAAAAATTCAAAATGTCCAAGATAGCAATAATAGACTATTCACTTGCTGAAATTGACCTCTGGATGCCCTGGCTAAGTCTCGAACATCTGGTGGCACCCTCTGGCTTTGGGCTCACAGAAAACTTCCCTATAGCATATAAGCCTTCATAAGTCTCCAAATGCTTCTACAAATCCTTCCATTGGATTCATAAGGTTCGAGATGGTCATAATAAGCTATTGGTTTGCTGAGAATGGTCTCTGGCTACCTTGGATAGGCTTTATTCTCCTGGTGGATCCTAGTGGCCCTAATGGCCCTTGGAACTTCTCTAAAGCACGATCATGCTCAAATATCCTCAACTAGCTTGGAAAACCTCACCAATGGCTCTAGAATGCTCTAATTATATAAGAGTGACTCTTCATTCACCCTGAATGGTCGAAAATGGAATCTCCTACTCATTTTCCCAGTTACACCTAGGAAAGCTCCACTAAAATTGAAACACTCCACTTAACTATAGTTAGTTTAGTGAAATCTTCCCAAAATAGCATGCTGGGCAAAAAATCTATTTAAAATACCGCAACATTTAATGGTGGCGGTTGGGGTGGCCACATGCCAACGCCAAACTGCAGGTTTCATAACTATTACTGTTGGAGCATAGCCGCTCGTATTTGAACTTGATGATTTATCAATTGGTCACATGCACCCACATTACACGGTTACATAACCATTGAATGGGTGGAACCTGCGGTAATGACTATGGGTTAAGAACAAGACTACGTTTGAGATGATAGTCTATTAGGTGTTAAGCGTGTGTAAAGTGTTACCGTTTATGTTGCCATGTGAACAACCATCATGGGGGCTGCTGGTGGGTTGATACCACTAGTGGTCCCCCAACCCCCAAACACATTTACAATTCAAAATAAATATAAACTGCCTCCACTATGGTTAAGAACCAAAGTGTAGGTGAAATGGTAAAGGCACGAGCATGTCGGTGAGAAGATCATGGTTCGATCCCCAACCGCTCCACCAAAATTGTATTCAACCATCCTGGGCAACATGGAAGCCTTCGGGCCTGCCACATGGTGGCCTATGATTGGCTGAAATAAATTTTTCATCAATAAGATTTCGACACTTGTCAAGATCCAATTGGTCTGGAAGGAATATTCCAGGGGAATATTCTAGGGGAATATTCTAAGCAATATTCTAAGGAATATTCCAAGAATATTATAAGGAATATTCCAATAATATTTTAAGGAATATCCAAGAATATTCCCCAGAATATTCTTTTTTTCTGACTATTCAAATGCCCAGTCAACCCTGGTCAACTGTAGAAATTTGCAGTTTACTGTACTTTTCAAATCGCGATAACTTCTTCATACGGTGTTGGTTTTTCGAACAGTTTCCGGTGCCAGAATCAGGAAGACGAGATCAATCTGGTTACTCAGGTTAGGCTCACTTTTGAAAGATTTGAAATTTGAGCTGTCACATAGGTCCTGGTCCAAATGTGATCAATACTTAACTAGAGAGTTGTGTCCTTCAAATTTTCTCTTCTTTATTTTTCCTTGTCGGTATCAACTATGAGAATTTAGAAGGCCTAATAACAAGAGCATTTCAATGTCGCAATGCATCACAGGCACACATAAATGGCTGCACAGGATTTGGAGATAGTCATGTTGGTTGATAATCTTATTTGGGTGATGGATTTATAGTGCTAGGTTTTTCCAAAACAAGGTCTTTCACAAACCTTAATAGGTCCTGTGACTTGCAACATTGAAAATACAATTTTCTTTCCCTTTTTTTTTTACATGCATTAGAGAGCTTAGAATTCTAAGTACTCTCAAGTATGTGAGAGACGATACTGGAAGTATTTCCTAGAGGATTTTCGATGTGATTTTTTTGTATAGTTCGAGATCTCGGTCGCATAGTGTTGTGCATGACAACCATTAAAGGAGTGAGGTCTCGATGCCATAGAGTTGGGAAAATATGGTTGAGAATTCATTTTCGAGGACCGTCTAAAGCCATGCTGAAGAAATACCTACCTTCTTGGAGCACCAACATAGAACAAAGAAAAGTTTTTATTTAGTGTCATCAGAGTTGAAACCGAGGTGGATCATTTCACTTAACATTTTGATGGATACCTATAAAACTCTGTGTGGAAATGTATGCAATAGATCTGAAAATTTGTAGGATGGTTTCCTGGAATGCCAATAGTTATTTCAGGATACTCCTTCGACGGTTTAAATTACACGTCAAGAAGTAACTAAGTCGTAGTCAAGTTTCAATTTTTTTTCATTCTAGAAAACACTAGATAGGGATATATTTATTGTGTTATTTATATGTGTTTCTCTGACATTATTTGGAGTGTTTTTTGTTTGTATTTGTAGATTCTATTTGAGGTGGTTCCTCCATGCAAGAGCCATTATTATCAGTAGTTCTTATTGTGAAGACAGAATCAATGGAGTTCACATGGATAAGGTAGTGATTTATTTTATTTAAAAAAAACTTGAGTTAATGGTGCATGAATAAATAGTTGTCTAAGAATGTGGGTTGTAAGATTTTTGTCATATTAGAATATTGTGTGAGAACAATTGAAAACATAAGAGAAGTGGATAGAGAAATTATCACGTGTAGGATAAATTTGCTTGAATTTTTTCAATAATTAACATGTGTGGAGAATGTGTTCTCAAGTAAACTCTCTAATTTGTGCATTAATAGATAACATATTCTATACCAATTAAACTTTGGATGGTAATATGCCTTATATGAAGCTAAAAGTATGAGAACTTAGGAATAAAGGAGAGATAGTAAGTGGAATGTGAGAGAATGAGTTGTAATATTTGTATTATTTTATTAATGAAGATGAATAAATCATGGAGAGATAATGAGTGTTCTCATATTATGTTATTTATTTAAGAAGATCATGAAATGTTGTGAATTATTTAAGAATGAATTTAAATTTCAACTTCAATTCACATAAATTAGTGGTGTGGGAATTTGGTAATGGTTCCAAGTCATTTTATTTGCCATGAAAAGGAATAAGGAAATGAATATGATTATGGATAGTCATATGAGGAATTTAGGGAAAAGCCATAAATATGAAACAACAATTGGCATAAGGAAAATGAGCGACGAAGAATTTGAGAAAGAGATCGTTGAGATGAAGGCACAACTTGAGATGTTTATGGAGTTTCCATAAAATCAGAAACGTGGATGGAGAGTGAAGAGGACAACTAGATGGCCAATCAAGCAGTTGATTGCAAGAAAAAAAAGTAGAAGTTGAAATATTTGTTAAAGGAAGTAGAAAAACTCTGGATAACTGAGATGAATGAATGCATTTGTAAACCCAAACAAGGATAGTTTCTTAGTGAGTACAATGATGATATGAACATGGGTTAGATTCCCACAGATGGAACCACAAACTGTTTAGAATATCAACATAAATAATTGATGATAGAATCATCTGTCGAGACTATAAAGCATTATGTTTTTAAATCTTACAATTGGTGTGTGGATGCAGGATGTGTTGCAAATCATGGACATGAAATTACATTTTTTCATGCAGGGATGAAGTCCATTCTTTTGAAATGATTTCTAAAAGAGACCATAAAATTCTTATAAAATGTGAAGAATAATTACAATTAATGCTAGAAAATATGTTGATGGAACTAGAATCTAAAAAAATAGTAGATAAAGAAGAGAAATGTTCAAGCAGTAAAAATGTGGAACCTAAGAGAAAATATAATTTTCAATTTAATGTTGGAGATCATGAATTGATGTTCCAAGCTACTAACACTAAAATTCAATCAAAAACTAAATTGGATGATGAGATTGAAGAATTACGGAAAATGATGGAAAAAGTACAGAAACATTATGAGATGAAGGATAAGGACAACAACATGATACATTTGACTACACAAGTATATAAAAACATAGAAGGATAATAATCACAACATAAATTTTGGAATTTGGGAATATGGGAAAATACAACCACAGAACATCAACAACATAACAAATCACATGATCAATGACAGAGTAAATTTTGGGATCCAGGAAGAATTTTATTAACTTATAAAGATATATGGTTGGGATACCATGATTTCCTTTTACCTGGGGACTCTAATGCAAGAGCATATATCCTAGGGTCGAATGTGTACAAAGGGAATTGGTCTCCTAAATTAGGATTTAATTATGTAATGTATTTTCCTATAGTTTTAGGAGAGAATGAGAATTGTTGTAAATAGGAGAAGGTTCGAGAGTATTTTGGAAGAAATGAGTTAATTGTGGGCTAGTTAGATATTATCTAGAGATAATATATTAGTTGATAGATTTTACAGATTATGAGATATATTATGGAGGATCTATAACCTACTTTAGGTTTAGCTCCACTTGTATAGATCTAGGAAAGCCCATGAGGCATGTAAGTGAGAGAGATGAATTATAGGCCAATGAGTAGGCCAAAAATTCTCTTGTAAATAGTTTATTTGTTAATGAATTATTTATCATTTTATATGCATACATATGGTGTGTATTTTTAGTTTTATGTTAATTTCTAATTTGCAGGCCCTAGTCCACCGTGTCACTATAGAAAAGTTTAGGAATGTGTAAAAGGATAAAAATAAGTCTACAAGTAAAATCTTCTACACCAAATATTCTAGATCCTCTAAAAGTGAAGGAAACAAAATTTTCAGATGAGGATAGAGCCTTTGAAAGATCAAAGGAATTTATGTACATGGCCATAGAAAATACGGAAGTAGAAGCTATTGATTTTGGTGGAGAAGAGGTTGAAGTTGAATTAGAAGGATGAGGAAGAAAAATAAAACAAAAAATGAATTTTTTATTAACAAAAAATTTAAAGTTATTGAACCTCTACTTCTACAAATTAAACAAGGTAAGAAGATTCAGTAAACTCTAAATCAGTAGCTCAATGAAAAAAAGTCAAGCATGTGAAACGATTAAAGGAGAATTTATCTTTTTGAGGAAAGAGCTTAAAAAATATAAAGCCAAAATAAGATTTAATGGTAAATTTAGAAAAGGGAATAAACTTTTATATGAAGTTAGTGAAGCTCAAAGAGTCTCAAATAACAGAGATGGTCCTCTATTTTAGGTCGAGCCACGCTCATCATCTGATAAGAATTGCAAGAAAGAAATTACCTTTGTGAAAAAATTAAAAATTGCAGACAACACACTACCCAAAGCAGATCCAACATAACAACAAAGAGATAAAGGGATGACATAGTTAAAATTTCATCCAATGAAAAAGAAGGTGTTGCAAGAGAAAAGAAGTAAATTGATTAAGCAAAATTTTGACAATGCAGGAGAGGAAAATAAAATTTTTGGGAGAGTAAATAAACCAATATTTAGAAATTAATTTTCTCCTAGATATGAAGAAATAATTCCAGGTTATTGTTTTACTTGTAAAAATTATAGACAACAGGAAGAAAATTTTAGGGTGAATTTTTCATTTAAACAATTCAAGTCAGAAGGAAGAATTTATTAGTTTGCAAATCAAAATACTAGATAGATGAGGAGCACAATTAGACTCATAAAGTAATTATCTCCTTTGAACAATTTGATTCAATGTAATTTTTTTTCAGAACTTTGGTCATATAGGAGTTGATTGTAGACTAAGAAACAAAATAATTGATGAAAAAATGAAGCAAATAAGCCATCAACACAAAGTCTAGAAAGAAAAGGAAAACATAAAGAAATGTAATGTGGTTTTATATGCTTAGAAGGAATGAATCCATTGGTATGTTTACAGTGGTTATTCCAAGAACATGTCAATAGATAAGAGAATGTTATTGTTATGGAAACCGATCAACAAAGATAATGTAACCTTTGGGTATAATCCACCTAGTAATATTTTTGGTAAATGAGTTGTTAGCCTATGTAATGGAAGATGTAAATATAAGGATGTGTTATTTGTTGATGGGATGAATCATAACTTAGTGTGTCTCAAATATGTTAGCATTACTACAATGTGTTGTTGAATGCTAAAAAATTCTCAATTAAGTTTGCAAGGATAGAAGGGGTAGTAGCTAAAGCTGTTAAAATAGACAATAATGTCTATGTCCTAAAAGAGAAGATATATAAGTGTTGTTTGACAAATATTGATGAGAGATAGTTACAACATTGAAGGCTAGGAAATCTAAATTGTAAAAATATTATGAAACTAATAAAGAAGAATTTTGATAGAGATATTTTAAATATTTCAAAGATAGATAATACTATTTTTAAGTCCTGTCGGATTGAAAAAAAATTACAAGTACCATTCAAGTCCAAGGAGAACCCATCAACTAAACCACTACAATTAGTACATATATACCTCTGTGTTCCTTAAATAACTAAAATACATTTAGGTAAATTGTATTTCATGCTTAATATCATTGATAATTTTAGTAGAATTATGTGGGAAACATATTTTAGAGAAATATTAGAGGGTTTTGATAAATTTAAAATATTCAATTCCATGGTTTAAAATGAGTTTGATTGTAAAATAAAGTGCACGAGGTTTAATAATGGAGGTGAGTTTAATTCAAAGGAATTTCATGACTTTTGCAAGTTATATGGCATAAAAATGGAGTTTAGTATAACAAAGAGTTCACAATAGAATTGTGTAGTAGAGAGAGCTAATAGATCAGTTTGGAAGTTTTCTAGACTAGCCATGGGAGAAATAAATATACAATAGATATTTTGGGTTAAAACTATTCATACAAAAATGGAGATTAAAAAAAAACACATACTTTCACACCAAATATTGATAAACCTCCATCTGAGCTATGTGATGGTAGACTTGCTCCACTAAAGCATTTAAAAGTGTTTGGAACCAAGTGTTATATCAAAAATAAAGATGAAAAGCTTGGAAATTTTGATGCAAGAGTAGACAAAGGTATTTCTCCTGAATATTCTCATAATAACAAAGGTTATAGATGGAACAACAAGAATACAAAGAGAATATTTTATTGTATTGATGTTAAAATTGAAGAGCACATTGAATTTGAAGATAATCAGCCAGTGAATATAAGCTCCAATAATCCAGTCAACGATGTTGATAAGGATGATGAGCCATTTTCAAATGAAGACATTGAAGAATCCCTCATTCCACAATCCAAATATCCTACAAGGTATGTGAAAAAACACCACGACCAAATTGTTAGTGACTTCAATTCAGGTGCTTAGACAAGACAGATGTTGTTAAATCCCCCTACTCAAGAGAATGTGGCTCCATTATCTATGATGGAACCTAAAAATATTTCTTAGGCCAACCAATATGTGAATTTATTAAAGGTCATGAATGAAGATCTTGGTTAGATCGAGAAAAAATAGACATGGGAATCAAATCAAATAACATACTAGTTTGAAGCTAAAATGAAGGAAATTTTTTAGATATTTATGCTTGGGGAACTTTCTTAGTTCCTTGGTTTACAGATTACACAATATTCAAAAGGAATTTGTATCTCCCTAAGAAATTATTTCAAGGAATTTTTGAAGAAATTTGGTATGAAGGAATGTAATTTGGTGAGCACTCCAATGGATATAGCTTGAAAACTTAACAAGAATGATGAATCACAACATGTGATTCTCATATTATATAGATCGATTATTGGAAAAATATTATATTTGAGAGCACCTAGATCTGAAACTATGCAAGAATTTTCTATTGTTGGAAGAATTCAAGCAGAGCCCAAAGAGAGTCATATTCTAGGTGCAAAGAGAATTCTCAGATATCTTAGCACCATAATGGAGTATGGACTTTGGTACCCGAAAGGTAAATATTTTTCACTAACTATATTTATGGATGCTGACTTGGTAGGTGATGCAGATGAAGAAAAGAGAATTAGTGGTGGGGATTTCTCTCTTAATGAATGCCTTATTTCATGGTTGACCAACAAGAAAGCTTCAATTTCTCTCTCTATTGTTGAAGCAAAATATATAGAAACAAATTCTTGTTGCACTTAGTTATTGTGTATGAATAAGACTTTAAAACATGTGCATGTTATATATGATCAGCCATTACCTATCATTTGTGATAATACAAGTGAAATCAACATGTCCCCAACCTTGTTTTCAATACAAAGAAAAATCATATTCCAATCAAGTACAACTTCCATAGAGAACAAGCTGAAAATAATATTTTCAAGTTGGATTGTGTACCTATAAAAGAGAAAGTAGCATATATATTCACCAAACCTCTCCCAAGAGATCAATTTGAGTACTTGAAGAAAATATTGGGATTAGTTCCTCTTACCTCCCTCCACTAGATCTACTTCAAGAGGAAAAAGGGTAGATATAAAGCACTTGGCATATCAATATGAAGTTGTGAGGCCCATAAGATGAGAAAGACAATGGGAGATTGGTTTGAAGGGGGTAACATTAGTTTATTTTCCATTGATGTCAAATGGGGAGAAGTATGCCAAAGGGGAAGTAATACCTAAAGGGGGAGAATAACGAGAATTAAAAGAAGTATTTTTTTCTTTTTTGAATATGACTTTGGAATTTCCATTAATGCCAAAGTTGGAGAATGTTAGACATATGTTTAAATTTATGGGAACAACATAGGTGGTTGGAATAATAATGATAGACAAAGCACAAGTTGTTGTAAGAGGATTGATGGCAGAGGCATAGGTGGTTGCAACTCGATTGATAGATTGGTCAGGGAACAAATAATTTAGATCCATTTCAGTTTATAATATCTAGTCTGGTGCTCTTAGTAACTACTTGTATGGATATATCTTGGAAATATCTTTCCAACAGTATATAAAAGTCTGAAAAATACCTCTTGGAGTGAAGGATATGGCCAGCTGAAGTTTACAGGTCAAAATACAAAACTAAATTTGGTGTTGGGCTTATTTATCTCCATAGTTGATGCTAGTTTGGTATTTGGCCAAATGTGGTGGAACTCTTGGAGGACAAGTTAGTGGATTTTTAGGTTATATGGTGATTATTTTTTTGGAAACTGCAATATGGAAACTATCTGTTCATATTTTCCTTATTCCTTAATACTTTATTGTGAATATTATTTATCTTCTTGTGTTTCTTTATTATATATTTTCATAAAATTAATATTAAGATTGAAACAATAAATAAAATGTACCCCAATATTAGGCTCCAAGCCAAGGAAAAATCCCTCCAAGGGGAAAACCCAACAAAACTCTTCTCTTCTAATATAATTTTCTTCAAATAAAAAAAAAAATGCCAAAACGCTAGACCAAGACTTCCTCTAGGTGCCAATTCATCCCTTCCAATCTCACAACAACTCGATCTTGCATCAATGTGCAACTTTAGCCATAACTTTGACCCTACAAATTCAACCTGTAACTTGGAACTATGCATGCTATAGAAATCCTAATTTAGCTTCTTCAAGAACTCCTTCTCTAAGTAACACATATATTTTGAAGATAAATGAAGTAAAAAAAAAAAGTATTTCCTCTTCAATGAATTCGTACTACAACTCGTCCTACTGAAATTAAAACATGTAATATCGACATTCGTGGAAGCTGTAGAAAGAAAAATTATTCGCACATGTGAGAGAAATAGAGCCCAAAAACAAGTTTGTTTCCTTATCTCCTTCTTCTAGACCTTCCCTCTTCTTGTATTATTACTTCCTAGCCACATATCAAATTTACTTTATTGCGATCGAACTTATGAATTAGAGAGTTCCAAATGAGGTGAAATCTACTCCTTTATATAGCCTTTCGAGGGGGTCATATTCCCTTCTTTAGGCGAACTTGAAGCTACCAAGGCCAACTTGTACTTTAGAAGTTTCTAGAACTTTCTATACATAAAATAAACTCTTTTACAAGTGACATAATTCCTGGAAGGGTCTTATAAACATGATGTTGACTCTCTTGACTCATGAAAATATATCCTATGACCTAACAAAACCTATAAGTACGAGGAAAATTCTTTTACCTATAAGACCATCAATAAAAAACATGAAAACCATGCTTTAAAATAATAATATTTTATTTTATTCTTTTGTTTGTTACATAAGATACCTATTAAAATAAGTACAATAACAACTATGAATACTAGAACTAGTTACATTTCCAATAATCCCTCTTAACTAGTGAGGTATTGTCAATTGTACAACTAGTACAACATCATTCTCAAAATAAAGAGTTCTCATAAGAAAAGTCAGACCGATAAGCCAATTGAAAGCATCAACATTATGAGGAGAAGTATTTTTGAGGCCTAATTATACAAGCTCAACTTCAATAAAGATCATTATGTTGGGAGGCTTTATGTCTGATACCACACTACCTCTACAGGTAACATACCCCATCTAGATGTTCATAAGTTATTTCCTTTTAGGATTTTTCTTATCTTGGATTCCAAATCCTGAAATAATATTCATCCTCCTTGACCAGTCTTATCTCAGATACATATTCAATACTCAAATATTTTTGGTTTCTTTCTTTTCATGGATGCTTTATCCTTAAGGAAAACATATATGCTTCTCTAATGCTCCACCATTCTATCTCTAAGGCCTTCACTTAGACTTACGGTTATTAGTCTTGGTCCATTTCACGACATGTGAATAAGAGAATGCACACATGTTTCCCAACACCACCCTCTCTAAAAAATAGGGGATATCCCTATTCCTTCTTGACTAAGGAATAGATCCTTTCTCCAATTCAAGGATAATTGTTTTCTCCCTCTCAAGTCCATATGAGATTCCAGAATTCCTTTCTATTTGGGAAGTCAACACCACAATATTAATAGCCTATATTCATAAGAGAATAAAACATGTTTTATTTATGGATGCATGGCTCCATATTTCCTTCACATTTCATTATATCAAGCTTCCTTCCAACTCAGGTATCATTGTTACACCATTTTTTGGTCATATAACCTATTATCATTAGATGGACCCAAGTACACCATGTAAGACCAATTTTACTCCAAGTAAAATTACTTTCACTATGAAAATAACTTAATAAATCAGCTTTATTAAGTTATTTATGGTCTAAACAGGAAACCCCATAAGGAAATATTAAATAAATATACATTTGTTTGATTTTCCTCAAGAAATAATTAGCTAAATAATAGTTTAATTAATATTTCTGTTTATATTTAACCCGAAACAAGGAAATTAATGATATAAATCATTATTTATCTTATTATTTTCTAAGGAATAACTGTTTAAATCGTATTTAAATAATATTATTTGTTAAATATGACTAATTCACCCTTAAATAATTAAATAAATCATTATTTGTTTGATTATTACTCAACGATTTCCTTAAAATGATAAATAAATCATTTATTTATTTTTTATTTACAAATAAGGGGATTTGACTCAAGTCAAATACCTTTTCCCTCCAACAAATATAATAAAATATTCCATAAAAATTGGATCTAGATTTGGTTAATAATATTTTAATTATGCCCCAAGATCTAGACTAAATCAATATTTTTTTATAAATAGAAGGGTTTTCCCATTCATTTGTCACCTTTTGTTGCCTAAAGATCACTCTAGATCTCAAAATTTGGTCTGGCTATTGATCCAAAATCATAGCCATTCTTTTCCATTTTTGTCTGGGTTTTCTACACCATCAAGAGAGAGGAATTCTAAATCTGAAGTGCTGAGGACTACAAGAACCCATTCCATTGAGGAGAACAGGGAACACCCTCTTGTGTTTTCCTCTCAGGTGCCATTAAAAAAAATTTCATTAGATACATTCTTGTCTTGTCTATTGGATCTATGGAGTAAATCTTAATTTTCTACTGTTTAATGTCTTCTAATGCATAGATCTAGATTTTTGCAGCATTTGTCTTGATCATCTAATTATAGATCTGAAGATATTAGCAGTCATTTCTACTATTAGGGCTATTGGTTATGTGTAGCTAAAGTGGTATTTTTTCGTAAACTTCGAATCAATATTCATACTAACAACTAGCGACTCCACACGGGTTTACCATTACGACCGCTGTCATTTTTCTAATCCTTGCATATCAAGTTGCTTCAAACCCTAGGATTTCTCTCGAGCCCTCTGTTTTTCTTATTTTTGATGTTGTTTCTAACCCATAAAACCCTAAAATGAAAAAAATTCTAACTTCCATGTTTTTTCGGACCCATTGCATAGGTGACAGACATCAGCCGCAGCTAAGACGACAAATTTTTCTGAAACTTGCCGCCGAGAGTGTTGGAAGTGCCATCATCTCCTGCACTTCTTCCCCTCCTAGTAGCACGTATTTTTGGTATAGCATGCCTCCTCTCTTTGCCCAACCTCCTATATACCACACTATTACCCAACCTCTTCTGTCTGGTACCCCCGATGACCAGATTCTCATGATGAAATCCGATCAACCTTCAACCATACACATCAATCTTTAGACTTGGTCCCGTCAGTACAACAAGCCTCCTGCCATGTTTGTCCCTGAGCCGCCTCCTTCGGTCTCTACAGAGCCCCTTTCGACACCTAATGGCCCCTTAAATATCCCTCAGCCTAGGGCAGAGGTTCATACTAAGATCCCTAAGTGTCCACTACATCAAAATCCTGCTTCTAGCAAAGCCGCCCATTCATATAGCATAGTTGATGATTTGGCACAATGCCCTGCTACCATTTCAACACTGGAACTCCTCAAGTCATTCCCTTCAGAACGAAAAGCTCTTCTCTCTGCCATGGGTGTTGTAGACCATTCCGATGATGGATTGATTGTCTTTGATGTTGATCGGTTAGAACATCCTCCTCTCCCTGCTTCCGTCACTTTCCAAATCCCAGTCCATATCCGGAACTCCAATGTTTCTCGGTGCATTATTGATCAGGGGGCATCCACCTCTGTGATGTTCGCTTAGGTTTGGAAACAAATTGGATCTCCTGATTTGGCTCCTTCCATGATCACTCTCTGACCGTGGGATGGCCACGCCTCCAAGCCCATTGGCTTATTTCACAACTGTCCTATCACTCTTGCAGGCAAGATGGTTTGCGTTGACATAGAATTCATAGATGCCCCCTTATACTACAACATTCAATTGTGTCGTATCTACACTTATGCGATGTCTGATGTCCATTTTACGGCTCACTGTAAGATGTTCTTCCCCCATAACAGAAAGATAGTCACCATTGACCAATTGTCGTATTATGAACCGAAGTCTCAAACCTCCCCTGAGTCCACTACTTCTTCAGTGGCCAATAAGCAAACCATAAACCCTTTGACCAGCGTCTCACCCGGCGTCTATAAGGACTCCTCCTTGCTTGGTAAATTACCTGGTCTTCCCCTCCTATCTCTAATCCCAGCTCATCGAATTTTTGCATGATAAAATCATCTCAGGCTTCTCTCAAGAGGCCCACCTCAACTAGTCAGCAGCCTCCTCTCCCTCCACAACCATCACCTAGTCCTTCGACGCAGCCTCTTGGACCTCCTCCTCCTGGCCTTTCAGCTAGTACTCATGAGCCTCTTTACCCTCCTGGGTCGGTTCCTCCAGGACTTAACCACTTAGGAGTCGTCCCACCTCACCATTACCCCTCTAGTTAGATATTGTTCCTTGTCCCTCCACTGGGCATCTATATGGAACCTATCATGGCCACCCTCACTCTTCCTAGCTCGACCATTGGGCTCCCAGTTTGGTACCTTGATCCTCCAACCGCCACCCTGCCAGGTGAACCTAAACCTTATCTTACTTTGACCGCGGTTCAGCTGGTCCCCCTGACTTCCCCCATTTTCATGGTGCCTTAGCCACCTCAACATGAATCATGTCCTATTGCGACCGCTTTGGGTAAGAAGGGAAGAGCTCGCAAAAGGGCCTCTAAGGACAAAGCTGCCCCAACTGACCCTGCACCTCCTCCACCTCCAAAGCCCTGTGCTTTGTGTGATGTCATCGGTCACGCCACCCATACTTGTCATGATTTTCCCCACATCAAGCCCATGGTTAATGTCATGTTCCCTGAGTCTACGGTCCCTACAACCTCTGCTTCATCGTCGACCATAACCAAGAACACCAAGACTATTCACACCAAACACCCTTCTGCTTTGAGTGGTCTCCATGGCCATTACTCTCATCATTGTCCTCACATTACGCACTACCATGCCTCTTTAGAGGTAGTTCGAGAGTATGAGATTGAGCAGAACCAATTCGCTTCTCCTGTACTTGCACAGTATGCTGCAGGCCAGACTGAGGATTTACCGGCTCCTATTGACATCCCCCCCCCCTCAGGATGTCGAAATGCCGGATCAGGCGGCCACCATCCTCTACCTTTCAACATCAATGAATCCTTCATCTGCTTGTTCCTATGAAAATGCACATGTGATCCTTTCCTCTCATGATGATGAGTCAGGTAGCCTCGCCATGTCATGTGGTATCCCTTCCTCTTGTCCTTCCACCTCCTGTTGTGATGATGACATCATGTAAGCCACGTCCACCCCTGACTTCATCTTTCCCACCCATAAAAGAGAGGCCATCATTCATACCTTTGGTGACTTATACAGCTTGAGCTCAAGCTATGGCTTTAACAGCTTCCACACTCCCCCTCACTAGTGGCATGCGGGAAGTGGATAGCCTACCCAAATCACTCCCTGCCATAGAATGCATCCGATTTCTATCGTGTGCTCAAGTTTCCAGCATTGCTTTTCCTCCTCTCATTTGTTGTCTCATGACACCTTTTAGATCGACCCCTCGTCAACACCTTATATCGGTTTTGCCGATGGTGCAAGTTGCTACTCCCAGAATTTAGCCTCGGCACGTTGGGCCATCTTTATCCCTTTACGTATGCTTGTTCTTTCAAACGGTCTATGCATTCGTAATGCTACCAATAATCGGGCTCAATATGATGTTGTATGAGGTTTATTAGTCGATTCCCTTTCACATCGCATCCTCCACCTTCATGTTTTTTTAGATTCCCTACTTCTTGTCATGAAATTGAATGGTGTCTATCGTGTGCATAATTCTATCCTTTTAAGAAGATATTTACGAGTGAAGATTTTGATGCGTGAATTTGAAATCATTACTTTCAGTCATGTACCTAGAGCACAAAATCACTATGTAGATGGCATTGAAAACCATATTGTGGATTGGCATTTAACACACACATTTGACACAAGACAGTAACATAAAAATATCAAAATGATGCATATCCATAGTATGTGTCATATAGAATTTTTTAGAGTTCATCAACTCTGATACATATGACATTCCCATATCATGTTACAAAAAACTCAAAAATGGGGGCACCACATGCCCCTACACACTAATAATTATCTCGAGGATCCCGAGCCAGTGGCTCTGCCCCCGCAGCTCGTAGATCATGCACACTTTGTTCGGCCATAGCCATGTCAAAGTAACGCAGTGGAAAACAATAAACACACACAGCAATCAAATAATGGAGACAACGAATTTACATGGTTCACCCAACCAATCTGGGCTATATCCACCAAACAGAGGTATCGACGATCTTATTCATCAACAAGAAATTACACCAGCAAAATTAATCATCTGCACTTCCTCTTCCTCACACCTCACATTCCTCATGATTATTTGCCTCTACAGGCTTACATTTTATAGATGGGAGAAGAGACTGAATAATAAATTCATGCATAGAAGAATAGGATGAAATATCTCCACATGTTGATTTGATGCCATCAGTTTTGCAGCAAAACCTATTGTTTGCATATCTAAGAGACTTTCTCCAAATTAATATACAAAAAAATCTCAACAATCTACACCTTGACAATAATTAGCTTGATACCTCATTCCTTTATTATTTTTATTTTCTCTGCAAGCCAGGAGAATCCAGACACCATCATAGCTTCTCTAATAAAATTGGTTTCGTGAACATGTATGCACAATTTTCCTTTGTATGCACCTTTTCAAGAGAGACTCCTCGTTCAGTGATAACCTGTCTTAAAAAATGGTACTTTATAGATATATGGTTTGATTTACTATGATAGGCTGGATTTTTAGCCAAGTGAATTGCACTTTGACTATCACAAAATAACTTAATGTTGTCCTGCAACCTACCAAACTCACCAAACAAACCTTTCAACCAAACCGCTTCTTTGCAAGCATGTCAAGAAACTATGTATTTTGCTTCTGTAGTGGATAAAGCAACAATTTTTTGTAGCTTTGACATCCAGCTAATAGCTCCACCTGCAAGAGTAAAGACATATCTCGAAGTTGAACTTCTCTTATCCAAATCACCTGCAAAATCAAAATCAACATATCCACAAACAAATTCACTACTTCTATCATAAATGATACAATAATCACTTGTGCCTCTCAAATACCGAAGTACCCATTTCACTACTGACTAGTTTTCTTTCCCTTGATTTTTCATATACCTGCTGATAGCCCCAAATGCATGTGAAATATCTAGTAAAGTAAAAACCATCAGATACATCAAAGTTCCTACTGCATTAGCATAAGGTATTCGAGACATATATTCCTTTTCTTAATTTGTATTAGGACATAAACTAGAAGAGAGCTTAAAATGGGAAGCTAAAGGGACTGAAACTGGCTTCACATTGTTCATACCAAACCTTAAGATTATTTTCTCAATATACTTCTCTTGTGATAACCACATCTTACCATTACTCTTGTCTCTGAAAATCTCCATGCCTAATATCTGTCTTGCTGCTCCTAGATCTTTCATATCAAACGTCCTAGCTATCTGAGCCTTTAACCTGTTGATCTCAGTTATGCTTTCGATTGCTAAAAGCATATCATCAACATAAAACACTAAGATAATGAATACGCCATTACTTAATTTCTTAAAGTAAACACATTGATCATACTCACTTCTTATATAACTTTGGCTCATCATGAAAGAATCAAATTTCTTGTACCATTGTTGAGGCGACTGCTTTAGACCATAAAATGATTTCTTGAGCCTGCAGACAAATTTCTTGTTGCGATTTTGAACAAACCCTTCAGGCTATTCCATATAAATCTCTTCATCTAGATCGTCATGTAAAAATGCAATCTTAACATCTAGTTTTTGTAATTCTAAATCAAGTAAAGCAACTAATTCTAAGAAAATCCGAATTGAAACAATTTTAACAACTGGTGAAAATATCTCATGAAAGTCAATTCCTTCTTTCTGAGAAAAACCTTTTGCGACCAGCCTCACTTTGTACCTATCTTCTTTATCATCAACACCCCTTTTCAATTTGTAAACCCATTTACATCCCACAGTTTTTCTGTCTTTAGGAAGTTCCACCATATCCCATGTGGCATTCTTGTCTAATGCCTTCATCTCATACTTCATAGCTTCTTTCCACTTATTACTGTTATAACCTTCTACAGCTTCCTGATAGCATAAAGTTTCATCATCATTAGTGGTTAAATAAACTGAAGTAACATAATCATCATACCTTTTAGGAGGACGTCTGATTCTCGTGGACCTCCTTAAAGATGTTTCTGGTTCTTCCACAATTTGTTGATTATTATCTGTAGGAAATTATTCATCATCTACATCTGAAACTTGCTCATGATCTTGACTATCATCAATATTTGAACTGGTTTCAAACTGAATATGTTGAAATTTAGGTACATTTTCCTATTTCAATTTATCATCTACATCGGGATTATCAAGTGAAGATTCATTGAATTTAACATCTTTGTTAATGATTATCTTGTGAGTAGTAGGATCCCACAACCTGTATCCCTTAATCCCATCACCATATGCAACAAAGATATATCCCTTTTATTTAGGATCTAATTTAGAATGCTGATGTTTCGGAATTAGAGCATATGCATCACAACCAAAAAAATTCAATTTAGAATAATCACAAGGATGACCTTTCCATACCTCTTGAGGAATTTTGCATGCTATTGCAGTTGACGGTGATCGATTTATCAAATAGCAAGCCGTAGATACTTCTTCTATCCATAATTCCTTTTGCAAATTGGCATTACTTAGCATACTTCTTGCTCTTTCTAAAAGAGTCTTGTTCATGCGTTCAACAACTCCATTTTGCTCAGGAGTATAAGTAGTAGTTCTATGTCTTTCGATCCCAACTTCCTTGCAATAATTATCAAATTCCTTTGAAGTAATATCACCACCATTGTCAGTTCTTCAACATTTAATGGTTCTTCCAGTGATGTTTTCAACTAATGCTCTAAACTGCTTGAAAACTGTGAATACATCATACTTTATTTTTAACATGTAGACCCATACTTTTCTAGATAAATCATCTATAAAAGATACAAAATATGATGATCATTCATACGAGGTTGTAGGAGATAGACCCCAAACATCAGAATGGATATAATCAAGGATTCTCTTACTTTTATGTTTTTCAGTTTTAAATTTCTGCTTGCTTTGTTTCCCATATATACAATGTTTGTAGAAATATAACTTAGAAGCTTTTAAACTAGGAAGTAACATACGATCAAATACAATTTGTAATCCTCTTTCACTCATATGGCCCAACCGTTGATTCCATAGTCGAATAGAATCACTGTCATTTTAAGATATAGTAGAAGCATGATCTGACTCTATTCTTCCTTCTAACTGAAAAATATTTCCAACCTTCTTTGCTTTCATTAATAATAGGATTCCTTTACTAATTTTCATTACTCCACCTTGAATAAAAGTTTTATATCAATTTGTTTCTAACACTCCTAGAGAAATAATATTTTTTCTGAGTTCGAGCACATGTCTTACATCAATTAAGACTTTAGTTGTCCCATCAAAAATTTTAATCTGGATGCTTCCAATTCCCACAAAATTACATGGGAAATCATTACCCATGTAAAAAAATCGATCATTGATTGATTTATAAGATTTAAACCACTCTTTATGAATGCACATGTGATTGGACACACCAGAATCTAATAGCCAATGTTGATCATGATTTAACAAATTAATTGATAGAACATCATCACTTATACATGAACTGGATGCCGAACCTGAACCTGTATCTATCATGTTTGCCTCTTTATTTTCCATGGAAGAGTCTCCTTTGGATGTTTGTTGTCTCTTCCAACAACCCTTCTTCAGATGTCCCAATTTGCTGCAAAACCAACATTTTAGCTTACTCTTCTTCCCTTTCGATTTTGATCGAGAGTTGTTATTCTAACCGAAGAATTTTTTTTAGAAATAACTCTAAACATCATTGCTTTTGATGTAGAGGTTTCAAAATTTTTCCTTTTCCTGGTTTCTTCAGACAACATAGCTCTAACAACATCATCAAATTCAAGGGTTTATGATGAACTAAGACTTCTAGAAGTAACAAAATGATCCCATGACTCGGGCAAAGAGCATAATAAAGTCACAACTTTATCTTCTAAATCAAATTTTACTTATATACTTTCTAACTGCAACAAGAGAGTATTAAAGGTATTCAGATGATCATTTATTGTCATACCATCCTTCATGCGCAAGCTGTACAACTGTCTCTTCAGAAGAATCCTATTGGTTAAGGATTTCGTCATGTACAGTTTCTCTAACTTTTTCCATAAACTAATAGCTGTTTTCTCTGACACGATGTTAAATAACACATCATCTGCCAAACACAACCGTATGCCGCTCAATGCTCTATTATCGATGTCACTCCATTCGTCATCTTTCATGGTGTAAGCTTGTTTGGATTTTCCCAAAAGTGCCTTCTCCATATCTTGTTGTACGAGTAGATCGTGCATCTTAACTTTCCAGATCTCGAAGTTATTTCTCCCATTAAACTTCTTGATCTCAAACTGAGCACTTTGAGTTTTTGCCATACTGAGTAGCTTGTGTCAAAAATCTCGAATTTCAAATCTTAATAAATGAAGATTTTTATTTTAATCAAAATTATTAAATTTTGATTAAAATTCCCTTTTTCAAAAAAATGAAAAGACTTTTGGCAAATCGACAGCACTTGTTTCCGTGGAAAAAACCTAGGCCCTAGGCCCTACCCAAGTGCATATATCAAAATTTTAAATTAATAAAATGACACCATATATCGATATATTTCCATTTCAAAAATTTGATATACCATATGCATTTCATATACAAATCGATTTAAAATATTGCATTTATACAAATCGATTTAAAAATGGCATATCGAAAATAAATCGATTTTGGCATGTTTAATATATGGCAGTTTAAAAAATACAAATCGATTTACAAAAGGCATATAAAAAACAAATCGATTTTAAATCGGCATATGAATACAGGCCTTCACTGTTCAATGCTTCCAGTTTACGATTTTATGTGGGCAATCGATCATCCCACCGCACTTATCTCCGATTTTTGTTCACAAACAACTTCTCCACAGTGGAACCCACCCTCCGAGTCTTATGATCTACGCAGGCAGTTTTGTTACCAAAATAGTAGCGAGCAGTCACTCGACCATCCATAGCTTCTCCACAGTGGACTATTCACCAGTTCAACGGCTTTGTTGTGGCTCCTCCACACGGACAGCGGCTCTCTGGGCACCATTTATCAGAGTTAACGCAGTATTTTCTTCTGCGCAGACATCCTCATCAGTCTAGAAACAGCCCACGGGTTACACATTGTTTTGATCTGTTCCATGCTGCCCAATCCTCTAGCTTACGTGTTGAAAAACCTCCAATTCACTTCTATCTATCCATGGCTTTGGGAAATCGACCACCAGTTCAACATAAATAATTGACTCGACCCTCTTTCACCACTCTGGCTCTGTGCAAAAATAGCCATCTTCCACGTAGATCTACAGTTCATAAGGAAATAATTTCAAAGGTTCTTACGCTGCTAACAACAGCCTTTATGTATGGATTTCAATCCACACACCTCGATCCACAATAAATGCAGATCGGTCACAAACCACACACAACAAACTCCAGTTCCAGTTCACGACTTTTCGTTTACCATACAACCGAGTCAAATATATATTCACCACGCTATCAGTCCATGACACTTTATGAATTAAGTAAAATAGAAAGTGGCTTCTGCAATCGATTTTGCAAGAAGCATATCGATCATAAAATTGTCTCTTCCACCATGAAACTCACGCTTCGATACCAATTATCAAAGTAACAAAACGGAGAAATAATAAACACACACAACAATCAAATAATGGGGACAACGAATTTATGTGGTTCACCCAACCAATCTGTGCTACATCCACCAAATAGAGGTATCGATGATCTTATTCATCAATAGGATATTACACCAGCAGAATTACTCATCTACACTTCCTCTTCCTCACACCTCACATTCCTCATGATTATTTTCCTCTACAGGCTTACATTTTATAGATGCGAGAAGAAACTGAATAATAAATTCAATCACACAAGAATAGGATGAAATATCTCCACATGCTGATTTGATGCCATCAGTTTTGCAACAAAACCTATTGTTGGCATATCCAAGAAATTTTCTCCAAATTAATATACAGAAAAATCTCAACACGCCATGCATCGCATGACTCCTCGCCATTCCGAGGGTAAACCAATACATGGCTCTATGTACTGGTCATCTAAGTCTTGCCATCCGCACTCCAAAACATCGATCAGAAGCCTCTCACATCTATGACGGATGTCTTCCAGAAGGGCTGTTGCATCCTCATTTTGTTGCGCCCTCGATCCACTAGATCCTATGGCCGCTCATACTGTAGGTTGCCCCATGTACCCGACCGGTTTTACCGGTGTTGTATCTGCATACCAAAAGAAAAAGAATCAGTACTACATACAATATTCAAAAAAAATTACACGCACATAAAATATTAGCAATTTGTCACTTACCATCAGGTCCCCATATATGACTAGGCGGAAGTGGCAGATCCAGGTCCCCACAATAACTCATCCCACTATAGGGATAGTCATCTATATACAATGGCTTTATGATCCCAATGAACAAAGAAATTAGGATAGAGAACCCGTCCAACTGCTCCACCTCCTCCTTTTCATAGTATTTGCCCCCATTGGCGCATCCTATGCTCTCTCAGGCCCCCATTTGGGAGTTTTATGTGAGGTCAAAGTGTCAGAATCTTCTCAAAGAAGAAAGAGCACAAAATTGTACCATATGCACAGTCATGGTTCACTTGCCGCTTAATAGCGACAACTGTTGTTTCAATGATGAAAGCATCATCTGGGCCCACCCATAGTAGGCCCCACTCAAAACACTCTCCACCAGCATCATTTTCCCCCCCATGATGTGATGGAGTGCCTGGTTGCCTAGGATCTGTAGCACCACTGCGGCCACAGCACGAGTCTCTAACCTCTCCAAATCCCCAATGGGTATCCGAGTCCCCTTGACTTGGAGACCTAGCCGACAATGGCACTATAAAAACTCTATGATATTCCGCCCACGCGGTAATACTGGTTGAGTATTCCTTACCATCCCAAGTGGTGGGAGACCAATCAGGAAATATATATATTGGACCATCAACTCGATCCTGTGCCCCTACACTATAAAGATCTCATGGTCTAGATCCCAATAGCTGACAATCCAGGCCAATAAGGGCTCCCCAGCTCTCATAAAAGGGTTCTCCACAAACTACAGAACCCCAAACCTGGCCAAAGCACTGTAGACACCCTAATCATCTCGGATCTCTGACCGTAATGCGCTTATATCTCTCTCTCTCTAGTTGATCTGTAACTATGCCATACCTGCAAAAAACATCATATTTATCAATATATAGATAGGAAATACTATTTATCATCAAAAAAACCCTAGTTCTCAGTAAAAAAACAACATAGAAACACCCCTCTCGGATAGGTCGCACTTTTTAGGCCCAAACTTGGGACAAGTCGCACTTTTCTGGCCAAAACCTGCTACCCAGGTCGCACTTTTTACCGCAAAAGGTGCGACCCGGATGTGAGGAGGAGTAGGGGGTTGTTCCTAAGCCTTAGAGACCTAATATGAACTTTTAATCCATTGAAAAGAAAGAGTAGGGTTAGGCCTCTTACCTGCAACTAACAGATCTAAATTCCAATGGTCAGTTTGTCCGCTACGATCACTGTAAGATTTATGGCCTTCTCTCCTCTCCACATTCACAATATCTCCACATGCAAATGAATGATTTTGGAGGGAAAATTCCTTATTAAAAGAGGAACCGATGTTTTTTCTTTCAACTGCTGTGATCCAATCGTAGCTCCATTTACCAAACCATTTGCACCGTTGGAAACCTCTCACCAAGCCCTCAAATGGGTATTTGTTAGTTTTTAGTGATTTGATACTTCACTGGGACACTTCTTTCCTATGATGCGTGACTTCACCCTTCCTCAAAATCAAATTTATTCACTTGCAACACTCGTACCAAGGGCACCATGTTGGCTCCATACTTGTCCACAGTTGTGTTGATTTTTTTCGTGAGTTACCATATTGTACTCATGCCTTTATGGTCTTGATTGGACCATTTTCTTATGCGGAAACACCATCAATTCACCCTTGTTTAGAGTATCCAAGTTGAGTCATCATTGCTTTCGTGGAGTCTATCCCGTGTCCCTTCGCACCCCGCTATAGTCCTCCATCCTTCATTTCTTGGTCTCTCTCTCATGTCGCTCATTATGGCCTTCAGTCCCACTGTCCCCAATCTCCCATGATATTGTGTCAATTGCTGCCAGGTCATTCATGATGTCTATGATCTAACAAGGGAAGTCATTCATTCGCTACTCATTTCCCCCCATTTCATCATCATCATTGGTGTCAGTCTGTCAGTCACTCTACTATTTTCTCTCGTGCCTTAGTTGAGGATCCTTTATTGCCTCACCTATGGCAGACCTCCTTCTGTCCACATCAGCTCATCCATTCTAGAAGACAGGTCTAGAGAGCAGTGTACCTTGGTTCCAGCTTCCACTCTTGTTCAGTGCCTCGGAGCAGGAAAAGGGACTCCTTATAGCCCTTTGACTTGATTTTTTCTCAGCTCCAGCTCCTTTTCAGCATGATCGAGATCCATATACTTGATGGTCCAGTGATGCAGCAGCTGAAATCGGTGATTCTCAGGTGTGTGTGAGATGTCTCAGCCCTCATGAGGGGGTGGCCCTACAGGTAGCACCCCACACACTCGGATGACCTCTTCATTACAACCTTCAATGCAGCTCCTTACATTTGATGATGTCAGCCTCAACTGCTTGCAACACCCTTTTGTTTGCTTGTATCAACCAGATTTTAAGACCCCTTTCCTATTTTCCGGGGCATCTGGGTTGTATTTATATCTCATGTACTCAGTATTATTGTACAAGTCCTGGCTGTTATGCAAAGCATAATATGTATGTGGGATTCATTATCGTGTTATTTATCTAGCTCATGTTTATGCCAGCATTATGTCATCTTGTGGTTTTCTGAACGCCTTATTGTTTGTACTGCTGCCTCGGTGGGCATAGGTATGGCTCCCCCGCCGCCTATAGTAGGTACTCACTCAAAAATACTTGTCGTACCTGCAAGTCGCCTCGTCAGGGTCTAGTTCTTTCAGCACTTTGGTTTACCTTATACTTCTCTCTCTTTGACTTCCCCTTCGATGTCTAGTGATTGAGTTCTTACAACATACTTCAATCATACGATTAGCTCCTAACGCTCGCACGCTAGGGGGCAATCTGTTACACCATTTTTTGGTCATATAACCTATTATCATTAGATGGACCCAAGTACACCATGTAAGACCAATTCTACTCCAAGTAAAATTGCTTTCACTATGAAATTAACTTAGTAAATCACCTTTATTAAGTTATTTATGGTCTAAACAGGAAACCCCATAAGGAAATATTAAATAAATATACATTTGTTTGGTTTTCCTCAAGAAATAATAATTTAAAAAATAGTTTAATTAATATTTCTAATTATATTTAACCAAAAACAAGGAAATCAATTAGATAAATCATTATTTATCTTATTATTTTCTAAAGAATAATTGTTTAAATCTTATTTAAGTAACATTTTGTGTTAAATCTGACTAATTCACCCTTAAATAATTAAATAAATCATTATTTGTTTGATTATTACTCAACCATTTCCTTAAAATGATAAATAAATCATTTATTTATTTATTATTTACAAATAAGTGGATTTGACTCTAGTCAAATACCTTTTCCCTCCAACAAATATAATAAAATATTCCATAAAATTTGGATCTAGATTTGGTTAATAATATTTTAATTATGCACCAAGATCTAGACTAACTCAATATTTTGTTATAAATAGAAGGGTTTTGCCATTCGTTTGTCACCCTTTGTTGCCTGAAGATCACTTTGGATCTCAACACTTTGTCTGGCTATTGATCCACAATCATAGCCATACTTTTCCATTTTTGTCTGGGTTTTCTACACCATCAAGAGAGAGGAATTCTAAATCTGAAGTGTTGAGGACTTACAAGAACTCATCCCATTGAGGAGAATAGGGAACACCCTCTTGTGTTTTCCTCCCAGGTGCCACTAATAAAAATTTCATTGGATACATTCTTGTCTTGTATATTGGATCTATGGAGTAAATATTATTTTTCTATTGTTTAATGTCATCTAATGCATAGATCTAGATTTTTGCAGCATTTGTCTTGATCATCTAACTACAGAGATGAGGATATTAGCAGTCATTTCTACTATTAGGGTTGTTAGCTATGCACATCTAAAGTGGTCTTTTTTCATACAGTTCGAATCAAGATTCATACTAACAATCATGGATCAATCTTATTTCTTCAATCTTGTGACAAGATCCAGGTCATTAATATTTCACATCACTGTCATCTTGTCATCATTAATGAACGAATTATATCCAGCCTTTTCAAACCTCATTATAATCATGGATTCCTCATGAGAGTGATCTCCTTATTTTTGTATGAACCTGGCCTTTAGGATATATTTTTTCACTACTACCTTTTTATCCCAATATGAACATATCTTGATCTCATAATTTCCAAAATCATATGCTGAGTTTGACTCAAATTTCATCATACATTATTGCAATATCCTTATAGGTAGAAAAAAAAATGTTAACCAGAGAACCGATAATATTAATATCAATATTAAATTTACCTCATCAAAATGTCCTTCTCATCAAGGAATCAACATCCTCATGGTCCATCTCCACACAAACTAATGCTGCCATAGCAACAAAAACCCACAATATGCATATAAAATTTTAAAATGCATACCCACATGCATATAATCCAATACTTTGGCGCGGAAGCTTCTTATTTAATCTTCAAAGAAGATTTCTTCACTTTTAACCCATGGTATATAAAACCCAACAATACAAACTTCATATGCAAAAGTTGTTTCCTTTTTATACCCTATGGCTATAAACCATATATCAAAACCCATTTCATGAACTTTGAATCAATATATTTTCCCTTGGTTAAATAACCATTTTTCAACCATCATATATGGTGACCTTCCATTTAACATTTCATTTCATACAAAATTTTGACTTTGGTTAAAAACTAAAGCACCAACATACATTAATGTTCGGCCCAACACTTTACCAATCCACTTATTCCGACAATCATATTATATAATCTCCACTTAAATAAATTCTTACCTTGGTTATAATTCCGACATAATATTATATCCGGGCCCACAACTTACCAACTCACCTTTCAACCATTCATCAAATTTGACAGTTGATAATTCATTGCACTTCACAACCAGTTTACGCGTATATCCAACAGATATCGCATTTCAAGATGCATGACATTTAACGTACCTTTTTCCACCGGTGTCCACACCTTTTTTAACCTATGCACAACTCCTGATGCGAACACCGTGATATCTCTGATGTCTATGATCGGATAGATATTGCATTCAATTAACCCCAGCAGTTTATTGCTCCAAAGAAACACGAAGTCGGTGGTATTGCATTGCTACGTGTCACTGCCTGAATTCTATCACGATCGATCAAGGATTTACCACTTACCATCCTCAACCTATGCAAAAACCATCTGTTGTTTTCCGAAACCGCCTTCACTGTGATTTTTAAGTTCCACAACGCATCATTATGATTCATGTTTTCGCTTGCTATTCACGATTTCTTGCACATGTTTTAGATTAGTGGTATTTCATAGAATGGATTTCATTCCATTCGGCTATTTTTCATAGAACCCTCATAACTGAATTTGATAGAATTAAACTCATTTCCTCAGTTACACCCGTCATCCAAATATCATCACTGTTTATTCAGTAACCACACAAATGCCATTTGAGGGAATAATATCCATACACATCTGGAACATACGATTCCTATTCTGATTGCTGGTTCTTAAACGATATACTCAAGATATAGATTTGAGAGATCATTTCCTATTCCATCTCATCGATCCATTCTGTGCTCGATACACACAATTTCACCATCACAATTAAATATTAAACACACAAAATCATACAATCAACAATCCTATAACCCAATTTCATCTGTACACCATATAACTCAGAAATGAAATACGAACTCAGAAAATTGAGTTCTCTGTATTGACACACAATAATTACATGGGAAATTCTTCCTCTGGCCTGATCTTCTGTATCAGTGGCATTTTCCCTATTCTGCCCGTAGGCTTACAATTCAATAATATACCTCTCTATCTCTATTCTCCTCTACCTATTTACTACTTTTTTATGCCTTTGAGTCTTACAATTTATACAAAAGGTTCTAAAACTATTTTTGGTTTCAGTTACTCCATCTTCTCAAAAAAATCATAAATATCCTCCAAGTCCTCACTTGACTCAACTAATCCCTAAGGATCCTCTTTCATCCTAAAATCATGAACCAATTCTAATTTAGGATTTATATTCAATTCCTAAATCTCTCAATCCCTATGAATTCTCAACTAGCCTAATTCTCTCATGTTCTCCAACGTTCAAGAAAATTTACAAAATTCCTCACAAAATTTAATTAATTCTCATTAAAATCAATCAAAAAATCACATAAGAAACCAACTCCCTTGAAAACACAAAACCCCTAGGACTATTAAAATACAAAGATATTTCTGAGCCTAATGCTCCTGCATCAGACTCCCAAAGTAGAAATTTATCATGATCTGCTAATCATGTGCTTCCAACCTTTGTCTTCCTGGATCCCATACTCTGTTTTACTGATGTCCATAAGTTTCATTATTCTTCAACTGCACTTTTCTAGGCTTCCATACCTAATTCTGCATGTTTCCACTAGCTATGCTTTCACAGTCCGTTCTTGTATTATCCTTGCTGTAAATTTTTTTCTTTCTTTCTTCTGTCTTATTCTAAGACACCTTCATCATCAACCTCCTTATGTTTCCTTTTATTGTTTCCTCCCAAACTTCCTGAATATCTCTTAAGATATTTCCCTCTGCAACATTCTTCTTCTGATCACTACCTACAAATTCACTTTTAAAAAATGAATTATCATTTGATTCCTTAACTGTAGTAACATACTCATTCACTGTTCCTTGTATACTAGTAAGCATAATCAAATTTGACAAACTAGTATCTGCTCCTACCTCTTCTACAACTTCAGGCATTTTTACTCTAGTGTCTACAATTCCTTTCTCTTGTTGAAATGTTTCCAGCAAAAAATTTAGCCATTCCTTTTGTACTTGTTTTATCTCGAACACATCATCAATATGCTGCAATTTAGTTTTAGCATATCCTTCTTCTTCTTCTTTGACAACCTTCAGTGATTGTTCTTCATCTCCTTGATTGATTCTGGCAATGAAATCAAATTCATCAAACACTGTATCTTCATCCTTTATTAGAATAGAATTCTGATTCTCCATCACTGTGGCAGTTCTAAAAGTTTGTCCTACAGTTTCCTCTTGGCCAATCAGACAAGCTAACTCCTTGTCGTCATCAATAATAGCAGGTTCCTTCTTCTGCAACAGTTCATCTTCATTGAAGACAACTCCAAGAGATGGATTGTCTTCTGCAAAACCTGTAAACACAGTCAAATTTTCAATTTCAAAATTACAAGACCCAATGCTCTCATTTGATGATCTAGTCACCAAATCTTCTTCTAGTAGTTCCAAGTCTCTTTCAAGACTCAGAAAATCTTCATTGTATTTATTTCCAGATTCCAAGGTTATCTCCATTGTGCCAATCACCATGATAGAATGATGATTCTCCACTATGTTTTCATCTAACATAGTTTCCTTTTCATTAGATTCTCTAAAATTTTCCATTTGTTGTTCTTCTTTGCCTCCATAATTAACACACGAATTATCAGTATTAAAAATACAAGGTCTCAATGCCTCTTCCTCTTCTAGAAACATCTCAGTATGTTGCTTTGATTTTTCATTTAACTCCTTTTTCATCACATCAATATGTTGATTTAAATTCTCCATGAGACTGTCAGCTAGTCTCTCCTTCAGATCATATGTTTCAAGAATGTCTCCCTGTACTGGTTCATAATAATAAACTTCTTCAATTTGCTGAATCATTCTTACATCCTTATCCTCTATTTCCTGACTGTCTTTCATGAAAATTTATTTGTCTTTCACATTCAACAATTTATCCTAAGTATAGATCCTATTATTTTCCAACTCTCTTCTTTGAAGATCTAACTTTCTATATAACTCAACAATTTCAATTGGGGTAGAATTTGGAAACTTTACATAGTTTTTCATACCTTCACTGGTTGTTGACCAATCATCAAATGGTCTGTCTTCCTCTATTTCAATATTCTGCTGAATATTTCTATTAGACCCCTCTGTCTTCATTTCTTTCTGAGCTTTTTCTATCTCAGCATCATTCTGAACAAAATTCAGATTCAACTTATTCTCCTTAAAAAACTATAAGTCTTTTTCATCATCCTGTGATGTACCTGCAATCATACGTAATTCATTAGTTTTAAAAACACAAGACCTTTCAGTCTCCTGAAGCCCATGCAGCTAATATCTTATTTCATAAATATTCATAAGAAAATATTACATGTCCTCATCCTTTAAATTATTCATTTTATATATTTTATTCCTCAAATACATCTTCTCCCTTGATGTGTTTATAGAGTACAAACTCACTAGCTTGTCATATATAGCCTTTGAAGTCTTTAAGTAAGGAACAAATGGAAGAGGATGATTCTTAATGGATTCAAAAATTACACCTTGTGCCATTAATTCCCCTTTCTTGTATTTATATACCTCTTTAACCTTGTGTTTGATAGGATTAGAGGCTTTTCCAATACCATATTCCATTACTTCATGTTTTGTAAGTGATAGGTCAATCCTTGTCTTCCATGCCAGGAAATTTGTTGAGCCAACGAGGTTATTGATTTCCTTGCAGACATAACCCATAAGACCCATAGTTTAAGGTCCCACCTTACCCACCATCAATAATATAGAGAAGTAGAGGTCACATTAATCATTAATACTCATTTGCACAAAATCCTAAGGAATTAGTCACTGTAAAATTGTTTCCAACAAAAAGCACCTTTTTTATGAAAGATTTAGATAATACAAGAAATAAATTTCTTATTCTCTATTCATAATTTAGCAAATTATTAAATTCATTTTCAAATTCATAACAAAAACTTGCAGACATAGGAAGCTACACCCATTAAATAGTTTATTTATAATTTATAGTAACATAAGAACAACCGTAACTGGGACTTTTACACTAACAATTTATATGCACAAAATCTACAGCCATTCAATACTTTTGACAAATACTTTGCAGACATGCACTCTACAGTCACTGAGCCCTTATGACAAACACTTTGCAAGAATGCAATTAAAATTCGTTGATGCATTTTGTCGAACACGTGGCAACAATGAATTTAAGATTATTCTTCAATATATTTATCTCTTGAAATTCAGAAATTGAAACTTTAAATGTTGGCATTTTAAAACACAGACTAAATAATTTTAGTCTTTCATCAAAGACTCAACAATAGGCGCACATAACTAACAAAAAAAATCTATAAAATCGCCCAAATTTATGATTTAGGTTCTGAGAAGTATTTTTTTTTAATCAAATCATGGGTTACATGTCCATTAGGCATGGATACCCTGTGATGTTGGGATGAATCGCATTAAAAATTCCCAGGAATGCGATTCTTGAAAAAAACAAAAAAATATAGCCTTACTGTTTCATTTATGACTTTTTTCAAACATATGGAATTAAAAGTTACAACTACAACTCTACATGAGGAAAAACAACCCAGAATTATGCTACTAAGATATGATCATTGAATTCACACATTTCTAAATCCACCATATGAGTTCTTGAAACATTTTACCACCCACAAGATAATTCATTTGACATGATTTGACAATATTATTGCACCAATTGTTACAATTTGACAAACACATGACAACCCTGAATGCTACTACCATTAAGGCTTTCTACTAAAATTCTCATAGTACTATTATGAAAACTTGAATGAAAAATCATTGAATTACGAATAAGAATATGAAACAGAAACCATAACTGGAATTTACCTCAAACTTACCTCTAGAATTTGATCTTCCAAACCATATTTTAGTTCCCATTATTTTTGCATTTTCTTTTAAGGGTTGGTTTTGTAATTCCTCTAGATATATTTTGGGTACATGACCATTTTCTTAGTTTTTATGTAAGTTGCAAGTTAGCACCTATTCATGCATAAATAAATTGATAACATTACTCATTGAAGGATTTTTTCAAACACTTTGTAAACTATCCTAAAACCATTTCTAAAACATGCATTTAATTACTTGAAACAAAACCATAACCCATGAAATACTTACCCAAGTCCTTTGGAATTTATTTATTGCAGTTATCTTCAACAATATTTGGCTTTCCTTTCTCAAATGCTACAATAACAAGATTAGTACCATAAAATATGTTGTCACTCAGAAAAAATGAAGCATCATTTGACAAAGTCTTAGAGGTTCATGTGTCAAAGGTAGGGTTATAGGATCCATTTTTCATTACTCGGTGAAATTTTTTTTTTAATTTTTCTTATTTATCCTATCCTAAGGTCTAAAACCACCCTCATTCAAATCTTCTCATGTCACATAAATCATGATTTTATGAGATTTATCATTTCCCAAGGTTATAGCACCGAAAGTGTCATTTTAGCCAAGAAACCTCACTTTCGTAGCGAAATACACAGTGAAATTGCACATTTCGCTACAAAACTACTAATACTTTCGTAGCGAAAATGCCCACAAATGCACTAGGTACACTACGAAAGTAAGGTTTCCAGTCTGTCATGTCAAATTAGTTGTTAGGTGTCAGAAAATGATTTGAAAAGGATAATTTATATGTCATTCAAGTCAGTTAGGGTAAATATCAAGGTACATAGTCAGGGTTGAAGTCATCATGACCATTTTAAGCATGTATGAGTCATAATTATGTTATGAGTGGTCATTGAATTTCAAAATATTTCTAAATTGAGTCATTTGTCATTCTTCTTTACTTCTTTGTGTGTTATTGAGCTCTGGACAACTATTTCATTGAGCCCAAGCTGTGGTTGGTATTTTAAAAGGCTTGCAGATATCACTAATAAAGCGAGGAAAAGAAGACATTATCAACCGAGGAAGAGAAGAAATTAAAGAACCATGGCTTCAAAAAGGAAGACAAGTAAAGGTGGCCACTGTCTTAGATATGAGACATCAGATATGAACCTAATAAATGAAGACCCAAAAGTTGTAGAGGTTTTTAGAAGAAGAGGATGTTTACAGTTTTGTGAAGGATTACAAGAATGCCATGTATATGTTTCTAAATAATTTTCCCTAAAATTCAATGGAACAACTACAAAAGTGGGAATGTTGAATGTAACTATAACACCAAAGATCATTTCAGTAGCAACAGGGATTCCAAGAGGACAAGAAAAATGGTTCAAAGGGTTCAAATTCGACATGGAGGAATGTAAAGAGTTTATCAAGCCAGAAAATAGTGAAGTTGACCTTACAAATGCCATTCCAAGGAGCTACATGAAGGTAATTTCTCAATGCTACTACTTATCATCCATAAATATTTCACTTTTGAAGGGAAATATCATAAAGTATATTCTTACCACTTCAAGCTTCTCCTACACTTTGTTGCTAAGATATCTCTTGATATACCTTTATATTTACACAGAAGCTTAGCAAAAATTGAAAATAAAGTTCAACCAAAATATAAGGGAAGTGAAACCTCACTTTTCCATCATGGCTTACTAAAATTGATGGTTTTAGATGAGTTACAAATACTAGGCAGAGACTGGTCTTCTTTCCTATTTGTTAGTGGTTTTGAAATGGATACCATTACCCCTAAAATAAATCCTAACCCTAGATTTATACCATCACCTTTAGTGGCAGAACAAACTGAACCAGTAGGGGCAGAGCAGAGTGAACTAGTAGTGATGGAAACATAGCAGTTGCAAACATTTGATACACCCATTGTTCCACCTGCAAAACATAAGTCAATAATGAGAAAACCTGCAAAAAAAAAGCCCACAATTAGTAAACAAGGTATGAAAATAATTACAAGGATCCAAATAGTGGCTACAAGAATTTTAGAAGACATACTACATGCCATTGATATTGAAGAGAATCCTATAGTCCAGGCTGAGGATATACATGAAGGTGGATAGAAACTCAAGAAATCTAAATCATCAAAGAGGTTATAATTTGAAGGTGAATATGTAGGTTTTATGTTTAAGGCTAGGAAGCCCATGACAAGACATGCTAGAAATTTTTTGGAAAGTAGAAAATAAGTTCATCCAACCACTCACATTGTCCAACCACCACCAATTATCATTGAGTTATCTTCACCTGAAAAAGAAGATCTAGCTAGTAAGCAAAAGAAAGGAAATGAGAAATTCATTGAAAAAAAAGAGTTGGAAGTCCTTGAATAAGAATTGAGTTTAGCTAATCATGAAATAGCAGTCATGAAGAAGGAGGTAGGGAAACATAATGTCCAGAAGGTTCAGTTTGAAAAGATGAAATATATTTAGGAAGAGTAGGTTGACAGTGTATCAAAGACCCTAGACAACACATAAAAATTAATCAAATGGACAATGCCATTGAGGAAAGAGGTGAAACATGTCAAAATAATGAACCTACACTTGAAATCTACCAACAAAAAGCTGAAGGATCAAGTTAAATACCTCCAAGAACAACTAGATTTGATCCATGAGGAGTTGGAGAAGAAAGGTCTTAAAATGATAGTAGTTGAGGAGCCTATAGCTTAACACATCATCAATGCAGAAGAAACACCTCAAGACTCTTAGGCTGAGTTGGTTTATGTTTTGAAAGGTCAATGGCATGTTGGAAACAAAATTTATACAACTGGAAGATACATTTTTGAAACTATGCAAAAATCTGGAATTTATACAGTTTTCCACAGTTTCGTAGTGTTTCCTAGGCTTGGAGCCAGAAAAATGCTACGAAACAACCCGTAGCTTTATTTTTTCCTTTAAAAACATTTTGGGTAGCTTCCAAGGAGATGAAATGATATGGAGGATGTGTTAGGGAATGATGAACATAATGCAAAAGGAAAGAATCAGAAAATTTGAGTACAAGGGACATTTTTTGTACACTATGAAACTATCATACTTTTGTAGTGAGCTATGAGCAGGTTTTTGGGTAGTTTTGGACAGGTGGATACTTTCAAAGGGTAAAGGGACTTTTTCAGCAATCATTCATGAGTTTAGGACCATGAAATGAAGAAAAATAATTAGCCAAAACATTCGTTGAAGATAAGGACCTGTTTTCTTGAAAAATAGGGTTTGTTCCATAGGTTGAGGAGAAAAATTAAGATGTCAATTAGTGATGAATTTTGTAATAGCTCATTCAAACATGTGAATCATTAGCTTTCATATGTGTAATTTTTTCTAGAGATAAGGTAGTTGATGTAATAATTAGCAGTTTGAGTCCTATTAGGAAAAGGACTGTTTTATAGAATAATTGTCATTATCTCATTAAAGCACATGTTTTCTTGTTATGCAAGGTGTCATTAGGAAAATTTCGATGAAGATCACCAAGAGGTAGACCATCTCTCATGTAACAAGGTCTATAAAGGGGAAAATATTCAAATTTGTAAAGGGTTGGAGAGTTTTTGCAATACTGCAACTTTATGTACTTGAAATGATATCAATAATACAGAGGAATTTTTCTTGAACAACCTGAGATTCTCATGGAGTTTTTAGTGCTTTTCAAATCTATATTTTTTATGTGTATCATTTGTAGTGGTTTTCATCTTTAATACTCAGAATTCATAGGTGTATGCTCTGACTTCCATTATTGATGAAATGGTTGTGTTATTTCATGTTCCATGTGTGATTTACCTCTTCTAAAAAACTCTTACGTGCCTCAGCTTCCATGTCAAGAGATCTTACCACTGAACTATTGATTTTTTGACTCCATAAGCCCAATGATTGCATAATTGTATTCTTTTCAACCTACACATATCACAATCAAATTATTTTAGAAGTAAAGTTAGCCATCTAGTTTCATCATTAGAAAATATCATTAAACCCTTTGAGAGAGCCCTCTCAGACTGAAGAGGCTAAGCTTCAGTTACATGTTGGTTTTAAATAGTTACATGAAGTTGTCTAATTAGCAGCCAATCAAGTACAATTTTCTGATAACAAAATACACCAATAATAACTCCAACATATAGATTGATCTATTCTTAATTTTTAACTAATAAATAGTATTGATAACATAAGCCTAAACCAAAATTATAGTCTTACAACAATTTAAATGTCTACCTTTTATTTTATGCTAAAGCTATACTATAATTTTAGGACAACGGAAATTATACCTGAAGAGATATTTACCTCCAGTCATTGAGAATATGATATGCATTTGATCCCTTAACCAACTCATTTGAACCATCTGGTTTTCCACCAAACCATATCCAAGGAGAACTTCTGCCCCTGGAACCCTCGAGCTGTAAGAGCTCACAAGCAGTACCAAAATATAGAAGTAGAGAGATATACAAGGCAATTTTAGGAAGACAAGTTTCACTTCCTCTCAATACCACTCATGATCAGCTACACCATGTAGAGATACTTAGTAATTTAGTTTAGGAATTTCAAATTCATTTCGAAAGAAATAGAATACTCTCCAAGTCTCTCCCTCTCATAATATTTTTCAAATCTCTCCAACTCTTGGTATCAGAATGCACCTCCCTCAAGTGAGAATACATGATACACATATTTAGGAGGAGCCAAAAATTATTGTCATAAAAGAGGAGTAGTATGCATGCTTTCTATTCCATTTAGAGGAGTGTAACTCATGCCATTAAGGAGAGGTGTGCATGTATTATATAAGGAGAGTCTAACATATGCATTAAAGAGTGTAAGAGGAATATTTTATGACATGTCTTTAATGAGTGTAAGAGGAATATGTCATTCTTTGATGTGTGCATAAAAGAGAGTGTAATGTATTATTAACAGAGAGAGAGAGAGAGAGTTACATAAAGCCATGAGAATCATCAAGCAGAGAGGTAGGAGGTGACCGAGGAGATATAATTCCCTTTTAATAATAATATAATATTCTCATAAAAGATAACAATAATATTAAAAATATTAATAATATTGAGGATTAAGTCGACATTGAAATATTACGATTGATCAGTGATAATTTAAGTGTTTTTACTTCAAGTATACTTGATTACCCATTGATTGGAGGTGATTTACTATTTTTGGAAATTCATACTTGAGATGCTAGACATGACTTCCTATTTTTAGAAAGTCACTCCAAAATTGTTAGGAATGAGATTTTATTAAGGAAATTCATCCCTGAGCTGCCCACGAGTGGTATTTTTCTTCCGGATATTAGGGATTCTGCACCCCTATTGCATGCATATACGTGCCTTAGTAGACTTAGGACTCTACGCCCTAATCTACTATAAATATCCAAGATTCCACACCTTTATATTTTTAAATATTCAGGAGTCCGCACCATAATTTTTTTTATAGATACAAGACTCCGTGTGTTTATCTTTCATGGATTTATGACTCTGTGCCTTAATCCTTTTATTATATATCCATGACTCCACGTCTTTATATTTCATGGATTTAGGACTACGTGCCTTAATTTCCATGTCTTCTAATCTATTCTACTTTGAAACTCCGTGCTTCACCTTAAGGTACTGAATGCAAGCTCATACCCATCTGATGGTTCGTTTGTAAGGTCTTCTTCCAAGACCTACACACTTCATAATCTCATAGAACAAAAATTCAAATTAATTTCATAATTAAGTCATTCACATTTTACCAAACATTGTGCATGAATTCCACAATCATTTTGGTTTCGGAGAAATGACTTCGAGCATCCTTGTTGATAATTACCATGTCCCCTGCCACATCATGCTTAGTACAATATTACACACATATGATCATACAAATCATGTATCATCCATGAATCATAATTACCCATATGTTCCACATAGCCATGATCATCAATGGATCTGTGTCTCAGTCCTGGATCACCATCCATGTCATACACCTATCTCCAAAATATGATACGAAAAGAGAAAACATCAATAATATGCTCTTAACAAAAATAAATTCGTATACACACAATCATATATATTATCATAAGCACACAACAACCAAGTGACCCAAACTGGGTCTATAGCATAAAAGCATCTAAATAAGTTTGTCATGCATAATATTCTATCATTATATCGAAATCACCATCTCTAAGTGTCATCAAAGCCATCTCACCAAGAAGGGCCACTACACATAGATTCAAAGCTATCTCACCAAGAAGGGCCACTACTTTTCAACCAAGAGTCACTTCTTCTCTGGTGACGTCTCCAACTATTTCGAGGTTTTCAATATCTTCAATGAGACTTCAATGATGTCCTAGAAACATGTCTTCTATGATACCTTCAATAAAAACTTAAAAGAGTCATGAATAATTCCAATATCCTTTGATGCTTCCTTCAAATATCTCTACCAATGAAACTTTGGATAGATATCCTCTCAAGACAAACCAAAAGCCTTCTTCTAATATTCCTCTTTACGCTTTCCTTTGATGAGGGCTTGATTTAGTATTATAAAAGTGATTTCCCTCAGCAAAACATTTCTTGTGTCCACAAGCTGATCTTTCTAAATTCCTTCTTTTTCACCTTAACTATAATACCATTTTAGGCACTGCAATATGGCAGCTATGAATTCAAATTTCCCTTATTCCTTAATACTTGCTTGTGAATCTTATTTATATTCTTGTGTTTATTTATTAAATAAAATGGCCAAAAGTATGAGAAGTACAATTTTCTTTTATTATGGTATCTTTCATTTTTCCATTAATTCCAAAGGGGGAGAATGGTATACATATGTTTCCATTGATGGAAAGCGGACAAGCGGTTGCAAAAATATTGATGGGAAATGCACAAGTTGTTGCAAATGGATTGATGGAGATGGCATAGGTGGTTTCAAGTAGATTGACAGATTGGTCAAGGAGTAAAGACTTTGGAGCCATATCCAATTTATAATATATACTCAAGCGCAATTGGGAACTACCCATATGGGTAGAGCTTGAAAATATCATTCCAAAAGTATATGAAACTCTGAAACATACCTCCTAGAGTGAAAGATAAGGATATTTGAAGTTTAATGGTCAAAGTGCAAAACTAAACTTGGTGTTGGGGTTATCTATGTCTAGAGTTGGTTCTAGTTTGGCATTTGGAAAAACGTGGTGGAAATATTGGTGGAGTAGCTGGTGGAGGTTGAGGTTAAATGATGGTTGAGTTTGTTAGAAACTATAATATGGAAGATATCAATTCAAATTTTCCTTATTCCTTAATACTTTCTTATGAATATTAGTTATCTTCTGATGATTCTTTATTAGATATTTTCATCAAACAAATATCAAGATCAAAAAAGTAAAGACAATGGACACATATATTAGGTTCCATGCTAGGTAAAAACCCATCAAAGTGGAAAACCCGTACAAAATATTATCTTCTTATAGAATCTTCTTCAAATGAGACAAAAAATACCCAAAGCCTGGAAGAAGTTCCCCTCCAGGTAACAAGTCATCCATTCTAATAGAATAAGATCACCACAACTCAATCATGCATCAATTTGTAGCTTCAACTACAACTTCGACTCTGCAACTTCATCATACAACTTTGGCCCTATAGCTATTATAGAAACTCTAATTCAGCTTCTTCAAGAGATCCTTCTTTGAGAAATACATATCTTTGAAGGTCAATGAACTCAAAAAAGTGTATTTCCTCTTTTAGAAACTTGATACTGCAATTCATCCTACTAAAACTTGGAACTACAGTTTCATCCCTTCATTAAGCTGCAAAAACACTAATTATTCACACATGTGAGAGAGATAGATACTAAAAACAAATTTTTCTTTCTTATTTTGTTCTTCTATACCTTCTCTCTTCCTGGCTTCTTGCTTCCGAGCTACAAATCAAACATCCTTTCTTTATAACGAACTTGTGAGTGAGTGAGTGAAAAATGAGGTTGAATATTCTCCTTTATATAACTTTTCCAAGGGGTCGAATTCCATTCTTTAGGACAACTTGAAGTTGCGAGTGCCAAATTGTACTTTGGAGGTTTTTAAGACATTCTAGAAAAATGAAATTATTTTACAAGTTATATATTTCCCAGAAGTGTCTTATAAATATGATGTTGAATCTCTTGAGTCATGGAAATATATTTTATGACCTAAGAAACCCTACAAGCACAAGTAACATGATTTTACCTAGAAGACCATCAATAAAGAGCGTGAAACACATACTTTAAAAATGTATTCTTTATTCTTATTTTTTTGTTACATAAGATATGGTGACATGCGTCCTCATCGTCAAATCACTAAAAGTGCAATAGTAGGTAGTTTTTTTTGGGGGGGGGGATGTTGGATAAATTATCCAAACCACCAATTAGGTGATCGACGATGCTTATTAAAAGTAAGAAGCCTCCTACCTTTACCACAAACCACATGAGGGGGTGGGGGGGGGTGGGTTCATGAGAAACCATCGGTGGTAAATGGTAAAGTGCACCAGAAATGAAGTAGGAGAACGTGGTACACAGAGAAAATTTCTATTGGTTGGTGGAAGATCCCACCACCACATTACTATGGAGGCCTATCCTCCAAAGATACAAAGGAGCACAGGTTGAAATTCTAAATGATGAGGAGATGGGAGGATGTGGAAAAATAACGTGGTTGAGTAGCAAGGAGTGATTTGTTTGTGGAGGACCACAAAGACATGTCAGCCTGAAGGATATTCCCTAGAAGTTTCAAAGGGAGCTCCATAAGAAAGTTCAGGGGATACATATTCTAGGAACAACAATATAATTGAAATTTGTAGCAAAATTCTAATTATGCCAAATTTAATTTATAAATAAATTGATGAAAAACATAAGGCCAAAGACCCCTCTTCCTCCGTACCATTGACATGATGGACCAAATGAAAGAGGATAGTTGGAGTAATTTTCTTGTCTCACAGAGGTGATGTGGAGCCATAAGGCCATGATGACATCAACATGAGAAGTGGCACCAATGAGGGAGTGAAACGTGATGGTATGTAGATTTGGAACTTTTGGGTGGCCAAGTGGGCTAAAAATGGGAGACACTTGGGACCACTGAATGAGTGACATGTGGAATCCTTCTACAATTTAAATACATGCTAGAAGGGACACATAATCCATGAATAATAACCTTAGAAGTCTACGAGCATTGATAGGAAGAAAATTCTAGGGAGATAGTTCATGGACATAGTCTGATAAAGGTGGAAAAGGTAGATCACCTTGACGAAATTGTGATTTTTCCATGTTTGTGGCATGAGGTTCGAGAGGGACACATGATCCCATACACTACAAAGCCAAGCATTGCTATAGTTTGTAAGTGAGATGAATGTTTTCTTCTCTTAGTTGATAAATCATTGGGACACAGAAGGAGATGGAGTGGCACATAGAGTAGGAATTACGTACCAATGAAAATTTCATAAATAGAAGTTAAAGTGGTCTTGTAGGGACACATCAACTTCAAACAATGGCCCCAATAATTTCAAAATAAGTTCCTTCATCAATGTTCGAGGTAACATAGCCAGCGAGAAGGAAATATTCCTCATAGTTGATGATTTTGACACATGATAGAAGGCACTCTAGGACTCAGTTCCATGTGTGATTTCTTATGTTAGAGGTTTCAGGCCTTAGGGATTATAAAAAAGTGATTTTAGATTATAAAAAAGTTGTTTGGGCTATTTACAATGCATGAACGAGTCGATAGCTATATTTGGTGATTTTGTGACAAATTTGGTGGAATCCACCAAATTGGTAGTGCGCTAAAATTATAATAATACAAAATGAACGTGTTGAAATTTTTTTAGTTACATGGATAAATTTCATAGTATATTTTGTATTTTTTCAAAATTTGGGAGATAGTGAGATTTAGAACAATATCCAAATTCACTGCTAAACCATGATATTTTCAAGAATTGTAATTTTTGGAAGTTTAAGTCAGTTTTGTCTCATAGAGTAGAGAAGAGATTGAATACTTTAAGACCACATCAATAAGAACTAACATAAGTGGTAGATTAGCTGAAAATATGAATTCATGGAATCTAAAGAGTTGAACTTAACTCAAAGTTCTAAATCTAAAAATACCATCTTTAATTCTATATAAGCATAATTGACCTAGAAAGAAGATAACAATTGTCAACGTTGAGTCGTGTTGTTGGTGTTGGTGCTATGTATAATGATCGAATGTCATAGTATGTTGAAGGTTGTTTGGTTGTGACTGAAGTGTTTGATTACGAAGAGAAATTTTTTTGTTTTATGAAATGAAGTGTACTTCATGATTTAACTTTGAAAATGGAATTCATGATGAATCAATGAACCCAAGAAAGTGACAACTCGAATATCAAGGATTTTATCTCCTTCTAGGAGTGCTTGGTAAACGATCAGGGGTAGGAGCTCCTTTTAGTAGCAACTGATAAATCATGGGTTATATATCCTTTCAGTAGTATTTGATAAAATGAATGGTTATAACTACTTTCAATTGTCGCTGATAAATTAGGGAGTAGTAGCTTCCTTATAGTTGGAGCCAGAGAACTTTGTCATAGAAATTTGAATTTTTCCTTTGTAGTCACATTAATTTGAGAGAATTTTGAAGAAAATATGTGTTTAATTTTTGGATCTTTTTTTTATTTGTTTTATTCGTATATGAATGGTTTTTCAAGTTTTTATTAGTGTCCTAATATTCTTTACCTTTGAAAGAAAGTTTTAAAATTATCATAATACTAATTTAGCCCCCTCTAAGTATTTCCTTGGTTTCTAGAATCATCCACTTCATGATGACCTCCATATTGGAAGGGTTTATCATGCCTCTTAACCCCCTATCAGATATCCTAGATACACTAAAAAATGCCTTGTAAACCGCACTCTTTCTAATATTTATTGAAATTTAGTTCTTCAATGCCTCTAACACTTACACTAAATGTGAAATGTGTTCCTCCTTGGTATAATTGTATACAGGTGTATCACACAATTAAAAAATTAAAAATGAACCTGTAAAGGGTTCAATATCTCATTCATTAACCTCATAAACATAGTTGGGGCACTACATAGGAAAAAAAATGACTAACTACTCGCAAAAACCTTTCCTATTTTTGAATGTTTTGTTCTAGGCATGTTCTTCTCTAACATATATGTGGTGATATCTTGAATTTATGTCCAACTTAGTGAAGTATTTAATTTTCTGCAACTAATGCAAAATTTCATGTATCTTGGGTAGGGTTTACCTATTCTTGAGTATGATTTTCATTAACATTGAATAATTTATACACATTCACTAAGTTCCATCCTTATTTGGCATAGTGTTGATGGTTAGACTACATGACGAGGTACTTGGATGAATGACACCTTATTCCAATAGTTTTTGCAACTGCTTGAGTCATATTTTTTTCCTCTATAACAGACTACCTATATAGCCTGATATTTAGAAATGAAAATCGCAACATTAGTTGGATCTCTTGTTCCACTTCCCACTTGGGTGGTAGCCCTCTATCCTCCTAGAACACACCCATGTATGCTTGTATCATCTCTTTCAGTTAATGTTTTCTTCCTTATTACACACCTCTAGGGATGACTCATTTTTCATGGATTCTTCAATATACTAATTTTCTATTTTAAAAAAAAAAAAACAAATAAAAAAAAAAAAAAAATTGCCAGAAATGATCAAGTTTTTGGCCTGGTTGGAACTTAATCAAAATATTTTTTAATTTCCCTTGCTCACATTGATGATGAATGCATTTTAATCTCAATGGATGTCGATGGCCATCCAAATTTTCTAATGGATCTCAACATAATTATCTATTTTGGCATTTGTTCCTACCTTTTTTCGGTCTTGAAGTTTAAGAACTATTTTGAAGCCCTAAATGGAGCTTTTTAGAGAAACATGCACTCCACAATCATAAATTCCAAGTGTATTTTTAAAATGTATTTCCTTGGTATACCCTGTTGAAGAATGTAACTACATTTGGTCTTCATGATTAATGTGTTTGTTAAACAAATTTATTATGGCTATTAAATGACTTATTAAAGAATGGGTTTCATGATTGGGTCATATTTATATTAAGGTCCCAATTGTGGACTTTTAGGTTAATCATTATAGATTTGAATTGATCATATTTGGTATTTTAAATCATGTAATATTAGGTTGGTCAAAAGGTTCCTCCATGAAGTAATCTCCTTCAAAGGTCATCGTCCTCGGTCTTTAGCAAAAATATTCTTCATAAGCAACCTTCAAGTCAGCCTCAAATTATCTACAAGAAACTGTACACAAGTCAGATCAAATAAAAAACACATATCTTCACTAAGAGATGTCCCCTATTACATATGAGAAACAACTATAAATACCAATCTAGGTACTTCGCTCAAGCTCAGAGTTCGGATCATCTTCTGCAATTCAGATCATTTCAAGAGGTCGAAATATTACAGAGGTTAAAATTTCAGATTATGCTTTATCATCTAAGATATACTTTCATTGTAGTATAAGGATGATTCTCAACCATTACAGTGATATCATACTATTTCAAAAATAATTTTCATTATATATTACAGAGATTTTAGTTCGGATATATGGTTATGGAACTCAATGATTTTCACTATTATAACACTCAGTGATGTCATATGACATGATGTTGTCCCTGTGATGAAAAAAGTGTGATATAATATGATGCTACTCAGTTCCATGATGATGCTAAAATCATTCGTATGATGATGCCATATTTGTGCTAGAAAACTTGAAGCTACTACAAAGGTGATCACAGTGAAGATGGATCTTTGGGCTAACTCAAGAAGAAGAAGGATGAATTTTTAGAGAAAACAAGGGAAATATCGGTGTCAAGCATATCTCATTGCTAACAGAGTGAAAGGATGACTTGATGGAGGAAGCTTATAGTCATAGGGTCTGTTGTGCTATGCAACAACAACCCCCCCCCCCCCCCCCCCCCCCCCCCCACCACTTTTTTATTTTCAAAATAATCTAGACCTTTGATAAATAAGAAATAGGGACCCTTCTTAAAAATATTTTTTTGTTTTTGATAAAAATAAAAACTCAAAAAAACACCACTGCTTTTATTAAATAAAAAAACACAAAAAACAAAATAAAAAAGAAAATAATAAAACATCCTTAACGCAAATCGCATTTTCGCATAAATATTTTCTTATTAAAAATTTAAAATAATAAAAAAGCAAAATCCTGATTTTGTGATCGCCGATTTAAGGGTTCGCAAGCGACACTAAAAATCACATATCACATATTTTCGTTGTATAAATTTAATCAATTATTATTAAATTTTGATTCTGCGATATTGTGATACTCTGATTCTACGATATTGCAATACTGCGACTTCTACGATATCACGATACTGTGACTTTTGCGATATTGCGATTTCACAAGATCGTGAAATCGCATATCACACAAACAAAGGGTAAATATGCTTCATTAATACAGGTTTAAAGGGCGTGATATGATGGATTTGATAGGTTTAAATAAAGGTTTTACGCAAAGATAAATCATGTCAGGAAATAGTAATTGTGTTTTATCCTCCTAATGTAAACAGTTATTGATTCGTTATGATTAATTAATAATATATTTGTTTCCCAGAATTTTCATTCAAAATAGACCATTTAAATAGATCTTTCATCATTTGATCATTTACTCTTTCTTTAATAGGGATTTCATTTCAATATATGTCCATCCGCAAAGTGATTCAGAAGCACGACAAACAGATTGGTGCAGAACTCGAACAAACATGAATGTCGCCTATAGTCTTTGATACTGTATACACTACCAATGGAGGAGCTAATAAGTGGCAAGTTATTTACAATATACTCAAAGACGAAGAGCGAGAAGTAGTATAAGTCACGGTGACTACCGATGATGCAGCACCCTCAAATTTACTATTCAAAGATATTGCATGCTCTTTCCTCCATAGGATAGCAGCAAGAGCTACTCTTCTTCCATATATTGGCATGATTAGGTGGGTGCTTGACAATTCAATAATCAAAGACAGATAGTTAAGAACCTGCAAGGATGAGATTATAGGTTCTTTTAGACCTAAAGATCTGAAAATCATGTATAAGATGCCTGACCTGCAAGACACCTACAATAGTCAGTTTGTTGCAAAGTTTTCTAAGAAGAATGAAGACCCGTTCAAGGCAATTCAAGGTTGGAGGAAACTAGTAAAAAAGTTGAAATATGAAAAAAATATTATGTATCCAATCGCGTCACTTGCAAATCCTTGTAATTTTGCAACAAAAATGCTATGCATATTATATGGTCTACCTGATAATACCAAATTATCCATAAATTGGCTTCCCTTAATTGGTTCCTGTGTTAATTCCCTCATAATGAATTGGGTGACTATCCTTTTTGAGAATCTAGCTAAGGCAATTAATGAATATAGCCAAACGAGAACCTCCTCCTCCAAATATGTTCCCCAATTTTTAATGAGTGCATATATTTTTTATGTCATTTGTTTTTCTCCCAACTTTCCAGTTATGGGGTGGAAATGGACTCCTGAAGATCCTACCTCGATACATTTGAGTCATAAAGAGATATGGGAGCATAATTATGTACCACATTTCGATAGGCTATGTTATAGAGTTGTGTTACCATTACATCAATTTATGTTTGATAGAGTGTGCCCTAGGTTCACTAAGGAAGCCCTTGCAGAGCTTCAAATGATGGGCAGATGTTTTGTTGAAGAATCATTTTCATATATCAGAATTTTTGGAAGCTTCGCTCCCCGCATAATCTTCCTTTATATGTTTTAGATAAGTTGATGCCAAGAGAAGTTGCTTACCAAACTATTATTAATGGACTCAATAAATATTTTAAAGACAATAAGAAGTGTTTATGGCCAAGTTTCCCAATTTCATGTGGCTCATTCACACTCATAAATTTTAATCACGCATTGAAATTGTTATCACTCAGATTTTCCTTGAAGTTGTTGGGAAGAGGAAATGGGTCTGAGCTAACCACAAACCAACTTTTAGGTACAGAATCTAGCCAATATGTACCCAGAGAGGGCTTTCTCTGTAAAATTTAGCTTTGTTTTGAAAGATATTAGGCTAGTTATAAAGTTCGAGGGTTTTGATTGAGTTTGGGTGATGAAATTCAAAAGCTGAGGGTAAGATTGAGTAATTTAGGCCGTTGGGCTAATGGAGTCAAAGAAAATAGCTTAACCGGATTAAGTTTCTTAACAAAAGATGGTTTCACAAGGCAAGGTAATCAAACAGGGAGCAATTATAGATCTAAAGTGAATGGGATGAACTCAAATTGGATGAAGGGCAATTAAGAATCCTTCAACACATTTGAAAGAGGGAAATTGAGTGATTATTAATAAAGAGCAATTAATTCTTATTTACTAAATAATAAAAATGCTTAAACTAGAAAACATGAGCAACTAATAATTGACTGTTTAAACCAGTTCAGAAGAAAACATTTAGAATAACAACGATTAAAATAAAATTACACTTAAGCACTTTCTAATTTATTCCTTTTCGTTAATCATTCAGAAATGAAACACAGATGATATAATAAACAAATATAAAGACTTCAAAACATAAGAGATAGATGACTTATTGATCCATAGTCTGACACAAGAATCTTGTAAAAAGTATTTCGCATCAATTCCTCATCCAGCTTGCCACAAAATTTCTCCAATAGCGCTTTATTCCAGAATAGTGAATGTTACAGCAAATTCTAAGAAATCCACCCCCAATACTTCGATTGAGGGAGTATTTATACAAAAAATTATAAAAAATATCTCACAACAGATTGAAATATAATCTAGGATGACTCATAAGTATGTTACAACAAACTAGAGACATATGGTCTCATAGATAAGAGAAATTATAACTGAAGTTGTGTTGTTTCCTTCTTTTGAGAATGTGCTGGCTGCTCCATTTTACTGATACTCTTTAACTGCACTGATACTCTTTAACCCCTGTTTATCCTTTTATCCTTCTTTATCATGACTTACTGTAGTACATAATCAAAAATTCATGTAAGGATAATTTTTACAAAAGTTCTATCATTTCTTCCCACCATTTATCTTTCGGTATTCTAGTTCTTTGCAGCTTTCTGAGAGTTTCATCAGTCTCTGTATACCTAAAGAAATTAGGTTGAATTGGGAACAAATTCTTTACCTCATGCTCAAGATAAAACAAATTTTCCAATCTCTCATGAAGATTTTTTCCTGTAGGCAATGCCGCTGCTGATGAACTAGTTGAGGAACTGGCCTGATTGTCAGCATGCTTGTACAATATCTCAACATAACTTTCAAGGTCCATCAGTTTATCCTCTGAAACTAAAGGACTGGGAAATCCTTTATTCAACAAAATATCAAATCTTTTTATGAAGGCAGTGATTTCTTCTTACATATCATGGCATCTTCATTCTAGATTCTGAATTAGAGTTCTTTTGGTAAAAACTCTTTTTATTTACAAAATTGTTCCTGTCCTGTCTTGAATGCCAAGTTCTTCAAGATGATGCTTGTTCTAAGTATTTAAAAAATGGATAAGTTCATTGGCTTCTTCAGGCATGTTTCCCAATTCTTCTCTTGTTTTTAGGACTTCTTCCAGAGCCAATTTGACTAAATCATTCTGTTCATACATTATTTGAATTGAGGGCCATACATATTTTATTGACTGGATGATGTTGTCCCAAAGAATTTCATTTATTTCCTTTAAAGGCTTCTCCAATGTGAGATCCTTCTCCAATTTGTTGACAAAATTTTCTAATCTGTTGACCTCTCTTATTTTATCTGCAACATTCATCTTCGAGAGATCATGTTTTTGTTCTAAAGTGGTGAATTGTACCTTTGTTCTTTGAAGTTCTATCACTTAGAGTTTCAATTCCTCCATTAAATTTATTAACTCTTCGGTACTTAAATTTGAAATATTACCCTGTGATAATTCTGCTGGCTGACCTGTTGTTGTAGTACCTGTAATCACTTCAGTTGTAGATGCTGGAGTATTAGTCTGCTTATCTTTCAATGCCTTTTCAAGCTCTTTTTCAGTTTCATTAAGTTTCTCATTCAGTTTTAAGAGAAAATCCATCAATTCTTCTTCAGAATTTTGCTTTATGATTCCTGCAGTCTGTGGATGTCTTGAGGCTGGTAACTTCAGTTGTTTTCTCAAGGCTGCAATATCATCATCTTTTTTCTTGATCAAAGCTTCTATACCCTTGACATCCTTTGGATTATGACCCAATCCAATAATTATTTCCTCCAAAGTCTTGATCCTGTTGTCCTTAGCCTTAGAAGAGGCTTTTTCAAGATTTAATTGAGGATTAGTATTTTCCAAAGAATCCTACAATTTCCGGGTCATCATTTATTTATCTGTCAGAGTAGAATAAATCATTTCACCTGTCTATTTATGTAGCTCAATTTGATCCAAAGGATGAATATCCTTTGCTATGACTTCAAAATTAGTTCTGATATAATCTGCAGTTGTTTGAGGTTGCTGCACTTTGGGTTTGAAGGGACTCATTACCATTTTACCCTGTTGAATGTCATAGGCTGACATCAATCTTTGTTGATTCTTAGGAGCCATATTCAAATATTGACTGTAAACTTGAAGTCTGAGTGGATAATTTCTAGCCTTTATATTTATAAATGTTCTTTTAATGTCCCAGACATCTTTCACTGGTGGTTTGAAAGATGATACTTCTGCACTTTGCTGCCTTTGTAGCTCTTTTCTCTGTAAAGTAGTGGATGTCCCACAGATTGTACATGTTTGCTGACTACCCAATTCTTCTTGTGTCTGACTATCATGGATTTCGTGTACATATTCCACTTCTGGAAGAGGATTCAATTTTTTTCTTTTAACATCAAGTTGTTCAGAAGATCCACTGACATGAGTAGCTGCTTCAACATCTCTCTTTTTACCCTTTTCTCCATTAAGAGGAGTTTGTAAAATTGAAATTTCTGCCACATTGGTATGAGTAGGAGAAATATGTACTTGACCCTGTTTTTTAGAAGTTTCAGGTTGTTCTGTCATTGTAAATTTCTCTATAACTTGTATATCAACCTCTTTCTCCTTTCCTTTAGATGCTACCGTAGCCAATGCACTGATTTCCTATAAATTTTGTTGAGAAGTCCCTGCAGAAGAAGAACAAATAACTGGTATCTGTACCTGTCCAAAAGAGTCTAGGTCAACTATTTTTTCAAGGTATTTTATTACATTTTCAACATTGACCTCCTCACTATCTTGTTCTATCAATGTCCCTTCCATCCATTCTTCCATATTGGCATGCTATTCAATTTCTGGGATTCTTTGATGAATGTATGGTGATAATTTGTTTTTCATTCTTCTATCACAAATAAAGTTGTTTGGGTCATAAGGTACCCAATAAAAACTTTTTTTTAATTTGAGATAGTCTTCTAAAATTCTTTCAGCTTCCTTCCCAACATCTCTAGAGTTACAGACAAAGGGACCTAATTGACTTTTAATTCTGAGTTGAGCCTTTTTCCTTGCATTGCAAAAATGAACTATATCTGAATTAATCATCTGTCTAAAATAATCTAATGCAAAGAGTCTCATTGGGACATATTTTGGTAACTTGAATGGGCATAGCTCACATCCATAGATTCTGATTTCTGTGTGATTTCGGTATAGGTACCAGTCACCTATCCGGTATTTCTTTGAGAGTTGAAGAATTTTCCTGATTTCACTATTGACTCTAGGAGGAGAGACTCCTGTAAACAAGGTGGTTGTAGGGTGTACAAATAGGTCAATAAAATCATTGTATGAATAAGGAGAATCAGAGGAATTATGAGTGATGGCAAACCAAAAGATTACAGACCTATGATTTCCTTTGGCATCAAGTTTTTTGATATAGAAAGGGAAACTCTCTGATTGAAATTAAAGCATGAGATGATATATAACAGAAGAATATTTGAACACATTTTCATTCTCTAATCTCATGAACCGATGATGGATTTTATCTGCAATGTAGGAAGCAAAATCATACTTGACAGCAAGGGGTTGTCCAAGGGTAAAAATTGACAACAATACTAGGGTTAATTGGTCAACATATTCACCAGTATTAAAACCCATTATAGAGGATATCATATTCAAAATAAGCCTGCCCACATCAGTAAAAAAGGTATAACCATAAGGGGGAGGGCTTTTGGGCTGATGTTCTAGCAACATGAAGGTTTGGCAGAGGCAATTTAACTCTTCATGGGATAAATTGGAAGATTTCTCAAGTAGTTCTCCCATGGAAAGGGGAGTCAGGGATTGACCAGGTTGAAACTGTAACATTTCGTTGATAGATTGAGCAGTTATTGGGAAAAGGACGTTTTGATTCTGGGACAAGACTGCTCGTTGATTGGGATCATAATTTGCATGGAAGTAATGGATTATTTCAGGAAAAATGTGGACTTAGGGGAGAAGATACATGGGAAGATTGGATTCCCATAATCCAAAAATGTCAGAACCTTTCAAGTAATTATCTCTACAGTAGCAAAATATTCGAAGAGGATTTTCACTGAGAACAAGGTCTTTAATTTGGAAATCCTTATCTACTAGAGGTAAATGGTCTAAATCTCTGTGAGGGGAATTCAGGGGTGTGACATTTAAAGCCACGGGAGTTTCCATTTCTGGATCTTGTGGATATAGAAATGAGTTAGGAATGCAATTGTAGTTTTGGGAATTGAGGAATGAACTAGAGAGCAATATTGAACCCTGTTTCAGTTTTTTGTTTGGAATTTGAAACAAAAACTAGGATTTTTATAGAGCTCAGCGGGAATTTGGGTAAATACCTATTTTCCGGGAACTAAACAATGATGAAAAGAGGTGCTGGTTATGGCGGATGAACTCTGAATTACTCAACTGCAACTTTCTTCGGCAAGGTAATGGTTGGCAAACTTCGACAGTTGATTTCGAAATTCGTTGCATGGGACACTGGTCACTATATGAAATAATGAAAATGACGCGGGTTCTTTTATTTTATTCACAAAGTCAAAGGTTAGTGGGTTTTTTATTTTTTATTTTTTTAATGGATGACGTCGGTAAGTATGGAGGCTTCGTCACGGGAGGCAGGCGGTAAGTGGTTTCCATCGCACATCTTTTGGGGAAGAGTGGTTTTCAGCGGAGGGCGAGCGATTCCATACGATGGAAGACGTGTGGCGTGGCACTATTCAAAAAACTTCTTGGCCATCGCGTGCTAACTTTCGGACGAGGATGGGTGTCAAGGTAATGTGTTTAAATTATGCTTTTATGAATAGGGTTTTTATGAAATATTGCATGATTTTCCTAAGTAAAAAGGGGTTTTACTTAGGAAAAGATTTTTTAGAAGTGAGTGAATGTCATGATGAATGATTTTAAGTACTTAAGATTTTCCAATTATTGCGCTGAGGGTCCGGTCCCTCCAAAATTCAAGGAAATGCCTTGAGCCCCTTTAATTTTCAAATGCCTTAGTACTTAGGGGAAATTAGTGAAATTTTTAGGGAAAAATGAGAAGGGAAGTTAATAATCTGACTTTTCTTTGCTTGAAATTCTTCCTGTGTAGTGTATGCCTTTGCACTTGTGATGAAATTAAAGATTTAACACATCTAGATTCATTATCCATCACATGTAATTATGCAACAACATCTACCTACCTTACCTACTTTATCCTACCATTTTTCTTCTTTATTAGGGTGCACTTAGACTGGCAAACCCTCATCACATTTTTTCTTTTACATCTGAAAATCTATCTAATTCTAACCTTATTACATCCAAGGGCTCAGATTAAACTGTTGAGCTCCTTTTATTTACTCTACCTATCTACTTATCTACCAAGATTAAACAGTTTGGTCAGATTTTATTCTCTATCTCTAAAACATAAAATTGAAAGATGAACTAGCCAAGCTTAAACTGTTTAACTGTTCATAAATTGTGGCATAAATACAAGTTGCACACAATTTTATTTATTACATAAGCAAGAAAAAGTAGTGGCATTTAGGCTTGCACACTTTCCTTGGCCTTTCTTTTGGTGGGGTTCATTTTCTTTCACTTTTTTAGCCATTTTATTCTTTTCACCCTTTGATTTTTCTTTTAGGGTATACCCTCTTTAAATTTTTTAATTTTTTTTTATTCTTTGACAATGTGGAAAACCTTTGAAACAAGAAAAGGTATGAACATATTACATAGCTTATCAAGTCAATCATGATACATGACACCTATTGGTATAGGAGTATAACACTGGCTCCACTTGGTAATGGCTTTTCCTGGTGAAAATTCAAGAACAACAGGTCAGTTTCCCTCAGAATGATTTTGATTGAACCATGGAATTTTCTTCTGCTTGTTGCTTTATTATATGTATGACAGTAATATTTATGAAGCTTAGGGCCTTCTCCTCGAGCTTCAACTCCTGTAAGTTACTATCCACTCCAAACTGATATATTACAAAGGATATATTATGTACAGGTTAAAAATTAGGATATTCTGATAAATAGGATCAAAGTAATGTTTCAACATTCGACCATTGACTGGTCCTTCTTCAGTTTCTGTACCATCCAAGTTTTTCAGAAAATCTGTATTATTTCCTTGTAAAGCATGAATAATATAAGGTCCTTTCCACAGGAAGTCAAACTTCCCATGTTTTCCCTTATCCTCTCTTCTAGAATCCTATCTTAAAACTTTGTTTCCCAGTTGGAAATCTTCTACCTTGGTCCTTTTATCAAATATCTTCTTTATTTTCTCCTGCAATACTTGGGATCTTTGATAAAATTCCTCTCTGGTTTGCTGCAAATTGATAGTCTGATTTATTCTCCTTTTAACGTCATTAGGTTCAACCTGAGCTTCTTGGAGTAATTTCATTACAGGAACTCCTAAATATGAAGGAAATACAACCTCAATACCATAGACTAACTCATAAGGACTGGCCCCAATAGATTTTCTGGTGGTGAGTCTGTCTGCCCATAGTGCATTTGTAAGTTTCTTATGCCAATTTTTCTTATTTTCCTCCAATAATTTCTTAATAATATTAATGAGACTCTTGTTGGATGATTCAGCGAGTCCATTACCCTGAGGGTAATAGGCTATAAAATGTCCTAAGGTGATATGATATTGATTACAGAAACTTATCATTTCCTTGGATTTGAAGGCAGCAGCATTATCGGTTATAATTTTCTCAGGACAACCAAATCTTGATAATATATTGGTTTCTAGGAATCCTATGATCATAGTGTCATTGGCTTGTCTGGAAGGAATTGCTTCAATCCATTTAGTAAAATAGTCTGTGGCAGTGAGGATCCATTTGTGTTGGCCAGAAGAAGGAGGATGGATTTCTCCAATGAAATCCAGGCCCCATTTTTGGACAAGTTTTTCAGTGGAAATTGGTTTCAAGGGTAAAGGTAATAGTTTTCTCTTGCCTTCAAAAATTTGACATTTATGGCAAGCAGTGACAAATTTATTTACATCAGAGAACAAGGTTGGCCAATAAAATCCAGCTCTTAGGATATTATCTAAAGTTGATTTCTAATAAAGGTGTCCACCACAGTCTCCTGCATGGAATTCATTGAGAGCATTGTCAGCTTCATATTTTAACAAACAATTCAATAGAATACCATCATGATTTTTACAAAAGATAACATTATCTAAAATATAAAACTTTAAAGATGCCATCTTTAAAAACCTTTTCTTTGTTTTGGATAACCCTGGAGGAGCTTGCAGGTTTAACAATACATAAATTATATCAGCATACCAAGGTGAATCTAAGAAGGCCTGGCTGATTTGTGGAGTCACCATCTCCTTTTCGTTATACAGTTCATTAATATCCAGGGCTTGGCAATTCGTTTCTGTCATGATTTGAGCCAATCCCTGTCCCTTTATAAGCTTTGTAGGTTTTATTTCAATATCATACTCTAATATGGTAGCAATCTATTTACCTCTTTTTCCCTCAATTCCATCTTGAGTTAAGATGTCTTTGACAACAACATTTGGTACATAGGCTATCACATGGGAATACAATATATAGATTCTAAAATCTTTAATGGATTTTACGAGAGAAAAATCTTGTTTTTCCATGATGTTGTATTTTAATGACACATCCCTTTGTGCTTTACTAAAAAAGGCTATAGGTTTTTCACATCCTTGATCATCCTTTTGTAATAAAACAGTTGCTATAGTATGTTCTGATGCAAATGAAAATATTATGAAGTCTCTATCAAATTGTGGACTGGTAAGAACTGGTGTTCTAGTCAAAGCCATTTTAATTTCTTCAAATGCTTGTTTGGCTTCTACTGTCGATGTAATACTTGAATCCTTTCTTAACATGTTAGTAAGCAATCTAATTAGTTTAGCTAAGCAAGAAATGAATCTTCTCAAAAAATTGATTTTTCCTATGAAAGATTGAAGTTATTTAACATTTCTAGGGTGAGGTATCTCCAATATAGCTTCTATTCTAGCAGGATCAATTCTAATACCATCTTTGGAAATGATATGGCCCGAAATTTTACCTTCTTCAAGACCAAACAAGGAATTTTTTGGATTCAAAGAAATACCATACTTTCTACATTTTATGAATACTTGTCTTGGATGGTCCAAATGTTGCTGATCTGATTTAGAAAAAACAGTTAAATCATACAGATATATAACAAGAAAGTCATGAATTTCTTTTTCAAACGCAATCTCCATTTATCTTTGGAAGGTTGCTCCAGTATTTTTAAGTCCAAATGGAATTTTAACGTACCTGAATGTACCCCATGGTGTTGTAAAAGTTTTTTTTTTCCTGGTCATCAGGATGAACCAGAATCTGGTTGTATCCTGAGAACCCATCTAACAGAGAAATCCTTGAATCACCTACTACCCTTTGTAAAATGTGATTCGTTTTGGGCGAAGGGTAATTATCCTTCAAAGAAACCATATTTACATTTCTTAAATCAACACATAATCTAATGTCTCTAGTTTTTTTCCTAGTAGGGACTAGGTTAGACACCCACTCTGAAAATCTAATAGTTGCAATTACCCCTGCTTCATACATTCGTTTGATTTCTTTTTCAATTAAAGGCAACAGTACAGGGTTGATTCTTCTGAGTTTCTGCGTAAATGGTTTCTGATTTTCTTTTAGAGGTATTGTATGTTGAATTATAGAGGTATCATATGATTTCAAGTCTTCATAACTCCAGGCAAAGACATCCTAGAATTATCTTATTAGTTCAACATATTTTAGTTTTGATCAAGAGGCAAAGATTTAGATAAATTTATTATTTTAGGATTTTCTTCAGTCCCCAGATTATATTCCTCAATATCAGCTTTCAATGGTTCCATTTTGGGTTTCTTTGGAATATCATTAGAGTCAAAAATATCTTCCCAAGGAGTTAATCCTTTAGGCAAATGATTATATTTCAAATTAATGATTTCAGATTCATCTTCTATGATCTCATCAACCTCCATTTGTTTAAGGTCCTGCATTTCTTTTTTGGTTAACTTCGTTGGATGAAGCATTTAAATTGTACTTTCTTCTCAAATGTCTATTTCTTGTTCATTTATTTGATCAGATTCAATGAATGTATCTTCATCTATGTTACTGTTAGAAAATTCATTCTCTAGAGTCAGAAAATTGTTAATCTGATTGTAATTTGCAAACAATTGCCAATTCTTAAAATTGTCTGGTATAGTTGGTCTATGTCTAATCTTAGCTGTGAACTGATGATTAGGTTAAAATGGTAATTTACAAGTGCTAGCAAACATTGCAAGACTATGAGCATGCAAATTTTGTTTTCTTGGGATTTTAGCAAGCTGAGTCTACAAAAAGGTATTGAGAATCTCTACAACAGTTCCTCTATATTCTCTCAGTCTAGGATCGTTTGTCAAAAAGTGACCTTTGATCTATTGAATGATTAAATCAGAAACCTCTAATTTCCCCTAATATTTTGACAAGTTTAAGCCCTAACAAAAGAGCTTCATATTCTGCCATATTATTAGTGCATTTAAAGTTTAATCTGTAGGCATGGCCTTCAACATGATCATTTTCAAGGTTATGCACACAAACTCCAGCTCCTCCTAACTTATTAACTGAACCATCAAATTCTAAATGCCAAAGAATTTCATGTTCATAATTGGTATTAGGCGTTTCAGGAACACTCTTAACAGTGAGATCTGGTTTTTTACTTTTTTCTGGTTTTTCTTGGGTATCTGATGTTTGTTTTTCCTCAGAGATTTCCTAGATTTGAACACTAGTTTATTTGCAATTTATTTTGGCTCTATTTCTGGAACTTCTAATTTAGTGGGAAGATCAGATTCAACATTATAAAGAATAAATGATTCCATATCAGAGTGTACTGAGTAGATGGGGAAATTTTCAGGTTTCTCTTGACTACTGACTACACATTTCATTAAAGTTTCTCTGTATAGTCTCTTAGGTTGGCCGAACACTGAAATAGTAGCATATGACATGTCTAATTGAAGAGATCCTCCAAGTTTTGCACCCCAAGATCTGGACAATAGCATACCATATTTTGGAGGAATATCTGCTACTACTATATCCATCAAAATTGTTTTTGGAGGGTATTGAACCAATGAAACACACAAATCTTTGATTAATCCTAAACATCTCACCTGATTTGAATCAAAATAAAAGAGATCATTGTATGGTCTGGTGATGTCTAAGTTTAATCTCTCCATTATAGCCTTGGGCATTAGATTGTGAGATGCCCCAGAATCAAGCATGGCATTATGAAGTATTTTATCATGTATATTCAAACTCACATAGAATGGAGGAGTTCCTCCACTTCCTGGTTTTCCATTTACTTCAGGGCCAAATAATAATCTAGGTTGATGATTGAAAACATTTACTGAATCATCACTTCCAGTAATATTAACTGATCTATTGATTTGACTTCGGTAGACATCATGTTTAGCTAATTCAGGCAATGGAACAAATATTTTTAATTTGCCTACTTTAGCTTCCAGATTAAAAGTTTTTTCAGTCTGAGTTCTTGTATTTCAAACAGTTGGATTCTCTTTTTCTTCTGTGTTTTCGGTATTTTTCTCCTTTTCAGGAGTGGGGTTGTGTGCTGAAGTTGTTTCAGAATCAAATTCTAGAGGTTCCTCTACGTTTCCTTTAGGAGGAAGAGTATTGAAAAGTTGTCTATTATTCATTTGAGTATCAGATACATATTCAATTATTGGGTTGGTAGGATTAGGATCTGATCTAGAAAGAATATGTACAGGGGTAGTATTGGTTTTACCTTTGAGGGGATGTTTTGTAGCTTTCTGTTTACTTGTTTTCGGGACATCAATTCTTCTGCTCCTCAAATTATATTGCTTGTGAACTTCGTAAATGGCTATATCATATCCTTCCTTAAAGTCAAATGATTCTCCTGAATGGGTTTGAAATTTCTTAAGAATATGGGCTTTTTGATCCTCTTGGGTCAAGAAAACTTCTGGTTCATTCTCGCGTTCAGTAAAATTTTTTATTTGAGCATCTTTAGTTGGTTCCTCAGAAGTTGAGGCTTAAATATAATTTTCCTGGAATGGGGGCCTAATATTTTGGTCAGGACCAGTTTTTCTAGTATTTTGATTTTGGCTCCTTCTGAAATTTGGATTTCTCACAGTATTGTTCGGTTGAACATCCCAAGGAGATTTCTTCTCAATTGTTTCTACTCTATCTCCTAGCCTTTCCATTCCTTCGATAATAGCATCCAGTTTCTTTTCAAAAGCTGTGGGTTCTTCGTTTAAAGGCATTCTCCTTTCAGCTTTGGATCTAGCTCATTTCTCTATCAGGTTGGCTTCAACACTAACAACTATACTTTGCATTTCTTCTAAGGTTTGAGGAGCTCTTTCCCTAAGCTGATACGCCATATTAGAATCAAATCCATTAGGGAATTTGATTAATATTGAATCTGGAGGAGGTCTAAGATTTTTGGGAATAGCATTGTAAGCCTCATTGAACCTGGTGACGTAATCTTGCATAGTCTCATTTGTTCCTCTCTTTAGTTTTCCAAAGTCTGATAAGATTTGAAGAGGATCTTTCTTCTTTTCCCATCTGTTTAAAAATGATCTATAAAGAGCTTGTATATCAGTAACACTATTTGCAGGAAGGGCTCTAAACTAGGTTTTGACTTCTCCAGTAAGACTTTAGACAAATATTCTCATTCTTACATCATCAGCATCTATTTCATAAATTTCAAAATAATCGGTCATCTTTTTAGTATGTTGTTGTGCATTGTAGGTACCAGAACCATCAAAAGGAGTGATTTTACTTTGATAGTCTTAGGGCATAGCCTCTAGATTAGCTGGTAATACCAAAGGAGCATATTTGTTTTCCATTGCAGGAGGTAGCGATGAAATAACAAGTGAGGTTGGTCTATGAGTGGTGGGTGGAGGAGTAGAAGGGGTAGATTGAGGTTGAGATGTTTGAGGAAATGTTGATGAATTTGGAGAAGCTGAAGTGATCACGAAAATATTTGAAGTTCCTTCAGAGGTAAACTCAGATTGTATGGAATTTCACAAATGTTTATCAAGATGTGAAATAACAAATTCAAATTGTAAATCTTCAATAAATACTAGGTCTGGAACCAAATTGGACAACTCAGATTCAGAAAAATTTACAAATAGAGATGTTTCAAAATGCTTGTCAAAAGGTTTGTCCTCAAGATAAATCCACTTCACAGGACATGATATTGATCTATAGAGAGTTCGAGAACTACTAGAGCTTTCTTGACTATCTTGTCTTCTAAGAATTCTGGGAATCAAATTCAGATTTTCAAACACAGGAGATAGATTTGAATCGGGATTAGCCCTAGTGTAACGAATCCTTTCTGAAGCCAGTTTTCTAGGTGATATTTTTTTGGTTTTTTGTCTAAATGGAATGAAGAATACAACTTCAACAATCTCTTTAAGAAGTTTTTGATATTGGATTTAAATTTTCTTAAAGATTTATTTGACTAGAGGAACTGATCAAATGTTTGAAACCAAAGTTCAGTTCATAAACTAGACCAAAGATAGACTGAAGTAGCATTTATTTACTTATGCAATTGCAGAGAAAAAGCAGTTCAAAGGCTACCTGGCTAACTTTAGGCTCCGTCTGTACTTTATAAAGCAAACAATAGTAACAGTAAAATTATTCAGGTCCCTAGTAGAGTCACCACTATGTTATCACTCATATTTTCCTTGAAGTTGTTGGGAAGAGGAAAGGGGTCCGAGGTAACCACAAACCAACTTTTCAGTACAGAATCTAGCCAATCTGTACCCAGAGAGGGCTCTCTCTATAAAATTTAGCTTTGTTTTGAAAGATATTAGGCTAGTTATAAAGTCTGAGGGTTTTGATTGAGTTTGGGTGATGGAATTCAAAAGATGAGGGTAAGATTGAGTAATTTAGGCCGTTGGGCTAATGGAGTCAAAGAAAATAGCTTAACCAGATTAAGTTTCTTAACAAAAGATGGTTTCACAGGGCAAGGTAATCAAACAGGGAACAATTATAGATCTAAAGTGAATGGGATGAACTCAAATTGGATGAAGGGCAATTACGAATCCTTCAACACGTTTGAAAGAGGTAAATTGAGTAATTATTAATAAAGAGCAATTAAGTATTTTCTACTAAATAATCAAAATTCTTAAACTAGAAAACATGAGCAATTAAGAATTCACTGTTTAAACCAGTTCAGAAGAAAACATTTAGAATAACAATGATTAAAATCAAATTACACTTAAGAATTTTCTGATTTATTCCTTTTTGTTAATCATTCGGAAATGAAACATAGATGATATAATAAACAAATATAAAGACTTCAAAACATAATAGATAGATGACTTATTGATCCATAGTTTGACACAAGAATCCTGTAAAAATTCTTTCACATCAATTCCTCATCCAGCTTGCCGCACAAAATTTATCCAATAGAACTTTATTCCAAAATAGTCAATGTTACAGCAAAGTCTAAGAAATCCACCCCCAATACTTCGATTGAGGGAGTATTTATACAAAAAATTATAAAAAATATCTCTTAACAGATTAAGATATAATCTAGGATGACTCATAAGTATGTTACAACAAACTAGAGACAGATGGTCTCGTAGATAAGAGAAATGATAACTGATGTTGTGTTGTTTCCTTATTTTGAGAATGTGGTGGTTGCTTCATTTTACTGATACTCTTTAACTACACTGATACTCTTTAACCTATGTTTATCCTTTTATCCTTCTTTATCATGACTTACTATAGTACATAATCAAAAATTAATGTAAGGATAATTTTTACAAAAATTCTAACATTTCTTCCCACCATTTATCTTCCAGTATTTTGGTTCTTTGCATCTTTCTGAGAGTTTCATCAGTCTCTGTATACCTAAATAAAGTAGGTTGAATTGGGAACAAATGCTTTACCTCATGCTCGAGATAAAACAAATTTTCCAATCTATCATGAATATTTTTTCCTGTAGGCAATGCTGCTGCTGATGAACTAGTTGAGGAACTGGCCTGATTGTTAGCATGCTTGTCCAATTTCTCAACATAACTTTCAAGGTCCATCAATTTATCCTCTAAAACTAAAGGACTGGGCAATGCTTTATTCAACAAAATATCAAATATTTTTATGAAGGCAGTGATTTCTTCTTGCATATCAGAGCATCTTCATTCTAGATTCTGCATTAGAGTTCTTTTCGTAAAAACTATTTTTATTTCCAAAATTGTTCCTGTCCTGTCTTGAATGCCAAGTTCTTCAATTTGATGCTTGTTCTAAGTATTTAAAAAATGGATAAGTTCATTGGCTTATTCAAGCATGTTTCCCAATTCTTCTCTTGCTTTTAGGACTTCTTCCAAAGCCAATTTGACTAAATCATTTTGTTCATACATTATTTGAATTGAGGGCCAGACATCTTTTATTGGCTGGATGATGTTGTCCCAAAGAATTTCATTTATTTCCTTTAAAGGCTTCTCCAATGTGAGATCCTTCTCCAATTTGTTGACCAACTTTTCTAATATGTTGACCTCTCTTGTTTTATCTGTAGCATTCATCTTCGAGAGATCATATTTTTGTTCTAAAGTGGTGAATTGTACCATTGTTCTTTGAAGTTCTATCACTTGGAGTTTCAATTCCTCCATTAACTTCATTAACTCTTCGGTACTTAAATTGGGAACATTACCCTGTGATAATTCGGTTGGATGACCTGTTGTTGTAGTACCTGTAATCACTTCAGTTGTAGATGCTGGAGTATTAGTCTGCTTATCTTTCAATGCCTTTTCAAGCTCTTTTTCAGTTTCATTAAGTTTCTCATTGAGTTTCAAGAGAAAATCCATCAATTCTTCTTCAGAATTTTTCTTTATGATTTTTGCTGTCTGTGGATGTCTTGAGGCTGGTAACTTCAGTTGTTTTCTCAAGGCTGCAATATCATTATCTTTTTTCTTGATCAAAGCTTCTATACCCTTGACATCCTTGGGATTATGACCCAATCCAATAATTATTTCCTCCAAATTATTTATCCTATTTTCCTTAGCCTCAGAAGAGGATTTTTCAAGATTTAATTGAGCATTAGTATTTTCCAAAGAATCCTGCAATTTCTGGGTCATCATTGATTTATCCGTCAGAGTAGAATAAATCATTTCACCTGCCTGTTTATGCAGCTCAATTTGATCGAAAGGATGAATATCCTTTCCTATGACTTCAAAATTAGTTCTAATATAATCTGCAGTTGTTTTAGGTTGCTGCACTTTGGGTTTGAAGTGACCCATTACCATTTTACCCTGTTGAATGTCATAGGCTAACATCAACCCTTGTTGATTCTTAGGAGCCATCTTCAAATATTGACTGTAAACTTGAAGTTTGAGTGGATCATTTCTGGCCTTTATATTTATGAATGTTCTTCTAATGTCCTAGGCATCTTTAACTGTGGTTTGAAAGATGATACTTCTGCACTTTGCTACCTTTGCAGCTCTTTTCTCTGGAAAGTATTGGATGTCCCACTGATTGTACATGTTTGCTGACTACCCAATTCTTCTTGCATCTGACTATCAGGGATTTCGTGTACAGATTCCATTTCTGGAAGAGGATTCAACTTTTTCCTTTTAACATCAGGCTGTTCAGAAGATCCACTGACAGGAGTAGCTGCTTCAGCATCTCTCTTTTTACCCTTTTCTACATTAAGAGGAGTTTGTAAAATTGACATTTCTGCCAGATTGGTCTGAGTAGGAGAAATCTATACTTGACCCTATTCTTTAGAAGTTTCAGGCTATTTTTTCATTGTAAATTTCTCTGTAACTTGTATATCAGCCTCTTTCTCCTTTCCTTTAGATGCTACCATAGCCAATGCACTGATTTCCTGTAAATTTTGTTGAAAAGTCCCAGCAGAAGAAGAACCAATACCTGGTGTCTGTACCTGTCCAAAAGAGTCTAGGTCAAGTATTTTTTCAAGGTATTTTATTACATTTTCAACATTGACCTGCTCACTATCTTGTTCTATCAATGTCCCTTCCATCCATTCATCCATATTGGCATATTGTTCAATTTCTGGGATTCTTTGATGAATGTATGGTGATAATTTGGTTTTCTTTCTTCTATCACAAATGAAGTTGTTTGGGTCATCAGGTACCCAATAGAAACTTGAGTTAGTTTCTAAAATTCTTTCAGCTTCCTGCCCAAAATCTCTAGAGTTACAAACAAAGGGACCTAATTGACTTTTAATTCTGAGTTGAGCCTTTTTATTTACATTGCAAAAATGAAATATATCTGAATTAATCATCTGTCCGAAATACTCTAATGCAAAGAGTCTCATTGGTACATGTTTTGGTAACTTGAATGGGCATAACTCACATCCATATATTCTGATGTCTATGTAATTTTGGTATAGGTACCATTCACCTATCCGGTATTGCTTTGAGAGTTGAAGAATTTTCTTGATTTCACTATTGACCCTAGGAGGAGAGACTCCTGTCAACAAGGTGGTTGCACGGTGTACAAATAGGTCAATAAACGCATTGTATGAATAAGGAGAATCAGAGGAATTATGAGTGATGGCAGACCAAAAGATTATAGACCTAGGATTTCCTTTGGCATCAAGTTTTGATATATAACATGAGATGAGATGATTGAAAGTAAAGTTTTGCATCAAGGGAAATTCTCTGATTGAAAGTAAAGCATGAGATGATATATAACAGAAGAATATTTGAACACTTTTTCATTCTCTAATCTCATGAAATGATCATGGATTTTATCTGCAATGTAGGAAGCAAAATCATACTTGACAACAGGGGGTTTTCCAGGGGTAAAAATTGACAACAATACTAGGGTTAATTGGTCAACGTATTCACTAGTATTGAAACCCATTATAGAGGATATCATATTCAAAATAAGTCTGCCCACATCAGTAAAAAAGGTATAACCATAAGGGGGAGGGCTTTTGGGTTGATGTTCTGGCAACATGAAGGTTTGGGAGAGGCGATTTAACTCTTCATGGGATAAATTGGCAGATTTCTCAAGTAGTTCTCACATGGAAAGGGGAGTCGGGGCTTGACCAGGTTCAAACTGTAACATTTCGTTGATAGACTAAGCAGTTATTGGGAAAAGGATGTTTTGATTCAGGGACAAGACTGCTCGTTGATTGGGATCATAACTTGCATGCCAGTAATGGATTATTTCAGGAAAAATGTGGACTGAGGGGAGAAGATACATGGGAAGATTGGATTCCCATAATCCAAAAATGTCAGAACCTTTCAAGTAATTATCTCTGCAGTAGAAAAAAATTCGAAGAGGATTTTCGCTAAGAACAAGCTCTTTAATTTGGAAATCACTATCTACTAGAGGTAGATGGTCTAAATCTCTGTGAGGGGAATTCAGGGGTGCGACATTCAAAGCCATGAGAATTTCCATTTCCGGTTCTTGTGGATTCAGAAATGAGTTTGGGTTTTGATGAAAAAATGGGCACAATCACAGGTTTAGGAATGCAATTGTAGTTTTGGGAATTGAGGAATGAACTAAAGAGCAATCTTGAACCCTGTTTCAGTTTTTTGTTTGGAATTTGAAACAAAAACCACGATTTTTATAGAGCTCAGTGGGAATTTGGGTAAATACCTGTTTTTCGGGAACTAAACAGTGATGAAAAGAGGTGTTGGTTATGGTGGATGAACTCTGAATTACTCGACTGTAAATTTCTTCGGCAAGGTAACGGTTGGCAAACTTCGACAGTTGATTTCAAAATTCGTTGCATGGGACACTGGTCACTGTATGAAATAATGAAAATGATGCGGGTTATTTTATTTTATTCACAAATTCAAAGGTTGGTGGGTTTTTTATTTTTATTTTTTTAATGGATGACGTCAACAAGTACGTAGGCTTCGTCACGGGAGGCAGGCGGTAAGCGGTTTCCATCACACAGCTTTTGGGGAAGAGTGGTTTTCAGTGGAGGGTGAGCGATTCCATACGATGGACGACGCGTGACACGGAACTGTTCAGAAAACCACTTGGCCATCTCGCATTAACTTTGGGATGAGGATGGGCAGCGATATGGACGGCAATCATAGATCTTGAGTTGATTGATCGAACGGTCATCGGGAAAGGAAGATGACGGGGAATTAAAATGGCGGGCCCAACGCAATTTATTAAAAATAATCACATCGGGGATGATTTGATTGGCGGATTAGGTTATTAATTAACTTGGAGGTTTAATTAATCCCTTTATATGACGGAGGGTCTGGTTTATTTATTAATTGGAAATTTCAACCAATTAATGAATTTTAATAAATATATGGTTATTTTTCAACCAACGGGGCGGGATATATATTATATGCGAATTATTTAAATTAATACGGGGAAAAAGGGAATTTTCATAGGGATTTAAATAATAAGTTAAAAATTAATATGGAAATGAATGAAGCACTAAGTGTAAAACATCAAGGTAATGTATTTAAATTATGCTTTTATGAACAACGTTTTTATGAAATATTGCATGATTTTCCTAAGTAAAATGAGATTTTACTTAGGAAAATATTTTTTAGAAGTGAGTGAATGTCATGATGAATGATTTTAAGTACTTAGGATTTTCCAATTATTGGGCCGAGGGTCCGGTCCCTCCAAAAGTCAAGGAAATGCCTTGAGCCCCTTTAATTTTCAAATGCCTTAGTACTTAGGGGAAATTAGTGAAATTTTTAGGGAAAAATGAGAAGGGAAGTTAATAATCTGACTTTGCTTTGCTTGAAATTCTTCCAGTGTATTGTATGCATTTGCACTTGTGATGAAAGTAAATATTCAACACATCTAGAGTCATTATCCATCACATGTAATTATGCAACAACATCTACCTACCCTACCTACTTTATCCTACCATTTTTCTTCTTTATGAGGGTGTACTTAGACTGGAAAACCCTCATCACACTTTTTCTTTTACATCTAAAAATCTATCTGATTCTAACCTTATTACATCCGAGGGCTCAGATTAAACTGTTGAGCTCCTTTTATTTACTCTACCTATCTACTTATCTGCCAATATTAAACAGTTTGGTCAGATTTTATTCTCTATCTCTAAAACATAAAATTGAAATATGAACTAGCCAAGCTTAAACTGTTTGACTGTTCATAAATTGTGGTATAAAATACAAGTTGCACATAATTTTATTTATTACATAAGAGCAAAAAAGTAGTGGCATTTAGGCTTTCACACTTTCCTTGGCCTTTCTTTTGGTGGGGTTCATTTTCATTCACTTTTTTAGCCATTTTATTCTTTTCAACCTTTGATTTTTCTTTTAGGGTATACCCTCTTTACATTTTTAATTTTTTTTTTATTCTTTGACAATGTGGAAAACCTTTGCAACAAGAAAAGGTATGAACATATTACATAGCTTATCAAGTCAACCATGATTAATGACACCTATTGGTATAGGAGTCTAACAGAAATAATGTCAGAAGATTAAGCTTTTGAAGCTCCTTGTTTTACCCTCGAGGAAGTTCGACCGAGAAAAGATTGCTTCAAATTTACTCTGTTATTCAAACTCAAAGCTATCATACACATTGATGACAGATTTGAAGATATTTTGTAATCTATTGGGACTTTTGAAGAAATCATAAATTTTGTCAAATTGAACCTAAATCCAGAAGAAGTATAGAAATTCAATGAATTCTGAGAACAAAGACCCAAGAGGATCCTTTAGGATGTTTTGATTACCAGTTATATGACCAAAGCAAGCCAAGAAATTAGAGTAGAACAACAATATTCACAAAATAAAAGTGAATTAGATAAGATATGTACTTCATTTAGCAATGCATTAACAAATACTCTAGAGGAATCATCTTCACAGAAAAATATAGAATTTCGGACTCCACAGGGACAAATAGTTTCAACAAAAGAAATCATTGAAACTCCTAAGATAATCTCCCAAGACACATAAATCATTCCTACAAATCGTACTAAAGAGATTATCCTCAAGGTGACCGATATTGCCCCACTAGATGTGTTCTACAACCCTCTTCATAAAGCTGTAGTAAGGAAACAGAGGAAAATAAGAAGGATTGAAACACCTCTAGGAAATGAAGTTATGGAAGTAGTATGTAAAGATACTCCATCAAATCCAATTGAAAATTTTACTCGATTATCTCATTTCACTGGTGCATACACCATTGCAACAATGGATAAGGCAACAGAAGTATCTATTTTGGTACAAGAAAAGGATGAAAAAATCATGGAACTACAGCAGTATCTAGATGAAGAAAGAAACAATTTACATCAGAAAGTGGAACATCAACTCCTCAGAGTACATCAAGAGATGGAAATGGTTAAGATAAGTCATAAAAATAACTTATCTAGAAAAAAATTACTGATTGAACAATTGAAAGAAGATCTTACCAAATATGAAGGAATTCCTACTGCAGAGAAATTCATAAAAGAAGCATCGACATTAATTTTCTTACTCTCAAAAACAAAAAACATGTTTTTTGTACAAATTTCATACATAATTACACACCTGGAAATTAGTGAACAGTTGACTAACATAGTCATTGATGAAAGAATAAATTTCAATGAACTCAATACCAAAATCTTTGATTATATTGAATGGAAATATTCAGAAGAAGGGATAAAGTAAGATCTCCCAAAGATCAAGGAGACTTTCAAAGATATTCTTTTTTACAGACTAGGATGCACGAGTTAAACAAGCAGAATTGGCCATATCCAGAGTAGCGGGTATATAAAAAAATATGGTCAAAATGATTAACCACATATTACATACTTCTGGGCTCATTAAAGAAGGAAATCTCAAATTTGTTCCTGATATCAGAGATTTAGAACAATGTTGGAAAGATGCAGGTCAACTCCCAGAAGAAGAACTTACACAGCTAAAGAAAATTGATTCGGAAGCATACTGGTAGCTATTAGTAAAACCTCATAGTCAGATCATGACATTGAATTATTCTTTGAATTCTATACAGAGAATATAGCAACTTTTAACGAATGATATATTTGTTGCACAAATGAAGACACAGTTCGGCAAACCTCCACAATTTCAACCGATGTCCGACATTTGTGAGTAGAAAAGCAAAGTTGGAAGTAACTTATCATTGGGAATGATAATTAGTTAGTTTATTTTTATATAATTTCAATTTTTAGTAATTAGATTCTAAGGATGAGGAAGGTTGTTTGAAACCACATCATAAGATATTTGTATAATCTATTGTTTTGTAAGTAGTTAGTATAGTATTTAAACCCTTCTCATGCATTTAGAGAAGGGTCTAGAATTTTATTGAGAACAGTTACAAAGAATGATTTCTTGTAAGTAAGTTTGTGGATGCCTCGATGAAATAATGGAACATGACCTTTTTAGTTGTATATAATTTTGTTGATCATTGTTGATGCACTTCTTTATTCTTTGAAAGACTTATTGATAGAGGAGTTGAATGTGGTCTATTATCACTGGTTAGATGAACAAGACAATACACATATGGTGCTATTATCATGTATGCTAATTCTGTTTTGAATATTAGTGATGAATCCAGCTTTCATGAATTGTATCTGAAATCAATTATTTCTGTTTGAAATATCAGTTGCACTATTGTATGATATAAAGATAGAAATTGGTTTCTTTTATATATGATCATTAGATATTTACGATATATTTTACATCTTCTTTTGATAAACTATTTCTCAAGAGAATAATATTACAAAAGTATTAATCCTATTAAATATGTGATGATCTAAATCATCACATATTGAATATATATCATTTTAGATCAAATAAAATTGGTATTATCCCCAGTTAGATTAAATTAGATTTAATTCAAAGCTTTTCATTCTATAATCAATTTGTTTTAGTTTTTAGTAATTCTTTATGAAAATATTTTGAGAGAAATCCAACAATCGTACAAAAACCCAAATATGGGAAACTGGTTCCATTACACCCAGTCGAAGCCACTATCCCAAACGGAAAAGGAACTGCTTTAAGGTCCGGACTGGGTGGTTATCCCGTTTGTTTTTGCCACATATTTCTCAGGCCTCAACATTTTTGGCGCTATAAGGAGGGCTGAATATGAATGGAATACAAATTTAAACCTCAAACTTGAAGCCCTCATAAGAGTCAATCTCTCCAAAACCATCCTACAACTTCTTGATCAAATTATAAATCACCAACTCAGAAATCGGGAATTGTAGAAAGTTTCCCCTCATCTCCTGAAATATTTCAAAAATAATCTACTTCAGAATTCACTCCTAAGTTTCCTGAAGTTTAGTCTTTAATTTAGAAATTAGAAGGAATATCAATTTCTGCTGAAAATCTTGTTAATCCAGAAGCTTCTGAAGAATTTTTTACTTCTCTATTTAGAGAAACTGGTATATTAAGTAGATCCAAAAGTGAAATACTTGGAATTCCTCCTTTTGAGCTTCCAATTGAACCACATCGCAAAAAAGTTCCTATATCCATATCTAAGTTAGATACAAGTGAAGTCACATAAATTTTTCCTCCAGTTACTTCTTCACATCCTCTTACTCAATCTACATCTTCTTATTCTTCCATTTCCTCTACTCAAACAATCAACACTATCACAAGTAGTATTGTTCCAGTTGTAAGTTCTTCATCCATTCCCCCTACTTCTAGATCTACTCCTGTATCTTCACAAACTTCAAATCCAAGTATGGCTAATCGGCCTTGGACAAATCTTGGTGTTGTATTGATAGAAAATCCAAATCCTCTTCTGGATCATCCAGAAAAATGGTTACCGAAATATAATCTAGATGATGGTCTTCATGCAGAAGAACATATCAATAATTTTATGTTAGCCATGAATTTGAACGGAGTTTCTCATGAAGATATTGTGGTTAGATTTTTTCCTTATACTTTACAAGGATCTATAGGATCCTAGTCCTTTCACTTCCAGCAGGATCAATTTCCGATTGGGAAACTGTTGAACAAGTTTTTCTTGCAGAATTTGGAGATGATAGAACTATTGCATCTTCAATCAATGCCCTTTCTAATATAAAGTTAAATTTAGGTGAAAGGATCAAAGATTTCAACTCCATATTTAACAAGTTATTAAACAAGATCCCAAATGCTTCCAAGCCTGCTGTTGATGTACAAATAGAATGGTATATTTATTCCTTACCTTCTAATATAGTTATTTTTGTAGATAGAGCTGGTAAAGCTACCCTTTTAGAGAACATGAAAGAGGCCCTTGTTGTTGAGAAAAGAATCTTGGCATTAGAAAAATGATCAGAAATAGAAGATAAGAAAACAAATAAAGTCACATTTAATGAAAATGCTAAAAATAAAGTCTCAAAAGATCCATTTTATCTTGAAGGTCTTCAAAAAGTATTAAATACTATGTCAAATGACATGATTGAAATAAAGAAACAGGTTGCTGAAATGTCATATCCTAAGAAATCATTTCGCCCATTTAAGAAAAACCCTTCTTCAACATCTCAACATCCAAATGTGATTTCAAATGTTGAACCCGATCAATATACTGAAGATCCCTCACCATCTGAACAAGGACCAAAATCTAAGGAAGAATTTGAATTGAATGGCTTATGGGATTTTATTCTCCCCTCAAAAGAAGAAAGAGATGCTATGCATGTGTCTGCTAGAAGCAAATCGTCTCCTGATTCAATTATATCAAGTCAGAAACAAAAATCTCCCCCCACAAAGGAGAAAACAACAGTAAAAAATTCTAAAAATATCCAAATAGATCCTATCTCATCTGATCATGTTAATACTTCTAAAACTTTAATAGTTTCAGATTCAACGGAATACAATATAGTTGAAAATATGAAAAATACCAAAGAAAATATTTCAATACATGAAATTACCAAACTCAAACAACAACAGAAAATTTTACTTAGAGAGATTAAGGCAATCCATGTAGATCCTATACAACCACCCGCTATAGCCCAAGCTTCTAAAGATATGGGAAAACCTCCATCGTCTCCAAATAAAGTAAATCCTAATGATCTAGTGTTAATTGGTGATAGATCTATTTCTCACACTACTTTACTTTTGACTTATGAGATTTTTAACAAAAATGTTTATAATTGTCTTATTGATTCAGGATCTTCTTCAAATATCATGCCCAGAAAAGTGTGTACAAAATTGAACATCACTCCTCCAAAATTTGTTGTACATATAGTTCAATTAGATAGAACAAGAGTTGAAGTTATTGGAGAAATGTTGTTAGTATCCATTAGATTATCATCCAATCCAAAGGTGTTGTAAGTAATTGATATTTTGGTCGCAGACGTCCCTGAATTTTATGGTCTTATTCTAAGAAGGAATTGGTATTAAAAGTTACATGATATTTTTCTATTGATTGGTCGTACATGTGGTTACCATAGAATGGTAAACCAAATCAAATGTAAGTTGAACGCGAAAAATTTATGAAACATACAGTCACCGAACTAGAAGAAGCATATGAACCTGTAACTTTCACCGATAATATTATTGGAAATTATTTAGCTGAATCGTTTGTTGGATCATTCAATGCCCAGATTTCACCTTTTGTAAAAAACAGTGCTATTTCTCAAATCGAAAACTTTTCTCAAACATACACTTCTAGATTCATTAATTTTAGCAATCAAAATCCAAAATAGTCTTTATTTTGGACTCTATACTTTGATGGTTCAAGATCAGAAGATGATGCAGGAGCAGGTTGCATTTTAATTAATCCACAAGGAGAGAAAACAATGCTAGCTTGTAGACTTGAATTTCAATGCACAAATAATATCGCTGAATATAAAGCATTGATACAAGGCCTATATAAAGCTATTGGATTGAATGTTAAATATTTGCAGGTATATGGAGATTCTAAAATAATTGTTAGACAAGTCGAAAATACAATTCATTGTATTTCTCGACATTTGAAAAATTATCAAACTTTAGCTCAAAATCTTACTTCTCATTTTATTACATTTAATATCTCCATAGTTCGTAGATTACAAAATGCAAGTGTTGATTTACTTGCTAATGTAGCATCTAGACTTATACCATTCGAAGAATTTAGCCCAGACAAATTTTCAATTGAGTTAATTTTTAGGCCCTCCATTCCTAACAATGTAACAAATTAGAAAGTATTCAACAATGATGTAGATATAGTAGGCTTTCTTACATCAGAGAGAGTTTATGAAGGTCAAATCGTAGATGAACATGAACATGGTTTACAAATTGAGGATAAACAAAATACAAATCCAATTCCTAAATCTATAGTCAAAATGGAAGATCTCTATGATTTGAAAGATAGGTTTAAGAAGACTACCAATTCAAAAATACAAAGTTCTACTCTAAAATTTGAATTGATCAATCTTGGTACACCAGATAAAAAACAAAACATCAACTTAGGTATATGTTTAAAACCTGAAGAAAGGATGTCATTTATTAAGCTATTGAAAACATATAAAGATATATTTGGATGGGAATATTCAGATCTTAAGACATATGATACTTCCATAATTCATCACACCATACCTATGACCTTAGATGATAAGTCTATTAAAAAAAAACTTAGAAAAATCCACCCAAATTTATAAAGTCAAATTAAAACTAAATTAAATAAAATACTCAAAGCCAAAGTCATTTTTTATATTAGACATTCAAAATGGGTGTCAAACATGGTCCTTGTCAGAAAAAATAATGGAGACATTAGGATTTTCATAGACTTTAAAAAATTGAGTAAAGCTTACCAAAATATAATTTTCCCTTGCCTACCATCGAACATATATTACAGTCAGTTGCAGGATCTGAATTGATATATTTTCTCGACGGATTTTCAGGATATAATCAGATTATGGTACATATGGATGATATATTAAAGACAACATTTAGAACAAGGGGAACATGCGCATACCAAAAAATTCCTTTTGGGTTGATTAATGATGGTGTTACATTTCAGCGTGCTATGGATATAGCTTTCAAACAACTAATCAATAGCTTAGTTGTTACATACTTAGATGACATTAATATTTACTCTAAGCATAGAAGTAATCATGTTAATCACCTAAAACACATTTTTGAAGGATGTAGAAAATTCAGTATTTCCTTGAATCTAAAAAAATGTTATTTCGCCTTATTAGAACCTAAATTATTAGGGTTCATTGTTTCTAAAAAAGGAATCCATATTGACCCTGATAGGATTCAAGAAATTGAAAACATCGCTTTACCATAGAATACAAAAATTATAAAATCATTTTTAGGACAAATTAATTTTGTAAAAAGGTTTGTTCTTGATTTTTCCCAAATCATCTTACCCCTGCAATCAATGATCAAGAAAAATTCAATTTTAAATGGGGAAAAGAAGAGAGAAATTCTTTTTATTTGATTAAGAAAGCCATCATTGAAGCTCCGTCTTTAAAAACTCCTGATTTTCTTAAATCATTTGTATTATATACATTTTCTTCTGATACATCACACGCAGCAGTTTTGACATAGCTAAATGATCAAAACATTGAAGCACCAATTCAGTTTTTTAGTTCTAACCTACAAGGTGCTGAGTTGAGTTATTCAGCTATGGAAAAAAAATATTATGATGTATTTAAATATTTGAAACATTTTAGACCTTTTCTCCTAAAAACACATACTAAAATAATAGTACCTTACTCAGTAGTAAGGAAATTATTAATCCAACGAGAAGTAGGAGAGAAGAGAGAAAATTGGGTTACTGCACTTCAAGAATATGATGTAGAGATACATCCTACTAAAATTTTTAAAGGACAAGGTATTTACAGGATGTTAACTGGAGCCTCTCATTTACCAAAAGAAGAAGATCAATCAAATGAAATACAATTGCCCGAGGTAAGCCTAAATGATTCTTAGTCACAATATGCTGATCTGAAATTTTTCTTAAATAATGGATATGCTCCATTATATCTCAATTAAACAGCAAAGCATGCTCTGAGGCCGAAAGTAAATCAATGTCAACTCATATATCATGTATTATTTAGGAATAATTATGATTCTGTATTATTAAGATGTTTAGAAATAAATGAAGCTGAAAAAGTAATGCAGGAGTTACATGATGGACCAGTTGGAGGTCATTTCGGAGGAAAGACCACAGCTCATAAAATACTACATGTTGGCTACTATTGGCCAACTCTATTTAAAGATGCACATGAATACCCAAGAAAATTTAAAGTGCGTCAAACTGCAGCAGGAAGAGAAAGAAAAGAAACATTTCCACTACAACCAGTAAATATCCAACAACGATTTGAACAACGGGGTTAGATATTAGAGGTGAAATAACTCCAAACTCTTCTAAAAAACATTAAGTATATTCTAACTACAACATATTATTTCACAAAATGGGTAGAAGCTATCCCATTAAATGTGGTTAATACAAAAGGTATTACAGATTTTATTGATCAGTTCATAATCACTAGGTTTGGTCTCCCATTAGCTTTAATATTTGATAATGCATCTTAGTTTTCCAGAAATGCCATGATAGAATTTGCTTTGAAAATATGTTTTAAATTAAAATACTCAGCTAATTATTATCCACAAGGTAATGAACTAGCTAAATCTACAAATAAAAACCTCATCAGAATCATCAAATGAACTATAGAACAAAATCATAAAAATTGGCACAAAGCACTATTATTTGCTCTTTGGGAAGATAGAATCACCCAGATAGCCTCAATAGGTACTTCTCCATTCATGTTAGTTTATGGGAAAGAAGTAGTTCTACCCACAAACATAATAATACCATCATTCACTTTAGTGCAATTTATTGATTAAAATCCTTCGTCCTCCCTTCAACTTAGACAAAATCAAATTTTTAAAAAGGAAGAACAGAGAGAAAAGCTAAAGATATACATGCTCATTGTTAGTATGAATCTTTCGTCGTAAAAGACCACTTTAGCTACGCATAAAAAATATCTCTAACATTGATTATGGCTTCCAAATATCTTTAAATCTGCAATTAGGTGATCCAAATAATATTGCACAAATCCAGATCTAAGCATAAAAGATATTAAGTAGATAAAGTAAAATGTGGCTACATGCATCTAATAGACAAGACAAGAACAGTGTATTTGAAATATTTTTTATATTATATTAAAAAGGGGACACCTGAGAGGAAAACAAGAAAGGTGTTTTCTGATTCTCCTCAATGGGATGGGTTCTTGAAAATCCTCAGTGTTTCAGATCTAAAATTCCTCTCTCTTGTTGGTGTAGAAAACCCAGACAAACATAGAACTCAAAGGGAGCTCATAAGGCAAAATGGAGAATGTGACCTAGTATAGATCCAGAGTCATCTAATGCAATGGAGGTGACTAATGAATGGGGAAAGCCCTTCTATTTATAAGAAAATACTAGGGCGGTCTAGAACTCGGTGCATGAATAAAATATTATGAATCGAATTCTAGAATCACCCTTTAGGAATATTTTATTATATTTTTTGGAGGGAAAAGGATTTTTGACTTGGGTCAATTCCTTTATTTATAAATAATAAATAAATAAATGATTTATTTATCATTTTAGGGAAATGATGGGAATATAATTAAATAAATAATGGTTTATTTAACTATTTATGGATGATTTAGTCAAATTTAACTAAGAATATTATTTAAATAATGATTTAAATAACTTATTATTAGGAAATAATTAAATAAATGAGGATTTATTTAATTAATTTCCCTGTTTTGGGTTAAATATGACCGGGAAATATAAACAAATAATTTATTTCACATGGTGAAAGCAATTTTACTTAGGGTAAAATTGGTCTCACATGGCGTACTTGGGTTCATCTAATGATAATAGGTTAGATGACCAAAAAATGTTGTAACAGATTTCCCCCCAATGTACGAGTGTTAGGAGCAAATCATATGACCAAAGTACGTTGTAAGAACTCAATCACTATACATCAAGAGGGAAGTGAGAGAGAGAAATGTAAGGGAGTCTAAAGTGCTAAAGGACTATACCCTGAGGAGACGAGACTTACAGGTGCAACAAGTCTCTAGTTTATGAAGTGGTACTTGTTCCTAAGGCGGCAGGGGAGGCATACCTATGCCCGCCGAGACAAAGTACAAAGAATAGGAAGTCCAGTAAACAAGGAACCGAACCATGAAGAATATGCTGGCTTAAATAGAAGCCAAAAATAAAATAGAATGATGGATCCCACATACATGTTATGCCTGGAATAACCGTAAGGACTTATAAAATAATATTTTAGTACATGACATACAAATACACCCAAATGCCCCCTACACAAGGGGAAGGGCTCGCAAAATCTGACTGATACATGCAAATCGAAGAGGCGCTGCAAGCGACTGAGGCCAATATCATCAAATGGGAGGAGCTGCATCAAGGGATGAAATGAAGAAGTCATCAGGGCATGTGGGGGGCTACCTGCAGGGCCACCCCCTCATGAGGGTTGAGACATCTAACACACACCCAGGAATCACCAATAGCTACTGCTGCATCACTGGACTATCAAGTGTATAGATCATGATCATGCTGAAAAGAACTCGAACCAAGGTACACTGCCCCCTAGACCTGGCTTCTGGAGTAAATGAGTTGATGTCGACAGAAGTAGGTCCGCCATAGGTGAGGGAATAAGGGAATCCCAGTAAGGCAAGGGAGAAAATAGTAGAGTGACTAACAGACGGACAGTAATGATGATAATGAAATGAGGGATACTGAGTAGTGGATGGATGACTTCCCTTGTTAGAGCATAAGGGGCATGAATGGCTTGGAAGCAACTAACACAATATCAGGGAGGATAGGTGACAATGGCACTGAAGGCCATAATGTGCAACATGAGAGAGGGACCAAGTAATGAAGGATGGAGGAATATAGTGGGAGATAAGGGGGCTTGATATAGACTACATGACGGATGATGACTCAAATCGGATGATCTAAACAAGGGCGACTCGATGGTGCTGCCACACAGAAAAGGTCCAATGGGGGACCATAAAAACATGAGTACAATATGGTATCTCATGATAAAAATCTTACACGAACAAAGCCAAGTAAAGAGGTAAAGTGGTGCCCTAAGTGAAAGTTTTGTAAGTGAAGAATTCCGATTGGAAGGAGAGATGAAGGGACCCTTCATGGAAAAAATGTGTCCTGGTGAAGTATCCAAACATGAAAAACTAATAGATATCCATTTGAGTGCTCAGTGAGAGCTTTCCAATGGTGCAGACGGTGTGTCAAACGGGGCTACGGTTTTTTCGCAGCGGGCGAAAGAAAAAACAGGGGTTTTTCTTCTAATAAGGCATTTTCCCTCCAAAATCATTCATTTGATTGTGTAGCTATGGTGAATGTGGAGAGGAGAGAAGGCCCTAAATTTTGCGGCGATCATAGTGGACAAACCGACCATTGCAATCGTGATCTGTCAGTTGCAGGTAAGAGGCCTAATCCTACTCTCTTTTTTTTATCGATTCAAAGTTCAGATTAGGATCTTGGATCTTAGTAACTACTCCTACTTCATCATTACGGTCGGGTCGCACTTTTTTGGGAAAAACTTGTGACCCGGGACACAGGTTTGGGTTTGAAAAGTGCGACCTGGCCCAGGATTTGGCCAGAAAGTGCGACTTGTTAGATGGGGTTGGTTTCAGTGTTATTAGGGGCTGAGATTCAGTTTTCGTGTAAGTAAATGCAGTTTTGTTTATCTGTAGACTGACAAAGATGATGGTTTTGTGCAGATATGGTAGATATACGGATCAAGTGGAGAGAGAGATACCTAGGTACATTACGGACGAAAATCCAAGCGGATCAGGGTGTCCATCGTGCATTGGCTAGGTTTGGGGTTATGAAATTTGTGGAGAGCCCTTTGATGAGGGCTAGTGAGCCCTTGTTGGCCCGGATTATCAGTTATTGAGATCCAGATCATGAGGTGTTTATAGTGCAGGGGAATAGGATTGAGCTGACGGTCTATGATCTATATTTCCTGACTGGTCTCTCGCCATTAGGGATGGTGGGAAATTCACAGCCAGTGTTACCACGGGGGCAGAACATCATGGAGTTTGTTGAGTGACATTGTCGACCAGGTGTCTGAGTCAAAGGGACTCAGATATCGATTGGGGATCTAGAGAGGTTGGAGACCCGGGCAGTGGCAACAGTAGTGTTGAAGATCTTGGGGAGCCAGGCGTTTCATCACATCACTGGAGGGCAGATGATGATTGTGGAGAATGTGTTGAGTGGGACCTACTATGGGTGGGCCCAGATGATGTTGGTGTCGGTGAAATGACAATTGTTGCTATGTAAGCGGAAAGTGAATCATGATTGTGCCTATGGGATGGTATTGTGCTCTTTATTCTTTGAGAATATCCCGACCTTATGACCTTGTGTACGGTTACCTAATGGGGGTTCGAGAGAGCCCCGGATGCATCGGTGGGGACGTCTACTATGTAGAGGGTGGGGAGGGGCGGTGGGACGGGTGTTCCGACCAGAGTTCTTCGCCCATTGGGATCAGATGCCATTGTACATAAATGACTATCCCTATAGTGGGATGAGTTATTGGGGAGACCCAGACTTGCCGCTTCCGCCTGGTCGAGTATGGGGGCCCCATGGTGAGTGAAAAGAAACTAATCTGTTATGTGCATTTTAGAGTTTGTGACTAGTATTCATGGTACTAATCCTTATACTTTTTGGAATGCAGATATAGCCCAAGTAAAACCGGCCGGATATATGGGATGACCTGCAGCAGTTGGAGCGACAGGTGCAAGTGGATCAAGGACGACATACAACGAGGATATGGCCATTCTGTTGGGGGACATCCATCCTAGATGTGCGGGGCTGCTAACTGGTGTGTCGGAGCGTGGTTGGAAGGATTTAGACGACCAGTACATATAGTTATGTATTGGGCTACCCTCGGAATGGCGAAGTATCATGCGACGCATGGCGATGGCTGGTCAGACTGTGCGTGACCTATGAGCTGCGGGGGCAGAGCCGTTGGCTCAGTATCCTCCAGAAAGTGATTAGATGTAGGGCAGGTGGTGCCGCCCAGTGTCTATGTAGGGGCAAGTTGTGCCCCCCATTTTTATAGTTTTGTTTTTGTAACATGCTATGGGCATGTCATATGTTTCAGAGTAGATGGACTCTAAAAACACATGTTATATGATATATATGATGTATATGCATTTTTTTGATGGTGTTAAATGTTATTGTCTTGTGTGTGATAAATGCCAGTCTAGAACATGATTTGTGATTTGATCTACGTAGTGATTTTTACTTCTAGATATATGGTTGAAAGTAATGAATCTAAATTCACGCATCAAAAGTTTTAGTCGTAAATATTGTCTAAACAAGATAGGGTTATGCACATGATAGACACCATTAAGTTGTAAGACAAGAAGCAGGGAATCTAAACTAACGTGCAGATGGAGGATGTGATGAGAGAGGGCATCAACTAAGAGACCACGTACTGCATCATATTCGGCCTGATTATTGGTGGCATTACCAATGCAGACCCCATTTGTAAGAACGAGGGTATGCAAGGGGGTAAAGATGGCCCATGCGGCCGAGGCGAGATTTCGGGAATAACGACTTGCCCCATCGGCGTAGCCAATACAATGTGTGGACGAGAGGGTCGGTGGAATAGTGTCACAAGATAAGAAATGGGAGGAAGGAGAATAATGATGGCAGCGTGAGTATAGGGTAGACATCCAATGACAACTATGGCAGGGAGTAGTCGGGGTAGGAATTCTATGAATCATAGATCGACTAGAGGGAGATGAATGAGAACTCTGGGAGGAAGAGAAGGAACTCATGCTACGAAGAACATCATAGATACTGAGGGTATCATCGTGATTATGGGAAGAAATGGAAAGGTCGAGGAAACCACATGATGCTACAAAGCTACCTAAATCATTAGTATGCGAAGATAGGGGCACATATTGGTCATCAGGGGGAATGACAGAAGAATAAGTAAAAAGATGGTCAAAGCATGAAGAGCCCAATAATGTTGCTGGAGGGGAATTGAGTGAAATAGATGGAGTGGATTCAGAGGGAATGTACTCTGAGGGTTGTGCGGATGATGATAGGTATAGGAGGGGGACAATAGATTTCGACATCTCAACATCAGGGGGAGGAATGTTAATGATAGCAGGGGGATCCTTGAGTAAACCTGATGCATACTGAGCAAGGATGGGAGAGGCAGATTGATTTTGTTCAACTTCGTACTCATGAATGACCTCTAAAGAGGCTCGGTAATGCGTGAGGTGAGGAAAATGGTGAGAATAATGGCCATGGACACCACACAAAGCACAGGGTTTGTTGGTGCGAAGAGACTTTGGGTTCTTGGTGGCGGATGAGGAAGAAACAGAGGTTTCAGGGGCTGTAGATTCAGGGAACGTGACTTTAACCATGGGTTGGATATGGGGCAACTTAGGACAGGTATGGGTGGCATGACCGATACCATAAAATAAGGCACATGGCTTGGCGGGTGGAGGGGGGGTAGGGTCGGGTGCGGTGGCCTTTCCTTTGGATGCCCCCTTACAAATTTTTCTTTTCTTGCTCGTAGCTATCATGGCATGAGGATGGTCTTACGAAGGGGCTAGGGGCACTATAGCGGTGGAAGAAGTGAAGGGAATTGGTTGCACAGGTGTCACAAAAATTTATGGTTTGGGGTGGCCCGGTGGGGTCTTGGCTGGAGGAGCAAGGTACCATACTGGTATTCCCAAGGTTAAATTAGGGAGGGAAAGGGTGCCCATGATGGGAACGAAATAAAATCCAGGGGGGGGGATGAAGGAAAGGTATTTGACCAGCGGGGTAATGGCTAGGAGGGACGGCTCCCATATGGTGGAGACCTGAGGGGACCAACTCAGGAGGCTAGGGAGGTTCCTAAGTGTAAGGGGGATGGGAAGGTCCAGGTGGGAGAGGTTCAGTCGGTTGAGGTGAAGGGCTAGGAGCAGGGTGCAACAGACGAGGTTGAGGTTGCTGACTAGCTAAAGTAGGATGTGGAAGGGCAGCCTGAGATGATTGCATCATGAAAAAATTTGCTAAGCTGGGATTGGAGACAGGAGGAGGGGGAGGACCTGGGAAAGTTCCAAGCAAGGATGAGTCTCTGAAGATGCCGGGGGAAACACTAGTCAAAGAATCAACAATTTGCTTATTGGTGACAGTAGAGATGGTGGACTTAGGGGAGGTCTGAGATTTTGGTTCATGATACGTCAACTGGTCAATGGTGACAATTTTTCCATTATGAGGGAAAAACATCTTGCGGTGGAATGCGGATGGGATGGAAGACATGGCATAGGTGTAACTACACCCCAAAATAATGTTGTAGTCAAGAGGGGCGTCGATAAATTCAACGTCGACACAAACAATCTTGCTGCAAGGGTGATAAGATAGTTATGGAATAGGCCAATGGGTTGGGAGGCATCGCCATCCCATGCACGAAGGGTGATTGTGGAAGGGGCCAGCTCAGGAGATCCAAGTTGTTTCCAAACCGAAGCAGACATCACATAGGTAGATGCCCCCTCATCAATAATACACCAAGCATTATTAGCATTTTGAATTTTGACTGGGATTTGGAAAGCAACAGAAGCAGGAAGGGGGGGATGGTCTGACTGACGAGCATCGAAAACAATTAATTAGTCATTAACAGGTTCCACAGCACCCACGACAGATAGTAGAGCCTTCTTTTGAGAAGGACACAACTGGAGGAGTTCGAGTGTTGAAATGGTAGAAGGAGATTGTGCCAGATCATCTACTATGCTATATGAATGGGCAGCCTGACCGGAGGTAGCATTTCGGTGTAATGGGCCCTTAGGAATTTTGGTATGAACCTCAGCTTTGGGTGGAGGGATTTGCAAGGGACCGTTGGGTGTTGACAGAGGCTCTGTAGGACCTATAGATGGGGACTCGCAGACAGATGGAACGGGAGGCGTGGAGTACTGATGGGACCGAGTTTGGAGGTTAAGGTCGACGGTGAGGGGTTAGTCAAAGGCCATCATGAGCATCTGGTAATCAGAGGAACCAGAAGGGGAAGGTTGAGTGGTTACCGGGGCATGTGCTGGTTGAGTAGCCACGAATCCTTGTTGAGGGAAACGGTTAGTAAACACAGTAGCTTGAGAAGTAGTCGTATTGGGAGGGACAGTAGGGGAGGAGTGTTGTCCCCGCACGGTGGCCTGAGACTCCCACATCTGCCAAATTTGTGGTAATAAGGGACAATCGTGAGTGTAATGACCATAAACACCACAACACGAATAGGGCTTATTGGTGCGAAGCGGCCTGTTCGGCTTGGGCTGAGAGCCTTGTGGCTGGTTGGTAGTAGTAGAGTCAATACTTGAAGGATTAGATCTACGAATACCAGAAGCGGATTGATTTACTTTCCTCTTTCTTTGAGAAGGAAGAAGATTAGTTTCCCCCTGCTCTGCAAATACTTTCCCGGGAGGGGGTAGTAAGTGCGGTTGCGGGGGTGGAGAAGGCAAGGGAGTGGGAGGTCCAAATGCTGGAGGAGATGGGACACTAGGCTGTGGGTATGGATAATGAGTATAATGGGAAACATTGAGGTAAGCAGGAGTGTAGGCAAAAGGAGGAGGCATGCCATATCCTAGATACATGCTACCTGGAGGGGGAAAAGTGCCAGTGGGGTTGGCCCCTCCGGGAGGGAAACCATAGCCCAAAAGAGGTTGAGCAGAGGTTTATGACAGAGCTCCAATGATACCGTCAGCAGAGTGAGATGCCCCCGAGGCATTAGGGCCACCGGGCTTGGGGAGGTCAGGAAAGACGATATAAACATAACCGGATTGAGCATAGAATCAGGGGAGCTTGGTTGGCATAGTAGGCCAACTGACATCGTGGCGAATGGAATCATTGATCAGCTGATTGAAGTTGGGGAGACTGAGACCGACCATATAAGGGAGAAACGGGGCAGTCGAGGTAGGTCCCGTAGTGGTTCCACTGGAAACGGACCTAGCAATAGAACTGGGGTTACTTCTAGCACTAGGTCCTGAACTAGACATGGTGAAGGTAACATGTGGAGAACCAGAAGTAGGGGGAGAACCTAAACAATTAGAGGAAGAGTCAGAGTGCGGACTCGGGGGAGGACTTGCTCGATGATGGCGGGAAGGAGGAAGTGGACCGACCGAAAACTTAGGGTGAAGGCCAAGAAGTCTCCGGGACAAATGCCTTGGAGGCGCAATGATGACGGGAAGAAGAAAAACCGAATGGGCAAGGAGGGGCAAAATCAAGTGAGGTCAATGTCGAAACAAGGGCAGAGAGGTGCAGTGTGAATTGGTTTTAAAGTCTTTTCCAGGCGGTGTTAACCAGGCTCTTCTTTTCTTAGGGTCAGTGTGTGGTGTGCTTTAATTTTAATTGTTTAAACCCAGACGTTTTGAGAGTAAAAGAAAAATTGTGCTGCGTAACTGAAAATAAATCTGCAGTAAATAAGACTCAAAGAACAGAAAATTAACAGCTAACAATGCATCAATCTAACCCAAGAAAGTGGGTCTCTCAAAACTATTCTATAAGAGGGAAAAAATCTAAGCAAAGCACGCTAAAAAGAGGCTAATAGATCTAAAGTTGGGAGGGACGGGGATCTAAAGGAGAAATCTGCTGAAAAGAGGTGCAGAGAACATCAAAGAGGCACAGGCAAGGTTGCTGCTAAAAAAGGAGGGGATCAGCTAACAGTAGAGGGGAAAAGGAGGCGGCCCTAGAAAAGAACCCAAACAAATCTATATGAGGTGATTTGAAAGGGATAAGAGCTGATCTAAAGGGATCTAAAAATGAGGTATCAGATCTGAAATAAGTAAGGCTGAAACTCTGGAAATTCGGACGTCTGAAACGATGAAAACTCTCCCACAGAAAGTGGAGGGTACTAGAGCCCTAAGGGGCAAGATTCTCACTTATTTGAGTGAAACAGATTAGAAACAGGTATAAACGGGCGGAGACAGAGGCTGGAAAACCCTGACAGAAGCTTCAGACAAACCTGGAAAAAGTGCTGGAAAATTGTAGAAAAAAGTGCAGGTCTCAAGTTCTGACCTGTTTTCAGTCCAGGTCACAGGTTTGGGGCAGAAAAGTGCGACCTCAAGGCCAGGTCACAGTTTTTGGGCCGATAAGTGCAACCTGCAGATCCGGGTCTCGCGGCGGCAGATTTCAGAAAAAATTGTCGTCTCAGCTGCGGCTGATGTCTGTCACCTGCGCAATAAGGCTAGAAAAACACGAAAGTTAAAAATTTGAATGTTTGACGGTTTTAGAGGTGAAAAGCACCATAAAAATAGAAAAAAGGGGAAACTAAAGAGAAACCCCGGGGTCTGAAATAGCTGGATATGTAGGAATATATAAAACGACAGCGGTCGCAAAAGAAAACCCGTGTGGAGTCACCAATTGTTAGTATGAATCTTTCGTCGTAAAAGACCACTTTAGCTACACATAACAAATAGCCCTAACATCTATTATGGCTTCCAAATATATTTAAATCTGCAATTAGGTGATCCAAATAATACTTCACAAATCCAGATCTAAGCATAAAAGATATTAAGCAGATAAAGTAAAATGTGGCTCCATGCATCCAATAGACAAGACAAGAATAGTGTATTTGAAAGAATTTTTATATTATATTAAAAAGGGGGCACCTGAGAGGAAAACAAGAAAGGTGTTTTCGGTTCTCCTCAATGGGATGGGTTCTTGGAAGTCCTCAAAGTTTTAGATCTAAAATTCCTCTCTCTTGTTGGTGTAGAAAACCGAGACAAACATAGAACTCAAACGGAGCTCATAAGGAAAAATGGAGAATGTGACCTAGTATAGATCCAGAGTGATCTAATGCAATGGAGGTGACTAATGAATGGGGAAAACCCTTCTATTTATAAAAAAATATTAGGGCGGTCTAGAACTCGGTGCATGAATAAAATATTATTAATCGAATTCTAGAATCACCCTTTAGGAATATTTTATTATATTTGTTAGAGGGAAAAGGATTTTTGACTTGGGTCAATTCCTTTATTTATAAATAATAAATAAATAACTGATTTATTTATCATTTTAGGGAAATGATGGGAATATAATTAAATAAACAATGGTTTATTTAATTTTTTATGGATGATTTAGTCAAATTTAACTAAGAATATTATTTAAATAATGATTTAAATAACTTATTCTTAGGAAATAATTAAATAAATAAGGATTTATTTAATTAATTTCCCTGTTTCGGGTTAAATATGACCTGGAAATATAAAAAATAAGTTATTTCACATGGTGAAAGCAATTTTACATAGGGTAAAATTGGTCTTACATGGTGTACTTGGGTTCATCTAATGATAATAGGTTAGATGACCAAAAAATGGTGTAACATTCATCATCAAAAAATAGTCAAAACCTCATTTGACACATCATCCACTAGTTCAAAATTTTTTAAAATAGGAGATCTTGTTTTGAAATGGGACAAGGCACATGAGGAAAAAGGTAAGCATACCAAATTCCAAATATTATGGCTTGGTCCATTTCAAATCATTGAGAAAATAGGCTTATCCACCTTTTTGCTGCAAGACTTATCAGGTAGGAAAGATTCCTCGCCTATAAATGGTCAAATTGTCAAAAAATATTTCTCTTAGGAAATTAAGTTTTTAAATTTTATTTTCGCTTTAGGAAAATAAAAGTTGAAAATAACATGATTTTTGGTTGATTCGAATTTTCAAAAATTTCTCATAAATTATTTTGATCTTCTACTTCTATAAATAAGTAAAGTAAAAATATGACTATAACTATGAGAATTGAATAAACTTTATTTTTTTTAAATAATTTGAAATTTACTAAAGACATTTACTTTCTGAAAAGACTCATGATATCATAAAATATAGTTGTTATGTATCAGTCAGAAAAGGAAATTTTTAACTTAGCAAGGATTCTCTACAAAAAGGTATCTACCAACTCTATAATTATCATCTATAAATCTTAAACGAGCTAATGATTCATCCCATCTAATAAAATTTCTTCTTTAAATTATAATTCAAAATGGAAAAGAAATATATACAATGAACAAGTTCAAAAGAGAAATAAGTCTCATCACGAGCTTGTTTATCATGATCATAGAGAAATAATATAGACTGATATTACCAATACTGCATACTATAACATGGTAATATCTACATGATTATAAAAAAACAATAGACAAGGGGTCTCATCATGAGCCAGCTTGTTTAGTCTAAATTACTATCAGTGAATGACATTTTCATTATCAGGCCACCAAACCTGAACAATGAGTTTGAAAATGTATCAAGAAGTTTTTTTTAAATGATATGTTATAATTATATTTTGAAAAAATAAATCAAATTCAGACGGGACCATGAAACATTATTGGTTAAAAGATAACCTTGTCGAGGCTATAAGTGCCTTATGGCAACAGTGGCTCTATCTATGATAAATGATTAAAATTTTATAAAACAAATTTTAGAGAAAACCTACTTTATCTTTTTAAACCTAAGTACTGACTGATACAGATAGCTATGTATTATCACTGAAGGGGTTAATTAAGAAAAAAAGAGATAGGTAAATCGATTATAGTCAGAAAAAATACTCTTTAATTCATGAATCATATTTTTTTTATTCTTATATCCTTTTCTTGTCTTGAAAGTTTAGAAATATCAAAATAAACCAATTAGAGATATCTGGTTCTCCCAAGTGAATTGCCAATTGTTGCTCTATGAAAAAACTCCCCCCCCCTCTTTTTATTCTCAAAATAATCTAGACCTTTGATAAATAAGAAGTAGGGACCCTTCTTAAAAATATATTTTTGTTTTTGATAAAAATCAAAACTCCAAAAAACATCACCACTTTTATTAAAAAAATAACACAAAATAAAAAATAAAAAGAAATTAATAGAATATCTTATCGCAAATTGCATTTTCACATAAATCTTTTCTTATTAAAAAGTTAAAGTAATAAAATAGTGAAATCCTGATTTTGCGATCCCAAATATAAGGTTTTGCAAGCAAGATTAAAAATTGCATATCGCGGATTTGTGTTGTATAACTTTAAGTAATTCTTATTAAATTTTCGATTCTGCGATATTACGATACTTTGGTTCTACGATACTACGATATTGTGATACTGCAACTTCTGCGATATTGCAATTTTGCGACATCGCGAAATCACATATCGCACAAAAAAAGGTAAATACGCTTCATTAGAACAGGTTTAAAGGGAACGATATGATGGATTTGACAAGTTTGATTAAAGTTTTTATGCAAAGATAAATCATGTCAGGAAATATTAATTGTGTTTTATCCTCCCAATGTAAACAATTATTGATTCATTATGATTAATTAATAATATAACTGTTTCCCAGATTTTTTGTTCAAAATAGATCATTTCAATAGATGTTCCATCATTTCATCATTTACTCTGTCTTTAATAGGGATTTGCTTTCAACATATGTCCATCTACAAAGTGATTCAGAAACATGACAAACAGATTGTTGCAGAACTCGAACAAACATGAATTTCGCCTATAGTTTTTGATACTATCTGCACTACCAATGGAGGAACTACTAAGTGGCAAGTTATTTACACTATACTCGAAGACGAAGAGCCAGAAGTAGTAGAAGTCACGGTGACTGCCGATGATGCAACACCCTCAAATTTACAATTCAAAGATATTGCATGTTCTTTCCTCCATGGGATAGTAGCAAGAGCTACTCTTCTTCCATATACTGGCATGATTAGGTGGGTGCTTGACAATTCAATAATCAAATAGAGACAGTTAATAACCTGCAAGGATGAGATTCTAGGTTCTTTCAGACGTGAAGATCTGAAAATCATGTATAAGCTGCTCAACCCACAAGACACCTACAACAGTCAGTTTGTTTCAAAGTTTGCTAAGAAGAACAAAGACCCGTTCAAGGCAATTCAAGGTTGGAGGAAACTAGAGAACAAGTTCAAATATGAAAAATCTTGTATGTAACCTATCATGTCACTTGAAAATCCTTATAATTTTGCAGCAACAATGCTATGTAGATTATATGGTCTACTTGATAATACCAAGTTCTCCATAAATTGGCTTTCGCTAATTGGCTCCTTTGTTAATTCCCTCATAATGAATTGGGCGACTATCCTTTCTGAGAATATAGTTAAGGAAATTAATGAATATCACCAAACGAGAACCTCCTCCTCCAAATCTATTCCCCAATTTTTTATAAGTTAATATATTTTTTATGCCATTTGTTTTTCTACCAACTTTCTAGTTATGGGATGGAAATGGACTCCTCAAGATCCTACCCCAATACATTTGAGTCATAAAGAGATATGGGAGAATAATTATGCACCACATTTCCATAAGTTGTGTTATAGATTTGTATTATTGTTACATCAATTTATGTTTGACATAGTGTGCCCTAGGTTCTCAGACCTTCAAATGATAGGAAGATGTTTTGTTGAAGAATCATTTTCATATATCATAATTTTTGGAAGCTCCGCTCCCCCGCATATTCTTCCTTTATATGTTTCAAATAAGTTGATGGCAGGAGAAGTCTCTTACCAAACTGTTGGTAATGGACTCACTAAATCTTTGAAAGACAGTAAGAAGTCTTTATGGCCAAGTTTCCCAATTTCATGTGTTTCATTCACACTCAGCAATTTTAACCGCATATTGAAATAATGTCAGAATATTGAGCTTTTGAAGATCCCTGTTTTACCCTCCAGGCAGTTCGACCCAGAAAATATTGCTAACAAATTAACTTTGTCAGTCAAACACAAACCTATCATACACACTGATGACAAATTTGAAGATATTTTGCAATCTGTTGGGACTTTTGAAGAAATCCTAAATTTTGTCGAATTGAACCTGAATCCAGAAGAAGTATAGAAATTCAATGAATTTAAAGAACAAAGACTCAGGAAAATCCCTCAGGATGTTTTGATTACTAGTTATATGACTAAAGCAAGACAAGGAATCAGATCAGAACAATCAGATTCACAAAATCAAAGTGAATTAGATAATATATGTACTTCATTCAGCAATTCATTAACAAATACTGCATAGGCATCATCTTCACAGAAAAATACAGAATTTCAGACTCCACAGGGACAAATAGTTTCAACAAAAGAAATCGTTGAAACTCCTGAGATAATCTCCCAAGACACAAAAATCATTCCTACAAATCCTACTGATGAAATTATCGTCAAGGTGACCGATATTCTCCCACTAGATGTGTTCTACAACCGTATTTATAAAGCTGTAGAAAGGAAACAAAGGAAAAGAAGAAGGATTGAAACACCTCTGGGAAATGAAGTTATGGAAGTAGTATGGAAAGATACTCCATCAAATCCAATTGAAAATTCAATTCGGCTATCTCAATTCACTGGTGAATACACCGTTGCAACAATGGATAAGGTAGCAAAAGTATCTATTTTGGTACAAGAAAAGCATGACAAAAATCATTGAACTGCAGTAGCAGCTAGATGAAGAAAGAAATAGTTTACATCAGAAAGTGGAACAACAACTCCTCAGAGTACAAAAAGAGATGGAAATGCTTAAGATAAGTCATAAAAATGACTTATCTAACAAAAATTTACTGATTGAAAAATTGAGAGAAGATCTTACCAAATATGAAGGAATTCCTACTACAAAGGAATTCATAAAAGAAGCATTGGCATTAAGTGCCTTAATCTCAAAACAACAAAGCCTGTTTGTTGTACAAATGTGAGACACAATTCCACACTTGGAAATTAGTGAACAGTTGACTAACAAATTCATTGTTCAAAGAATTCAGTTCAATGAACTCAATACTAAAATCTCTGATTATATTGAATGGCAAGATTCAGAAGAAGGGAGAAAGTCAGATCTCCCAAAGATCAAAGAGACTTTCAAAGATATTTTTTTTTACAGATTGGGATGCATGAGTGAAACAAGCAAAATTGGCCATAGCTAGAGCAGCAAGTATATCAAAGAATATGGTTAAAATTATTAACCACATACTACATACTTCTGGGTTCATTAAAGAAGGAAATCTCAAATTTGTTCATGATATCAGAGATTTAGAACAAATTTGGAAAGACGTGGGTCAACTTCTAGAAGAATAACTTACATAGCTAAATTAAACTGATTGGGAAGGATACTGGCAGCTATTGGTCATACCTCATAGTCAGATCATGACACTGATTTTTTCTTTGAATTCTTTATAGAGAATACAACCAGTTTTAGTGGATGCTATATTTGCCGCACAAATGAAAATACAGTTCGACAAACCTCCACAAGTTGAACTGATGTCCAACATTTGTGAGCAGAAAACCAAAGCTGGCAGTAACTTATCATCGAGCATGATTATTAGTTAGTTTATTTTTATATAATTTCATTTTCTAGCAATTATATACTAAGGATGAAGAAGGTTGTTTGAAACCACCTCATAAGATATTTTGTATAATCTATTTTTTTGTAAGTAGTTAGTATAGTATTTAAACCCTTCTCATGCATTTAGAGAAGGGTCCAGAATTTTATTGAGAATATTTAGAAAAAATGCTTTCTTGTAAGTAAGTTTGTGGATGCCTTGATGAAATAATGGAACACGACCTTTTCAGTTATATATCATTTTTTTTATCATTGTTGATGCACTTCTGTATTCTTTGAAAGACTTATTGATAAAGGAGTTGAATGTGGCCTATTATCACTGGTCAGATGAATAGGACAGTACACATCTGGTAATATTATCATGTATGCTAATTTTGTTTTGAATATTAGTGATGAATCCAGCTTTCATGAATTATTTATGAAATTGATTATTTATGTTTGAAATATCAGTTGCACTATTGTACGATATAAATATAGAAATTGGTTTGTTTTATATATGATCATCAGATACATGCGATATACTTTACATCTTCTTTGATTAACTATTTCTCAAGAGAATCATCTTACAAAAGTACTAATTCTATTAAATTTTTGATGACCTAAATCATCATAGATTGAATAGATCTAATTTTAGATCGCATAAAATTGGTATTGTCCTGGGTTAGATTATATTAGACTTAATTCAAAATTTTGCATTCTAGAATAAATTTGTCTTAGTTTTGAGTAATTCTTTATGCAAATATTTTGAGATAAATCCAACAATCATACAAAAACCCAGATCTGGAAAATTGGTCCCATTACACTGAGTTAGAGCAACTATCCCAAATGGAAAAGGAACTGCTTTAAGGTCCGGACCGGGTGGTTATGCCCTTTGTTGTTGCCATAGATTTTTGAGGCCTGAACAGGGTCTTGGTCATCTTATCTTGAAACTATTGACAAAATAATATTGACTCAGTTTTCCCAAAAAGGTAGGGTTTTGCCCTGGCAGCGTGCCCATATCTTGTGTACTCTTCTATTTGTTTCGCATTAGTCTTGATGATAAAAAAAAAATGCAAGAACATGTAATAATAATCAAAATATAATTTCATGATAAGAGAAACTAATTAACTTCCATTTCTCTAACATGGTTTTAGAGCTAAGCTCATGATCAATGGTAGTGAAAGGTTCTTGAAGAACATAGATGTAAAATTTTGAGTCAATGGATCACAATGAACTAAGCTCAATCCTAAAAGGCACCTTGAAGAAGTATGAGAGCCTCCATCTAACAAGAATCCTAGAATCTCAGACAGAATTTCAGAGACAAGTTTAGGATCTCAGATAAGGATGATCTTTATCAAAACATGGTCACAAGAGTATAAACCAAGATGATACATAGTTTCATGGTAGATCTTACAATGGATGCTATGCAATTCAGGTGTCACAATTAAAACTCAGAAATAAAGTCTTCGTGATATGAAAAGGCCTCATTACTACCACACCTTTGACAATATTACCACAGTGTCATCTGTTTTATAATGCCACAGTCTCGGCCTATGGTGATACTTCACTTTCATGTTGTACTACATTCTCGACCCATGGTGATATTGCAGTCTCGGTCTGTACTACAATATCGACCTAACTCAGTGCTACTAGAGTAATAAGGGTCTGACTGATTCGATGTCATAACGACTTTTTAAGAAGGGTGCCATTTTATTTTGATGGTATCAAATCGACCTTAGTACAAATATAATGTCTCAGTAGCATGAATAAACTCTCGATTCGTCCATATAAGCTCATAGTAATTGCAAAAGTTTGGAAATTACAATTATATGGATAAATTTCATCATAAAAAGTCTTGGCTATGAACCCACAGTACAATCACCACAATTTTTTCGTGATATACCTCAGTAAAAATAATTCGGTGCTACAACCTAATAACTCAGTGTTATGCCACCTCTATCTCAATATCAACACTATCTCGATGCTTCCATGATGCAATGAGTTAAATTGGTGTATCGAATCACTAAAGGAATCTGAAATATATCTGATGAAGTTTACAATGCTAGGACTATATTAAAAATAAATGTCTCCCTAAATATCTTAAGTACAAGGAACCAAGTAAGTATTGACACTACAAACTAAAGGTATGGAATCACAAGGTATATATATAAGCATTTCAACTTCTATAATCCTTGTTTCTATCTAGTGTAAGGTTAGAAACATACTATTATAATCTTTATCCTCTCCCTCTAGGATTTACAAAGTAATCTAGATATAAAATAAATGTCTTATCTTCAAATTAAATTGATCCTATAAATATTACAATTCCATTCCTCATGTTTGTATAAAGATCTAACTTGAATAAATTAAGTCATGCTCTTTGTATCATCATTTTGCTTGAAACTATGTATTGCAAACCACAACTTACTCTTCTAGGAAAGGACTTGCTAAAAGATCTAATCTGTAGGAAGGCATCACAAAACATTTTTTCAAGAGAGAATGGTATGTCTTAAATTATAAATCTTTATTATTCTCTTTCACAAATCCAATCTACTCTACTAACATTTGTTGTGCTTCGTTCTCTTGAACCTTAAAATATTCTTTTTTGAGGTGATTCATCATCTGATGAATCTACTCACCTTATATATATATGTGTTTTTTTATATAAAAATAACTTTAAAAGGTTCTCTAAATACCCTAATCTAAGTGCATGTTGATAGTGTGTTAAACCCTAAAGCCCACTTAGGGATATTAATGAAGAAATGAATATACTAATTGATATGTTGATAATGTCGTGTTTTGGATTTTGATATGATCATGAAATATCTAACATATTAGGGCTAAGTGATGTTTCTTGAAATTGCGAACCTTTGAAGTCCTACTGGAACAAGGGTTTGATTTGAAAATGAACTAAAACCCTAAAGTTTTGGTTAGGTCTACAAGAAAAATCCTTGTTATTAAAGCCCTAGGAATTCAACCCTAGGTATATATTTCTTTGATTGCAACCCTATATTTGTCTAGGTCAATATATTTATATTTTCTAATCATATGATGTGCTTATTCATGATGATAATCTCCTGGATATATGTGTTAACCAAATTTCTAATGGTCGTAATTTCTAGGGTTTGAATATCAAGCCCTAGTAAAAGTTTTAAAGTTCTAGGATGATGTTTGAAAAGTCTAGGTGTTTACATCTAAGCTCTAGTAATGATTAAATTATTTATGTGTATTCATCTGAATCTATATCTTTTTCTTTATAATCTATAGATGGAAAATCTAGGGTTTACATCGAATGCTAGTAGAAGTTATTTATGCTACGAGTAAAATCTAGGGTTTACATCAGACCCTAGTAGAATCTATTCATGATATGATTGTTTTCATTAAATGAAATCTAGGGCTTACATAAAACTCTAGTGTATAGTCTATTATATGGCTTTTGAGAATTATTAGATACCTTTATATTTCTTTTGAGTTATATGAAATAACTAATATTTTGTCATCTTGATTGAATTTTTCATGTGATATAGTAGTTGTAACAAAACAAGGATAAAAGTTGAAGTATTGAAGTATAGTCTCTTGATTGATTATCTAAAATCTGAATGCTTTTTCTATTATAAAATGTTTGTGACTAACTTCATGCTTCTACATAATTGGTTGTACCTGCTCTGTAAGTTATGCAGGTACATATTGGTGAAGAAGTTTGTAAGAGAAGTTGATATGATCAGCATGATGAGAGGAATGGAAGCCATGAAGGATTCTTCAACGCTGAAGGAATAATTTAATCTCCCTACATTAATAGGGATCCTGAATAGAATAAATCTCTCTAGTTAAGATGGATGGTACAACATACGTACTGGTCAGAGAATATATACTATATTAAATGTTGCTACATGTGAAGTAGGGAAAGAATCTTCTCTCAAATATTCAACTAATAGTGCTAATCAAATTAGTTGAAGAGAAGAATAGAAACCCCAAAGTTTTGCTTTGATTATATACTTGAATGTGTATTGGTGATTGGGGTTTTGTTTGCACAGGTGAATCTCTTGAAGGTTTTGAAAACATGATGGTTACCAATCAGTTTTATTGGAAGACGTTGATTATAATTGATTTTCCTGATCAAGTGTGTTGAGGTTTTGTCAGTAAAGCATTGCCTCGAAAAGACATCAGGTCAACACTTTTTGTTGATGTCTGGTAGGGAGGGTGACATCGCGTGGATGTGCACCTAGTTCCTTGGGTTGATGGTTAGTAAGTAAGTTTGATGGTATCTATAAAGGCTAAAAACTTTAGTCCATATTAGTCCCACTTAGATATATTTCCTTGCTCAAGAATCTAGTCTGTGGAATTGCAGTGCCAAAATTGTAGAGTGACCAAATGGATATATTTCCCTGGTCAGGAATCTAATCCATGGCATTGGATTTCCTAAAATTCTTCATAGATAAAGTGATATCATCCATGTCATTCTTTTATATATGAATACCACCCTAGTTAAGAGACAGTGTTGAAGAATGTAACTGGGTTCTGTATTCATTATTAACGTATTTGTAAAACTAATTTATTATTATTGTTAAATGACTTAGTAAAGCATGGGTTTGATGCTTGGGTCATATTTAGATTAAGTTCCCAATTGTGTACTTCTAGGTTACTCATTAAATATTTAAATTCATACTATTTGGGTTTTAAATCATGTAATATTAGGTTGGTCAAAAGGCTCCTCCATTAAGTCATATCCTTCAAAGCTCATCATCCTCGGTCTTCAAAAAAAATATTCTTTATAAGCAGCCTTCAAGTCGGCCTCAAATTATCTACAAGAAAACATACTTAAGTCAACTCAAATAAGAGACACATCTCTTGACTAAGATAGGTTGGCCTATTACCTATGACCAAAAAGTATAAATATTAGTCTAAGTATATCGCTCAAGCTCAGAGTTCAGATCATATCCTGCACTTCAGATTATTTCTGGAGGTGGAAAGATTACAAGGGTTACAAGTTTGTATTAAGCTCTATCGTCTCAGAGATATTTTCATTATTGTCTAAAGATGTTGCTAAACCATTACAGTGATATCATATTATTGCAAAAAAAAGTTTTAGTATTTCAAATATTTAAAAATAAATCGTTTTATTTTTCAATTTTTCAATTTAATATATTTTATCTTTTAATTTAATTTTAATATTCAATATATTTAAAATAAATATAAATTACATGTAAATTTGTAAATGGACGTTAATTTTATAATGCATAATAAAATTAAATTAAAACATTAATACAATTATTTTTATTAAATTAATATAAATTTATTTTAACTTCAGATTTTAATAGTTTTCACACCAATCAACTTTATTATTACGCAATTTTTTTAAACGTAAAATTTAAAGAAAATTTTACAATAAATAAAATCTGATTTGAAATTAAAATAAATCTACATTAAATAATACTATTTATATTTTATATAATTTAATGTATAAATATTCTTACTTTAATTTTATTAAAACTCCCACAATACACATAATTACATACATATACACTTGGTATTCTTTTTTTAATATGTTTATATATATATACCCCAAACACAAACACTTAGTTTCCTTAAATTTTCATATTTTATTAATTAAATTTAAATATAATTTTTTCCTGATATATAATAGTAATAAATGTAATTATTATTATTTTCATTATTAGTTGTTATTATTTTGTACTTTATTATTATTATTTTCTATTTAACATTTTATTACACCATTTACTGGATCAATCCTAGCACGTAGTGAAACCACTAATTGTTTGGCAAAGAAAGTCAATAAAAGAAACATATGCAGAGAAGGTGAAGGAAATTAGGCACAACCACAACCCACTTTTTACTGATACGGCAAGAAAACGCAACTAACAATGAACAGATAGCATGAGAAGCAGTGCCAGTCCGACACCTACAATCGTGATCACTTGATGACCATTATTTGCTAAGTAAATGGTATAAGTCACAACATTTAAGAGTAATGAAAAGATTTAAAGGTAAAACTCATAACATAAAAATGAGAATCGTTTTCTCACAAAAAACTCTGCTCAATCACGCTGAGCATACTTTGATAAAGCACGCTTGTTGTTCGGGCAACTTGGATGGATTCTATCAAACACGCAATCGTGGATTCATATGCAAAACCTGACGTAATAATGTGACAACATGGGATTCATGTCTTTTATATCTATCATTTGATTTGGAATGGCATGCGTGTTTTTTATTATTATTATGAATTGGTTTGAAATTTCCATTTCTATACGTCCTTGTATGAAAAACTAAGAGCTATATGTCCCGACTGCAAGCCTTGTTACAAAGATTCATACTGACTAAGAGCTATATGTCCTGAGTTATCAATCCCAGAATTTCAACCTCAGGTAGAAAAAAGAAGTTCAAAATACACATCATGCTTCAACGAATTATAGAAATTAGCAATTGATTCTCCTGCACAAAAATTAATACAAGAAAGAAACACCCATTCAATGGCTGAAGAATGCCAATACATCCTCTACAGTCATTTGGAGGGCGTAATTGATTTAGTCAAATAGGTGCAGATTTTTCAAATGAACTACAATTACTATACTCATTAATACATATTAATTAAAGGATTAATTTGGCCATATACAGATTTGCAATCTCTCCACTAGAGGCATATTTATACCATTACAAGTAGCAATAGCTAATATACTTACTAAAATCTATACTCTAGCAATTCGAAATTTAACTTGAAAAGTGTTGGAAAGGTAGAGAAGTAAAAGCACAAATAAAACAAATAATTTACACACAATAATACAGAAGCTATGACTTTTCTATTGATCAAACAAACTTGAATTGATTACAATGAACTTTGTGAAGGGTATTTAAAGTTTTTCGACTAGCCACTTGCCTAATATACCTTGACATGCACACTTTTACTAAATTCATTTGTCACTTAACTCGAATTGACACAACACTTAGTTAACCAGCTCTCTAAATATAGATAACTCTTCGTGCGAGAGTAATTATCTTATTTTAACACTCCCCTTAGTTACGACCACTAAACTAAAACATGACTCATGAAAACTGAAACATATCTATTGGTCTATGTCTCTGTTAGGCTTACAGCACCCAAGTTCCTTCTGTGAAACTCAAACGCATATTTTTCTAATCACTTTGCAAATATATCACCCAATTGATCACTATAATTACAAGGCTTAAAGTGAACTTCTCCATTGCTCAAAAGTTCTCTAATAAAATTATATTTAGTATCAATATGTTTGCTCTTTTGATAAAACACGCTCTTGGATAGTGCAACCACTGAGGTGTTGTCACAACATATTGATGTTGATCCTTGTTGTTTCTGCTTGTATCCATCCAATACTCTTCTTATCCATATTGTTTGACATGTTGTTGATGTTGTTCCTATATATTCTACTTTTATTGACGAAAGCATGTTTTTTAGATACCCATGCAATAACACCTGAACCAAGATGAAACGCAAAACCAGAAGTTTTCTTCTTATCATCCAAAATTCCTGCAAAATCAATATCTGTGTATCCAATCAAATATTTCTTTTTTGTACTTGCATACATTATGCCACAATCTCTAGTTTCTGCTATGTATCTCATAATTATTTTCCCTGCACTCCAATGTGTTTCTTGTAGAGTCTCCATAAATTTGGAAATAAAAATCACTCGTTGCATATTATCTGGTCTTGTAGCTATTAGATACATGATGTTTCCTACTAGGGAAAATTTTAAGGATGGACATTTATCTTAAAGTTTTAAAACTTGGCGAATCTTAGTAGTCCCCAATACGTAAATTGCAAAAATTTTGATATTATTTTTGTAAAAATATTTAGTTTTATAATCATTTTATATTAGTATATATAATTTTTTGGCGATTTTTAGGGTAAAATATTTTTATACTATTCAATTTGAGCGAATCAATTTAAAAAAAAAATGGAAATTGGTAAATATTTTTTTTGGAAAAGGCATGGAAAACTAGCCCACTTGCGAATATTAGCCCCTAAAATTTTCCATGTTTCCAATGAATCTTTGAATAGATTTGGATTGACATTTGATCCTTCGCCATTCTTGCTTAACTTTGTAGCTGTTGCAACTAGTGTATGTACAAGTTTGCAATTATCGATCATGAATATTTTTAGCAAATCTCTAGCATATTTATTTTGGAAAATAAAAATTCCTCTTTCAGATTTTGCAATGTCTATGCCAAGAAATTATTTGATGAGACTAATATATGTGATATCAAATTCTTTCATCATCACTCCTTTAAATTAATGTAGCTCAAGATCACCTGTAAAAATCATGTTATCAACATATAAGAAAACAATCAATATATGTCCATGCTCATTTACCTTTGTGTATAAGTTAGGTTCAAATTTTCTTCTACAAAATCCATTCGTGACCATATAGCTGTCAACTCTGCTATACCAAGCTCTAGGCACTTGCTTCAGTCCATAGATCACTTTCTTAAACCTGTAAACTTTATCTTTTTTACCTTCAACTTCAAAACTTGGTGCCTTCTGCACATAAATTTTGTCTTCTAGAATTCCATTAAAGAAGGCTAATTTCACATCCATATGATATGCTTTCCACTTGTTTTGAGTTGTTGTGGCTAGAAGTGCTCTTACAATATCCAATTTGGCTACCAGAGTAAACATTTCTCCAAATTCTATTCCTAATTGTTGTGAGAATACTTTTTCTATGAGTATTTCTTTAAATTTTTCAATTTCACCTTTCTCATCCAACTTTGTGTTTTACACCCACTTCACACCAATGAGTTTTTTGTCTCTTGGAAAATCAGCCAAATCCCATGTATCATTCTTTTCAATAGCTTCAATTTCTTTATCCATGCCTTGCACCTAGTTTTCATCTCTGATTGCTTCTTCAAATGACAAAGGTTGGAATGACAACAATGAAAATTTTGAAGTAACATCCAAATAATCATAAATATCTTTCAAAATTCTCATCTTTCTCTTACCGTTGCTTGATTCATCACCTAATTCACTACTGGGAGAATTTTGATTTGTTGATTTGCTTGAAGATCCATGCTGCTAGGAAAATCGTGGAGTCCTTGCTGGTGTCTTCTCTTTTGATTCTTGTTGATCCTTTTCTGCTACATCATATTCTTCCATCAGTGGTGCGTGTGCATCAAATGGTTTTTCTATAGTCCAATTCCATGACTTTTATTCTTTGAACACAACATCAATGCTAATTATGATATTCTTGATGACATGGTTATATGGTTTGTAAGCTTTCGAATACTCACTATAACTAGTAAATATGCATTTTTCACTTTTATCAACCAATTTTCCTCTTATATTCTTAGGAACATGTCCATAGGCTACACATCGAAAAAATCTAACATGAGATATGCTGCAAGACATACCTGACCATGCTTCTTCTGATACTTTGTTCATCACACTCTTTGTAGGGGATTTATTTATCACATAAACAACAGATGCAACTACTTCTACCCAATACTCATTAGACAAGTTTCTTGCTTTCAACATGCTCCTTCTCATGTTCATAATTATTATGTTTTTTTCTCTATGCTACACCATTCTACTACAATGTATATCTGGTTGTAAACTATCTTCGGATTCCATGTCGTTTACAATAATCATGGAATGCCTTTGCATCATATTCTCCACAACGATATGATTTAAATACCTTGATTTGTCTATCACTTTGGCTCTCTTCTAAGGCTTTGAATTCTTTGAACTTTTCAAAAGTTTATCACTTCTTCTTGAATAATTAAACCCAAGTCTTTCTGCTATAGTTATGAATAAAAGGGAGGAAGTACCAAAATCCACCAATCGACTATGTCCTCATAGGTCCACACAAGTTTTTATTCACCAACTCAAGGGGTTTCTTTTCTCTATATGTAACTCCATTTGGAAAATTTTCACGGTGTCGCTTCCCCAAGATGAAACACTCACAAGTACTAGCACGTTCTTTGAAGGGACGTAATCCTTTGACCATATGTTTCTTCTACAATGATCTTAAACCTGAAAAGTGCAAGTGTAAAACTGAAAGTTCCATAAAAACTAATCATTAGGAAATGCAACTGTAAAAGAACTGACGTGATCACTGTAATTCATAATTAGAGGAAAGATTTTGTTCCTTGTCAGCTTCACCTTTTCTATCAGCTGCTTGTTTGGGGGCCTGTCATAAATAAAAGACTCTTGTTCCTGAAAGATAACTTTTTATCCTTTTTGCGTCAATTGACCAATAATTATCACATTATGTTTAATACTAGGAACATAATTTACCTCTGAAATTTTAATTGGATTCACCTTCTTGGTAAGAATTTTGACCAATCATTTTCCATCTACATCCATAGTTTTATCAGTCCCCAACTTTACCTTTGTCTTCATAGATTGATCCATATTTGTAGCAAAACTCTTGAATCCTACCACGTGGTTACTGCAACCAATTTCTAATAGCCACACATTATAAGAAGATTCATGCATGTTATGGTAAGCTAGGAACATGGAGTTTGTATTCTTTATACTAACATTATCTCTCTAGTTTCCTTGATCATCTATCCTCTTCTTGAAATCACGGGTAGTGACCAACTTTATTGCAATAATAACATCTCACCTTTGATTTTTTCAAAACTTTGATTATTTTTGAAGGTTTTTTTTCTTCTTCCACTTTCATTGTTCATGCTCTTACCGGCCACCATATCTTCCACCTCGTCCTTTGCCTTTCAATTTACTTCTTCCTCGAACTTTGTCTCTTGTAATAAAACCCTGGCTTTTGAAAGTAGTTTCTAGAGTGGAATCTGTATTTCTATCTATCCTTGCTTCATTTGATAGAAGTGATCCCATCAAATCATCAATTATCAGTGTTGTCAAATCCTTGTCTCCTTCTATGGCTGCTACCACAACATCAAACTTGGTAGACAAAGATCTAAGGGCCTTCTCAATCACTATTCAGTATTTAATATATTCACCATAATGTTTTAACTAATTTATGATAGAAATGACCCGATTCATGAATGAATCAATGTCCTCGATTTCCTTCATCTTCAAAATTTCGAAATATCTCTTAGTATTCTACAATTTAACAATATTTACTTTGGCAATACCTTGATAGCTTGTCACCAAAGTTTCCCATGTTGTCTTTGCTGAAGACACAATCATAACCTTTTGTAACATTGCTCGATCCACTCCTTGTTGGATAAGTGGCAATGCTTGTGCATGATTCCTTTGGTATTTCTTCCATTTTTGCCACTCTGCATTAGTGAGAACTCATTCTTATGCTTCACTCTGAGGTTCCAAAAATCCAAACTTGACATAATCCCAAGTATCATGCACCTTCAAAGTGGTCTCCATCTTAATGGCCCACACATCATAATATTTCCCTATAAAAGGAGGAATTTGTGGAAAGAAACTCGTTGTTTCCATCTTTGTCCAAAAAAATATCATCTCTTCTAAAACCCTAATAAGCTTTTTCCTTTTATATGCTTTGCAAATATTTTCTTTAAATAAAACCCCAAGTTTTATTTTATATATAAAATAAAATTTTGTATCAAACCCTTCTAAAAAACTTAATATAATATATTAACTTTTCAAAAAAAAGTCCTTTTAACTCACTCGTATTATTTAAATTATTTTTGAAGGGTTTTAAACAAAAAAACAAGCCTTTTTACTTGTCATGTATGGCTACTAACGTGAATCTTAGTGTAAGGCACCAATGTTAATAACACTCTTCTCAATGTTATTTTCCTACGTTAGTGGCCTAACGCACCCAATAACGAAGGTTTCCCACGTGCTAACTTTTAAACCTGTAATGCAGCTCTATGCTGAGCTCACCACCATTATAATGCCTTCAGTATAACCTACGAGGTGTGTTATAGCTTCAAACAAGAGCAAATAATTTTCTCCTCTCACTCACAGATTATTGTTGACTCGTCCTTTGGGATATTTGTAACCTCACTTTGATACCAATTTATTGGAGAGGTAGAGGAGTAAAAGCACAATAACACAAATAATTCACGCACAGTAACACAGGAGCTATGGTTGTTCTATTAATCACACAAAATTGAATTGATTACAATGAACCCTATGAAGGGTATTTAAACCTTTTCAACTAGTGAATCACCTAATATAACTTGAAATGTATACACACTAAATTCATCTATAAATTAACTCAAATTGACTCAATGCTTAGTTATCTGACTCTCTAAATATAGTTAACTCCTCATGCGAGAGTAATTATCTTATTTTAACAGAAATCCAAGACCACATAAAGGGATCGAGCACAAGTGGTTGGAACTAACAATGTTAAATGTTGCCCAACGTTAATAGCACCCACTTAGATTCAAGTCCTTGCCTCAAGATGTGAATCCCTAACTCATGTCTTGATTGCAAACCTTGTGTGAAAAGAGATGGACATCAAACTAAATATTTTGTGTGAAAAACTAAGGGCATCATGTCCTCATTGGAGACCTTCTATGAAAAACTAAGGTCCCTATATTTCTTGATAGTGAGCCTTGTGAAAGAGTTATGATGACATCCCCAGAACTCAACCTCGCATATAAAAAAAAAGTCCATACCCGGGACATGAAGCCATGATTCATATCTTGTGTTAATATAAGCTAGCCTTTATTGCAGGCCTTGCGAAAAAGAGTTATACTGATAGCCCCGGAATTTCAAGCTCATGTAGCAAAAAAAAGTCAAAATACATATCGTTCCTGAATCAAATATAGAAATTAAGAATCGACTCTACCACACAAAAGTTAGGGAAAAGCTAAGAAAAAAACATCGTCCAAAAAATGCCAATGCATCCTCTACAATCTATAAAGAGGAATAAGAAAGATATATTACAGACATAAAAACGGGTCCCGTAAGCGACGTAATTAATGAAAAAAAAATCTTCCTACTTGTGAACTGATAACATTGAAATACACTCAGTATACAAGCACATTAGAGATTATTAGGACCATGCTTTGTTGGGATGGAAAAGCTTTATATTTACCATCTCCTAACCCCAAAAACACTCGATATAAGCATGATTTCCTGAAGAAAAATATATAATAAAAAATATTAAAAGATTAACAATTGAAAGCCAGTAATTTGAAATAATGAAATCACAACAATGTCGAGTGTGGTTGTGAGTTGCTGCAACCTTTTAATTTTTTGATTTCATAAGGTAGGTTTGAACTATTGGGCAGACAAATTTGGGTTTGATTCAATATGGTTTATTTTGATTTAATTTGAATCTATAGATAAAATAGCAGAACCACATATAAATGCATCTTATGGGTATAATTGAATGTGGGGTAGTGTATTTGTGTGCAAATCAACTCCAATTTTCTTAGGTCCAATATAATTTTTCTAACTCACCATAAGCATGAGAAATTTGACTGGAAGCTTGCTTGTCAACTTTTAGCCATCCAAATTTGTTTGATAAACATTGTAAGAACTAATTCATGTTTGGTAGCACACTATTTTCCAATTAAAATATTTTTAGTTACGCTTAAATGAAATGGACCTTTTAGGCCTATATAAGTTTATTTATTCTGAGTTTTGGAGGGTTTTCTAGTTTAATTTATCTAGAATCTCGCAAGGATTTTTCATAAGCACAATTTTTTAGTTGTAAACTCTTTTGTAAACTCTCCACAATCTGAGCATTAAGTTATTAATTTATTATGAGAACATCACCCTTGAAGGGAAAATTCCTAATCATAAAATTTCTTGACAGGAAGCATAACAGCCCAAAACATCAAAATGAATTTGTATAATGTGTAAAGAGAAGCCTAAATTCCAACCCTGAATAGAGGTATGAGGTGTCTGATTTATGCTCTCTGAAAACAAAGCCAATAGAGGTATGCTTTGAGATGTGTTATTTTGAGGATGTGAAAATTTCTACAAATAGATACCACTAACAATGTATATTTTGCTTTAAAATATTTTAGTTGGTATAATATAGAGTTTTGGATGGGTTATCAGTTCATTATTATTTTTTTCAAAAGGTATATAACTATGAGGCATGTGGAACATGTTTTTTCACAAGGTATGTAGTTATTACGAATTCGAAACTAAAAAAATAGATTCAACTTTAGGAATATTCTAGTGAATATAGAGTTGTAGTTCATTAATATATTTTTCAAAAGTTACCTAATTATTAGGTATTTGGAATATGTTTCCTCAAAAGGTATCTAATTGTTAGGCATTTCGAAACCAACCCTACAATGTAGCTCATGATTGAGTTCTCCTAATTAGAGGTGCTATAAAATTAATACGATGAAAAAACTACTTAGGTAAAAGTGGTTTATTTTTATAGGAAATAAAATGTCACCAATGTCAATTATCTCTACCTTGTACTTGGAAATAACATTTTTCTACTAACCATGTTGCTAATGTGCTTTATTCTAGCCACCAACATCACTATATCCGATATCTCACTTTCATCCATCATTATCACTTCTTCAAGCATAACCTTTTTCCGAAGTTTTCAATCCTCTAGATCCACTTCCACCCTAAAAATTCTAGGATGATCATTAGTAATAAACCCCAAAAAAACAGAATGCACATTTCTAGTTGTCTTCTTTAACCAATCTTTTAAATATCAGAGCATGTGCTTGTTTTTCCTCTAACTTTTATTATTATGTAGAGTTTTATTCATTATCCTTCAATTCAAACCCTATCTTCTCTTCTTATTTCTCCACTAGTTGGTATTTTGTTTCAAAATCATCTTTCATTTCTCTAAATACCACATCTCAACTATAGAAAACCTTCTTATTTTTTGGATTTCAAAGCTTATAACATTTTATGCTATCTTTATATGCAATATAGTGTAATACCCTTCTTTTTTAATGTAAATATATATTTTTTATTATATTGTATGATGATGTAATAAATGAATTTTATTAATGAAAAGGAAAACTAGAAATTATTTCGGAAAAAAAAATTGAGCTAAGAGATTCTTGCCAAGATCTGAAAACTAATATTGGTCAATAAGATCAAGACGATATTCCCTTAAATACCTACTAAAAATCCCTAGGGATTGATTAAAAATATTTAGTATGATAGTAGAGAAAACTGGGCTTTAATAAAAAGGAAAAAAAATTAAAATAATTTTCGAAAAAGAAGAAGAAGGAAAGCTTAGGCCAGTGGGTTTGGAGACCCATAATAGACAAGCCTCCGCCAAGGAAAATCTGCTAGGGAAGTAATGTATAAGAAACATTACCTCGAATTACAAGAGGTTATTGATTCTGGCAATGATATCTCAGCTCAGGGTAATTGATGGTTATGGATCATAGTTGGGTGGAAATTGGCATTTTGTTTACTTTTTACATGCAAATTATTTTGTTTACTAGTTAAACATAAATTATGTGCATGTGTAGTATGACGAATTAATCAAATAGGTGAATGAAATTAGTAGATTGAGTAAAGACTAAGTGATAAAACGAATCTGGGTACTCTGTATACGCAAATTTTGTCCATGTGAATTGTATGAACATGATGGGATATGTTAACTAGTAGTTGTAGAATGGTAAAACCATGCATTAATTTTTTTTGTTTTCAAATTTTTATTCATATATAATAAATTTAATTGTTGTGATAATTTATGCTAGCATTTGCATAGGCATATACATGCACTTATAGCGTTCTCCGTGAAAAAATACTTCTATTAAACGACAATACATTTATCATAATTTGGTATTTTGGTGAAAACTTTATATCAATAATTGTTACCCTGAAGAGTCATAGGTAAGAACCCTCTCTAGGTATTGTTATGGTGTTAATCGGAGCTAATGGTTTCTAGCCTTGGTGAGACCAGAAAAAAAAAAATGTTCCCTTTAGAGTTATAAAGTATTTCTATGAGATAAATGGGTGTAGCATAGAATAAATTAGATTCATACCAAGGGCACACGAGAGGATTTTAGTATAATTCTTTAACCGATACCCGCATCATGAGATAGTATTGTCTTCCTTATGAGGTTATACTGGTTATACAAATCAAGATCAAATGACTCGGTTCATTGGTCAGTCGAGGGAACCACTACCCTAAGAATGTTAGGAATGTGGTATCTAAAGAGAATATGAAGAGTGGGGTACGATCTGGGTTATAACTAGAACTGACAACAAATTATTTATAGGAATTAACCGGAACTAAGGTTTTTGTTTCAATGGAACCTACATTGTTAGAAAAGGAAAAATTTGTTTTTGGAAAGGAAGACTAGTGTCAAAAATTATTCAAAATAGAGGAGATAGGTCACGTGAAGTGTATCATTACTTTTCCTTAATGCATTGCAAATTATAGGTGACCAGCAATACCTATATCATTGAATGAATATTGTTATATAGAAGTTTTTTTAGTCAATATGAAAACTAAATTTCAGAGAAATAACATATCTGAACCTTGGGAACTTAATAACCTAGAATTATTCTTAAAGCATGAATCAAAGAAAACAGAGTGATGCATCAGCCATTTTCAAGTCTAGAAAAAATAAAAGAAACATATAATCTCCTCTCTATAATCAAACCATACATTTAACATTCAGAAGGAACATGAATTAAATGAAATCTTTCATGGAAAAGACATACACCAGTATGCTTCTAATAGAAAATCATTAATAAAAAAAATGCATTATATAAAGAAAAAAAGGATTTATAGATATGATTCCTCTTAGGGAAATGTCACCATTTTTATCAAAAAAATATTTTTCAAGTAACAGTGTGGGGGTTCCTAGAACTAATTTACAACCTAGAAGAAAAGAGTCTATTTACATTTAATTAATGAGTCCCACTTCTTTACTACCATTTGTAAGGGACCTAAGTGTACAAGCTCTCAAAAATAAAACTAAAAATTTACTCCCAAACACCATAAAATTTGAAGCTTATGAGCCATGGCACATTGAATGTGTCAATCATCATATGAGCGACCATAGGGGGACCAACTTGTTAGTTCAGAAGCCCGACTTAGAGACTGAAGACTCATGTAGGTGTAAAAAAACAATAACCCAATGACATGTCCACATACCTACATGTAAAAACGTGGGAAGTGATAAGTGATCCGAAAAGGAGAATTATATATATATATATATATATATATATATATATATTGCGCAGAGGTGAGTAAATATAAGGAAAGGAGTATACCTTGCAGTGAATTTCTTTGCAAATTTTCATTCCTATGTCACAAACAATCATAAAATGTTAGAATATGATTATTACCAGTAAATTTCTCCCAAAATGAGTGAACGAGGTAGACACACTAAAGCCGACCTCATAATCATAAGAACCATATATATTGTGCATACTGAAGTTTGTAAAGGAAATCCTTTGCATAATCAACACTACGGATAGTGGAAATAGAGGGTATAGAGTTAAAAAAAGAATACCCATATTTTCTGTTGAACCCTGTTAATCCAATGGGAAATTATTGGCAAAGAAAACAAGTTAGCAATACACAGATCAAACCACATTGAAAATCGAATAACCCAAGTATGAATTTTTTTTAGAATATAAATGCAAGTAGCAAGTGATGAGGGTTATTCGTGGACAAAGATATACATAACTTAACATATTAATAACAAGGTTGTAATATTATGTATGTGGTTTTGGTGGAACAAGGGGGTATCAACTCCCATAAATATTGCATATTAAGTAATTGAAAGAAAACTTAGAGAAATATAGATATACTTATTTATCCTACCTTACTAGCATGTAGTGGAGAGTACGTCCATGAGGAATAAAATAATTCATGTAAGTTATTGTAAAACTGACAGTACGCATGAACCATAGTGCGATAATAACTATACAATGTATAATGTGCTCCTTCACTAATACCTTAGATGGACTAGAATTAGTGTTTAAAGTGTTAGGGGTATGAACTTATTCAATTTACTATCCATATAATATAGAGTTGTTATAAAATATAAATAAATAAAATGTAGAAAATTTATAACACAACCTTGATACCATGTAGAAATTATACAACAAGCATGTATATCTTGGATTCACCCGATCTAATAATGTGCTACAGTTAAATACTAAATCGCTTCTACAAATATTTTACATAATTAAAAACACAATCGCTAATCACATGAACATGAAGAAAGATCAATCGCACACAACACAAATAATTTCCCGAGGAAAGCTTATAGCTAAAAAACCCACTATCTTCTATTGTATGTTATATCAGGGATCACGAAACAATTACATACAAAACTCTTCTCACAAGAGTGCTCATTACATCAGCTAACTGTCTCACACTGTCATACAAAAATTGGCAAATCCTTTAGCCAATTTACTGCCTCCAAACAACATTCCTTCACTGTGCAATCCCTGTTGAATGTAATCCCTAAATTGATGCAATCTTTCCTGCCTTAATAGCGAAAGTATCATGGGAAAATCCAATGTGTGTTTACTTGCATGTGTGCAAGCGGATAATGTCACAAGTGATAGTCAACTTCCCTTTCACCTAGAACACAACTGGGTCTCCAGTGGATCTCACATGCATGCAGCTAATATTAGTGAATCCTCAGTTGCATGTGAGATCACTGATTGTGAATTAATTAATATTTAATTCACTAGATCTCTCACTAGTGTACCTTCAGTTACAACTAGCACAACTAAGTGTAACTCACTTAGCTGAGTTAAAATGATTTACAACTTGCACCAACTCATGCACCACTACACTTCGAACCCTGTTACAACTATAATTACTCTTCATGTCCCACTAACCAACGACTAACTCGAAATTCACTAGCTAACTGAATTTTCCACTTCAGTTAGCTATTTCAAGTCGACATTGAGAATATATTACAGTTTAATGTCCATCTAAATTAAGGGATAGTAAAAATATACACACACCAAAAAAGATCCATGTGGGCCCCACCATAGTGTAGTTGATTATTGCAACCAGGTGCTTAATTCGATACTGTGGGTGTTGAATCTTCTTGTTGAATCTCAACATAAAATAACAAATAAAAAAAATCATATGAATCATGGTGTTTTGTATATGGTTTCAGATCCAAGTTTGAACACTAGGCTTCTATGGCGTTATCCATGATAACCATTATGTTTGTCTTGAGCTAATTAAAGTAATTCACTTAGGGTTGGATAGGATTTATTCATTTAATTTTTTTATTTTTATTTTTATTTTATTTTTTTTAATTTGATATTTTCAAAAATTTCGCATGTATGAAGTTCTTTTAGTGAGTTTGAAAGGTGATAATTAGTATTCATAGATGTCACTGTCATAAAAAAATCCAAAATTTTGGGTGTGCATAAGTTGATCTCATCATTATGGTGAATCTAACAGCTTTACAAAGTTCCGTAGAAAAATCAGTTTAAACATGTCAAGTTTTGCTGCGAAAGTTCTAGGCACTTCCTTAGAAAATTCACCCTCCCAAACACACGATTCACTACGAATTTCAATTTTTGCGCTAAAAATGGGAAAAAGGGTACCAAGTGTCATAAAATGATCAGAATATGGATTAGGGGAAATTTTTTTCCAAAAATCAAAGTGCTCAGAATTTCACCAAACTAGAACGACTGAAGCCGACCCATTGCCAAGAATCTGGTGGAATTTGTTTCACTCAAAACAAAGTCTATATGTGAAATTTATAGCCTGCTAATTGCCGTGTCAAACAGGAAAATTTTCAAAAAAAAATGGTCAAATAGGGAAAAGGCTAAAAAATTGGGTTTTCCTCATTTTCGCCCAATGACCCTATGACAAGTGCCACAGCAGGATTGGTTGATCAAGGTTTAAAGGTGGTTTTTTTTAGTGGTTGTTCCTAAGGATGAACTTGAATTTTTTTAATTGATGGACGAGCCAACGAGAGGCTGACACGTGGTGTAGCTAGGGGCTACCACATTCCCCATCTTGTGAACCCTCTCCAAATTCTGCATCGAATTTCATTATGGTCTAAGGTTGAAATTTCAACGGTATTCCAAATTATTTTGAAGGTTTCGAAGGTGGACATATATATGTCAGATGACAAATTATAAACCAAAGTCTTAATACTTGGTCAAATATATGTTGAACAAAATATTTATAGAGGGGCGAAGGTTAGGTCTCGACCCCATGACCTTCCCAATACCTCTCTCCATTATAACCATTATACCAGAGACAAAGGACTTAATAGTCCATGCAAAGAAACAATATTTGAATTATAAGGTTTGACAGACATATTTTTGGAGGGGTCGAACCCCTCCGCATACGACCAGGCAACGAATACCATAGGCAGAGTGGAAAATTAACATCGGAGTTTAGTATTGATTGTAGATTAATTAATATAATGCAGGTTTGATGTTGTTAAACCTCGATTACTGAAAACGTGTGTATGCGCAGTAAATATCGGGTTATCCACCATCAAGCGCAGTTTAACTGCTAATTAAAGCCAATTTTAAATAGCAATGAGTTTAGCGAACTCTTCCAATTTCAGCGGAATCCCTATTTGACTGTGCTAACTGGAGTTCTCTCCAGTTGTGGAGGAGGATTCTAAGGAAAAAATAAATGAAGCATATCTGGAGCAATTTTTGACCAATTTTGGCTCAGGAAGAGTCCTTCCTAGAAAAATTTGATTTTCTAAACATAACGGAATAGGTTGGAGAGGCATTGGAGCACTTTTGATATTTTTTTCACTTTGAATATTAAAGAAGCGTAGGTCCACCAGGAGAGGAGGTCAAGCCTAGATCAGCTGGAAACCATTTTCAGAGATTGAATAGTAATTTTTGAATTTTTTGGGTCTTTTGGATCAATGGAGTATTTTTCAAAGCCATTGGTGAACTAGAGGTGCATGTAATCAAACATTTTACCACTAATCCCAATAGTGCCTAGCTAGTTGAATCAGGTCTATGGAGATGTATCCCAGGAGGGGTGAAATTTATTATCGGCTATTGTGTAATGTGAATGTTGTGTGTTATTTTTCTGCATTTTATTTGTTGTACATGAGTTTTTAAAATCTAATTAACTCATAAATTTCTCTCGGAAGACACATAAACCCATTCACAATTGGTTAACATGAGATGATCGTAAATACATTTTTATTTAGCTGATGAAGGAGCTAGCACAGTAAAAATAGTTTTCCCATATTCAGATCAAGTTGGTATCAGAAAAAAATTTAGCTCATTTTAGCAAAGGTTAGCTAGAAGAATTAGTGATTGGTTTTTGAATCTGTGCAAGGATAATTTAACTGTGTGCAAATTTATGTGTGAGGGAGAAGGTCAAGATTGAGATATTAGTTCTGAAATCAGAGAAAAGAATATTTGTATGAATTGCAGGTGTGATGAAAGCTTCATTAAGAAATGTTTCTAGTCAGTCTTACCTAGAAAAACTCTTTGATAAAGAGATGCTGTAGAATCTCTACATCATGAATGATATGGTGCAAGGGATGTATAAAGATAAGAGAGAGAGAATTTTACTTCAAGAGCAGTGGATGGCCATGAAGGAGGAGAAGCAAGAGCTTCTTGAAAACATGCATGATATTGAGACTTGGCTCCATGTTGAAAATGAAACCCTAGAAAAGATGCATGAGATGGAGACTCAACTCCATGATACCAAGGAAACCTTAGCCAAGTATGTTCTTGAAAAAGAGGTATGAAAATTTGTTTTATCTTCTAATTATTCTAAATATGAATGTGTAGGTGCTTTCAAAAGACACATTAGAGAAATAGGGTCCAAATTATTTATGAAAATGGGCTATGATGGTAAAGGTTTAGGCAAACATGCACAAGGGATAGTTGAGCCATTTTTTGTTGAGGAAAGGCCTAGTTATTTGGCTCTGGGTTATTGCCAACATGATGGAGAATGCTCCAAAGCCAAGGAGGCACATGAAGGAGTTCCAAGAAGGACTTTCATTTCATTTTCATTACCTGAAGCTTGTGAACATTTTTTTCATGCGAATGCAAAAGTTTTACACCCACTTTGAAAGAAGGTGATCATAATCATGCAGCGAATGAGAATGGAAAACAAGAGGATGTTGAAATCATTAAAGTCATTGAATGCATTGTTTTTATTCCAAAGAGAGCCACTACCTCATTAAAATCACCTCCTCAAGAAGGTGATTAAGGTGAGTGTTCAAGGTATAAATCTATCTTTAATCAAGTTGCTTTTGATTATGATAAACCTGGTAAATCATGACCTAATATTTGGAGAAATCTTGCATGTTCCTTTTGTGGTTTTAATAACCATAATGTTTCAATATTTTGGACTAAAATAGCCATGCACAAGAATATTTCAAAACAAAGGAGGAAGAAATCCAAAGTTTCATTAGATAATGGAAACCATGTTGAAAAGAAGATGCAATTGTTTTGCACTCATTTCATAAGCAGGGTGATCTTGCAAAAAATTATTTCACTTTGTGTCCAACAAGTCATCCATGAAATTTGAAGAAGGTGGAGATAAATATTGACAAGAATGGAAAAGAAGATTCCATAATCGATGCGGGTCAGGATGTTTCACATGACGAAATGAAACTAAATGAGGCAACATTGACATGGTTTTGTAAGAGATGGTTAAATTTCTTATCCAACTGAGGCCTTGCATGCCTTTTGATGTTGATGCATTTATTTTCAAATTGAATGCATGTTGCATGTTTACTCTAGGAAGGTGTTTGAAATTAGAGTTATGTTGACTCACTGAGATGCAAGAAAGATGGAAATTTCTACATGCTATTGTTTGTTTGCACATGCATGAGTGTCGACTTGTGTTGGTCAATGAATTTGTACACCGAGATGTAAGACTACATGCTGATATTCACATGATGTGAAATTTGTTTTTCAAGGATGATGGAACATGGACAAGATGTTGAAAATTTTGTCAAAGGCAAGAAGATACGGTGGACTATCGCCAAGAAGAGAAGGAGATGACGCACACATTCTTCTGGATGTGGAATTTGGAACCGTGGAGGTAAAAGAATTGTAATTTATTTTCTTATTATTACTCATGTTGGAACTCATTATTTTAGTTCACTCAGATTGGCTTAACTCAGAAAAGTGGTTTCCAAGTTGAAGCTTGCAACGAATGCATGTTTGTGCAAAGGAGGAACATGATTCTCAGTGGGAAGGAAATCAGTTGTTTTTCCAAGCATAGAGGAATCTCTTTTGTAAAAAAAAGTGCTTTATCAGTCGGCAAGAAACCAACAAGTGATAGTTTGGGTCAGCAGCAAAAGGAGGTCATTATTTGAAGTGCCAAACCCTTTGCAAGGCAAGGCATGTCAGCGAACCTAGGTGGTTTTCATGGCAATTTTTCCAAGTAGAATCAAGATGATAGAAATTGGGAAAGAGAAGAGTATTCATACCTTATCAGATAACCAACTTTTGTGTGTCCAAAATCATGTCAGTGGGAAGGAGTGATCGAAATCTGGATCAGGGGAAAAAATTTGCAAAAAATTCAAAGAGCTCAGAATTGCACCAAACCAGAAGGAACAGATTTGGACTGTCACCAAGAATGCAACGCAATTTTTTTCCCTCAAAATTGAGTATGTATGTGAAAGTTATAGCCTTCTGATCGTCATGTAAAACAGGGGCAAAGGCTAAAAAATTGGGTTTTCCTCCATTTCTCCCAATGAGACTGTGATAAGTGTCACTGTAGGATTCACAAGTCAAGGTTTGAAGGTGAATTTTTTCTTAAATGGTTGCTCCTAAGGCTGAATTTGGATTTTTTTTAATTGATGGATAGGCCAGCCAGAGGCTGACATGTGGTGCAGCCAGGGGCTTCCATGTGCCCCCTCTCTCACCTAAAATGGGAACATGGACAAAGAAAAAGAAAAAGAAAATAGTGCCAAAGAAAGAAAATAAATAAGAGCAATAAAAGTGAAAAAGAGTCAACCATTTACAATCCCACATCCACACCTCTCACTTGGTCATCAGATCTCTATGTCAAAAAACTGATGAGGGCCAAGACAAGGTTGGAGATTTTGGAAGCCAAAGAACAGGAAAGGGAACGAAAAATTTCAGAGATGACATTTCCAAATCTATGTTTAATGGAAGGTAATAGAATTTTAAAAGAACATGTAATAATGTTACAAGAGGCTCTAGAGACAGGAAAACAAGAATGACAAAGCATGAAGATAGCATGGAAAATCATGACAGGATCAAGGGCAACAAACAAGGATATGATAATTTCTAAAGCAACTCAAGTAGATACACAAGTATCTCAGCAAACAGAGCTTTCAAAATAGAAGACAAAAAATAACAATATGGATGGCGGTCCAAACACTACAAGGAAAAGACCCTCTAGCGGAGGTTATAAAGGAGGTTTTTAGTGTCATAAAATTGGCCAAAATTGTCAAAAAGAAATTTGCTACAACATTTTTTTTATGGTTATGGAGGTTTTGGCAGAGCCTTTAACAGAAATTCAACACACTTTAAAAAAATGGGTGGTTGGAGGTTCTTACGGATGTTTTTTTCGTCGGTGTGCTACTCAGGCTTTAACGCACCAGTGCGTACATGTAGAAGGCGCCCCAAGGTAGTCGGAGGAGAATGCACCGAGTCGTTAAGGTATAAAACCTCACTGGGCATAATGTTGGTGATACAAGGCATGGGGCCATTCTAATTGTTCTTGGGATTTGCGTGATTCCCATAGGTCGTATTAACGCACTGGGGCATAGACATATAGAAACGCACTGGTGCGTAGTATCACACAAATGCACCTAGATTTATAATTGGTATCAGTATTCGTGCAGTGCCCATAGGTCGTGTTATCACCCTAGTAATTCTCAGGTTGTGGGATGTGGATTTTTGTCGTTAAGAAAATTAGGGGTAACCACAAACCAACTTTTAGGTACAGAATCTAGCCCATTTGTATCCAGAGAGTGCTCTCTCTTTAAGTTTTAGCTTTGTTTTGAAATATATTAGGCTAGTTATGAAATTTTAGGGATTTTAATTGTGTTTGGGTGGTGGAATTCAAAAACAGAGGGGTAGGACTGAGTATTTTAGGCCATTGGGCTAATGGAGTCAAAGAATATGGCTTCACTGGATTTGGTTTCTTAAAAAGAGATGGTTTCACAGGGCAAGGTAATCAAATAGGGAACAATTAAAGGCTTGAAATAAATGGAATGGACTCAAAATGGGTGAAGGGAAATTAAGAATCCTTCAACCTATTTGAAAAGAGGGAAATTGAATGATTATTAATAAATGGAAATTAAGAATTCTTTACCAAATAATCAAAATGAATAAACTAGGAAACATGAGCAATTAAGAATTCATTGTTCATACTAGTTCAGAAGAAAGCATTAAGAATAACAACGATTGAAAACAGATTGCACTTAAGCACTTTCTGAATTATTTTTTTTCGTTATCATTTAGATATGAAACATAGATGGTATAATAAACAAGAAAAATTTAAAACATAAGGTATAGAAGACTTATTGATCCGGTGTCTGACTCAAGAATCCTGTGAAAAGTCCTTTGCATCAATTATTTATCCAGCTAGCCATGCAAAATTTCTCCAACAGCACTTTATTCCAAAATAATCAATATTACAGCAAAGTCTAAGAATCCAACCCTCAATATTCTAATTGAGGGAGTATTTATACAAAAAATCACAAAGAATATCTCCTAACAGAGTGAGATATAATTTAGGATGACTCATGAATAATTTACAAGAAAATAGAGACAGATAGTCTCGTAGATAGGAGAAGAGGTAAACCGATGTTGTGTTGTTCCTATTTTTGTGAGTGTGCTGGAGGAAGGCCCTATAATTTGGCTTGCTACTATCTTCTTTGGTAACTTTTTTCTGGCTTCCATGTTTTACTGATACTCTTTATCTACACTGTAACTTCATTTTGACCTTTCACTCTGACTTTTACCTGATACACTTTATCCACTGATACTCTTTGATTCTGATACACTTTGACATCTGATACACTTTGACCGTGAATTTTCACTACTCTATACCTGTCTGTACCTGAGTATTTTAAGAATCAGCAGTAGAAACATCTTTGGATGACATTGATACTGCAGTTACCAATTTCTCTTGTGGTGCAAGCTGTTCTGCAAGAGTTGATGGTACAACAGTGTTTTCTGGAAAAATGGACTCTGAGCAAGTTTTTCTGAATGATAAAAAGGGTTTTTAATGCTTAGAACAAGGCTTTGATCAATTTCAGCAGTGAAAAAAGATCAGGGAGTGGGTAAAAATTGCTAAAATGGAAAGGAGGAATGTTGGGGAAAATTTGACAGGGTTTCCCCTGTATTTTGGAGGTTTTAGACTTCTTAGGATGGAAAATTCATCAGTTTGATTTGTACAATTTGGGAAATTATTTGAAAATACCAAGAAATTTGAATTTTTTAGAGGGTAAGCTTGAAGAAAAGTACTTGAAAAACCAGTGAAATTATGTTGAAGACGTTCGCGAAGTGCTTCAGGCTTCAATTCTACAAAATTGGCTTTTCAGAGGGAAATGCGGCACTTTGTGGTAGAAATTCAGGGTAATGAGCATAAAAAATGGCACTGGTTGGTTGAAAAATCTTTTCAAAGCTTCTCAGGGTTCAAAAGGCACAATTTCGAAGAAAAAGGGTTTATCAGCGTTTTCACAGGTTTAAAAGGGAAAATAGTGAAAATTTGAATGAAAACTTTAAATTTTAATGTACTAACCAATGGTGAAAACCATGATTAGATCACATTAAACTGTGGTTAAGAGAGTCGGGTTTAGGAATACCGCCAGTGGTATTCACATTGATGAATGGGGGTAAGTGGCATTGAGCTTTTCGAATGTGAAATAACAAGATTACGACACGTCAGTGCGGGGTGGTTTGGAAAAACCACCCATTTCGCGCGGCTTTTCCGAAACATGAAACGTTTATATTTGGCGAGCGAAAATGAACAATCACCGTTGGATCGAGCCTTTGGGAGCAAGTTGTGCAGATTAAAAGAAAAGTTGCAGGGCCAGGGAATGATAAAGTGTTTGGGGATAGATTATCGAATTAACTCTGAATCGTTGGATCAAAAGGTAAATAGGGATTGGACGGCTAACATGCAACGCAATGGGATGTGAAAGGATATGGGGATAAACATATCGCTTTGGTTGAGAAATTTCGGATTGAAAGGGTTGAGATGATCCGAGGGTGGAAATTAACTCTGATAATGCAAAGGAATTTGGGGAAGTTTATGTACAAAATGGGCTTTATTCAATAATAATAAAAATGGTCGGGACGGGTATTTAGGATTTTAACCAAGGTTAATGTTTGCAATGAGGGGATATGCATGGGGGAAGAAGGTTAGGTTATATTTTTAACCTTAGGTTAAATGGATTGGGGCGGAAAATATAGAAGGGAAAGGAGTTTATTTTTGCTAAAGTTTAGTTTAGACGAAACTTCAATGATTTTTTATTTAAAACATGTATAACGTATGTTTTAAGCTTTTTTTTCATATTATATTTATACGGATAATTAAATCAAGAAGATTTAAATACCATAGGGTTGAGATTACATATAAGGATAAACTTTTCGCCAAAGGATTTATAGGGGGGGGGTTTTATTTACGCATGTGGGCATAAATAACTTTGGCTTAAGTTATAATAAGTGGGTTTTTGGAATTTATTTATGATAAAGGAATTTTATAATGGGAAAAGGTCAATTTTAGGGATTTAATACATAAGTTAGAGTTAATATGAAAAGGGGAAAATGTATACTCAAAACACATTAATATAACTAAGAAAGTGGAGATTTAAAAAGCAAATTTGCATTATAATAACTTTAACAATTAGACTTAGGATAAAATGTGATTTTGAGGGCTTTATGCTTTGAAATGATGTGGGAAGTTAATAAAATGAGGGGAATAAGTGCATGAATGGTAGATGATGTGATTAAGAGATTAATATAGACATTTCACACTTTCAACTGATCATTCATAGAGCCTTGGGTCTGGTCCCAACAAAGTTCAAGGAAATGCCTTGAGCCTTTCTGACTAATAGTCTAGAATGTTTCATGACTATGGAAAGGGGAAGTTAGTTATTTTGAAGTGCATAATGAATGATATTTACATTGAGACTTTTCACCTTCTTCTACCTACCCATCTTACCATGCTAACATTTTTTCTTCTTTTGTAATAAGGTGCATTTAAGCTAGCAACCTTCACAACATTTATTCTTTCTGAAAGCAAGTAAAACTATCTAATTCTACACTTATTTCATCTATGAATCTAGATTAAACTGTTGGATTCACTTATTTATATACCTAACTACTAAATTGTCATGATTAAACTATATGACAACTCATTATTCTCTATCTACAACAATGGAAATTGAAACAATGATAAGTTAAGATTGAACTGTTTAACTTATCATGGACTAATGGCATTTATTGACACTCCGCCATAGTCAAAAAGTAGAAAGTAGTGGAATTTATGCTTGCTCACTTTCATTTATTCATCTTTTCTTTTGGGGTTTCTTAATTTTTCTAAGTCCTTTGATTTTTCTTTTAGGACTTTTTACCCTCTTTTTGATTTTTTGATTTTTTTTTAATTTTTTTACTAAATATGGGAATACAACTTGCAGAAGGGAAAGTATGTACATATTTAGAAGACTACCATCAGTAAAATAAAAATTATGAATCCTATATTTATAGGTTGCTAACAGGTCGTACAAATGCACTGGTGCATATAAACACATAAACGCCCCGGTGCACAGTATCACACAAATGCACCAATATTTATAATTGGTATCGGTATTCGTGCAGTGCCCATAGGTCATACAAAAGCACCGGTGCCTATAGACACATAAAAGCCTCGGTGCATAGTATCAAAGAAAGACACCGAGATTTATAATTGGTATCGGTATTCATGCCGTGCCCATAGGTCATACAATGGCACCAGTGCGTATAGACACATAAACACACCGGTGTGCCGTACCTCACAAATACCTCGATATATTTAATTGGTTTTGTTATTTGTGCGGTGCCCATAGGTCGTACAAACGCACATAGGTGTACAATAACTGACACACACCGGTTTTCATTTTGTATTTTTTTAGAAACATCGACCTGTGACAGTGCAATTATTATGATTGTTTTAAATTCATTATTCATCAAAAGTCGACACTTCTTATAACAATATTCATATTAATTAAATTTTTATTAATGATTTGAATGTGATGTTTGGATTAATTTGTTATATAATATCATAATTATTGTGGTTTTTTAAAATTCATTATTCATGCAAAGTTGACACATATATATCTTATAACAATATTCATATGAATTAAATTTTTATTAGTGCATTTGAGAACGACAATGGAGAATGCAATAGCGACAATGGAGAACGCAATCGAATGAATTAAAACATTACAGATATATATATATAAGACATTCTTTTTCATACAAAATGGGACAGTTATTGGTATCCCTTTGTCTTTCAATTGGGACACTATGTCCATTACATTAAAGAAAATGTTTTATTTCATAGACATCTTTAAAAAAATACAACGCCTTGCTTTGATATCCAAACATAGTTATCATCATTCTTCGCTTGAACTTTTGTCACTGCTAGAGCTACTTCCATGACTTGGGTTATTTTCAGGAATGTTTTGTTCACGGTGTTTATTGTTTTCTTCTTCTTCACCTTCCATCTACAAAATACAAATAAATTGTAATGTGTATATATACATTGGTGAGAATAATGAAAATTGCAATATTAAATAATATACATCAATTTAAATCGAAAAGAAATGACATACCATTGCAAAAATTGACTCATAAATTATACACATTCTTTGAAAACCATGTCACATGTCATCTTTCAAGATTTCATATGTTGGCGCAGTTGCATACTTTGTTTCCTGCAAGTTTTATACCACATAACAAATGATATATTTAATATAAGAGAAATTTTTTTTTTATTAATTGTAGACGGAGCTAAGTAAAACAAGATCGAAAGATGCTTACAAATTCCACAATTAAGTTCTGATATGCCAACATATACTCACAACCCTTATTTAACCCAATTTCAATCAATTCCTCTGGCTGTTCTTCTTTGTATGTTAGCACCTTTTTGAAGCAATTCATTTTCATTTGAATGTTCTATTTCTTTTCTTTTCTTAGAACAAAAATATTTTTCTGTGTTGTTGGTTCCTCTAGAACATTATACAGATGTGAATTAATAGATTGTTTGACACATGTTATTTAATAATTTTAATAATATTATTAATGAAAATTAAAAAAAGAAACTCATATTGGATCGATAGTATTTTTTCATTCACTTGATTCATCCTTTTGCAATTTTTCCATCAAGATTTTATGCTCTTTTGGTCCTAGATCAAAAATAATCTTATCGACCTTCATCATTTTGTGGCTCTGCATGATACACAGTAAACAATACATATTATTTAAACTTACATATAGTTCAAAAATAATATTTTTTGTAAAGAATTTACAAAGAACTTGTCTTTTTTTCTTTTCTTGATGTGTTATCAATATTTTTGTTATATGATCTCTTGTTAGTAATTTCTTTATCAATCTCAAACCTGTACCATATCATTTATCAATATAGTTATAAATAAATTGTTAAATTTTCAAGTAAAAAAAATATCTCAAGAAACTGGTGCGCCATTCATGGTGTACGCACCGATGCTGGTAAGTGGGTGTCTAAGAAACGTACCGCACAAATAGTATAATAGACCGTGCGTTTCTCTATGTCAACAAGGAGCACCGGTGCATTACATGTCAATCACCGCATCGATTAACCATGATAAAATAATAAAAATCGTCCATTGTTAGTTTTTGTAGCATAAATCGGTGCCATATTTTACATATGGTGTATCGATAAAAAAAAGTTGTTTTTTAATTTTTTATCACATTACCTTCACAGTGCGCTTGTAAAATACAGAGCACCAGTGCACTAGGTTACGCTAGGGACACCAATGATAAAAAAAAATCTATTTTTTTTTAATTCACGCAAGGGCTGACATGGATTTGGATCTGACTATGGAAATCGTCCCATCGGTTGGATGTCTTACATCTATATTTAGCAATACAAACCCTATAAATCTAAATTGAAAAGCCCTAATTTTGAAATCACAGAAAGAGGGAGAAGAAAGGGCAGAAACAAAAAGAATGCAGGGTTGGTATTTTTTGAAAGCTTTTTTTTCGAAACAAAATGTTCGTGGTGCACCATAATGAAATAGTGCACCGACTCCATATTTTACAAATGGCAGACTGAGAAAAAATATTTTGTTTTTTTATTTTATTTTTTATCACAGTGCTTTCGCGGTTCCTTGGGATAATATAGTGCACCGATGTGCTCAGGTACACAGGGCGCATCGATAATTTTTTATTTTTTATTTTTTAATTTACGCAAGGGCCGACTTGGATTGGAATCTGACTAGGCAAGTCATCCGTGGGTTGGATGTCTTAGGCTTATATTTAGCAATAAAAACCCCATAAATATAAATTTGAAATCCCTAATTCTAAAATCACATAAACAGGGAAAGGAAAGGGAAAAAACAAAAAGAATGTAGGGTTTGCTTCTAAAATGGATTTTTTTTTTGGCGAAACAGTACGTTAGCGGTGCGCCATAATAAATCAATGCATTGGTGCCATATGTTACATATGGCACACTGATAAAAACATATTTTTTTTATTTTTATTTTTTATCACTGTAATTTCGTGGTGCGCTAGTATAATAGAGCACACGAGTGCGCTATGTTACACATGGCGCACCGAGGAAAAAAATATGTTTTTTTTTTTTTTAATTCATGCAAGGGCAAACATGGATTGGGATCCGACTATGCAAGTCGTCCTGTGGGTTGGATGTCTTATGACTATACAAACCCTATAAATCTAAATTGAAAAGCCTTAATTATGAAATTACAGAAAGAGGGAGAAGAAAGGACAGGAAAAAAAAAGAATTTAGGGTTTTTGTTTCTAAAAATGGATTTTTTTTACTTTGTTTCTGAAAACTGCAGAAAAAAAAAGAGTAAAAGAAACTGTAGAAAAAAGTAAAAAAAACAATAAAATTTGTTTTTTCTTTTTCTTTTAGTGCATAAAGAAAACTACAGAAAAAGTAAAAAAACAATAAAATTTGATTTTTTTCTTTTACTCCATAAAATTACTGCAGAAAAAGTATTAAAAAAACAATAAAATTTACTCAAATCATTTGAAATTCTATGGTACAAGGTTTGAATCACGAGAGTTTTGGAATTCTAATTGTTTGAATACTTTTGTTCGAACGTATTTCCCTTCTCCACAGTGCTCTCATGCTTTGTTTGCTCTAGGTATGTATCCTGCAAATCTCTGGTTGGAATTTTTTGCAAAAATAGTGAAATAATGAAAAGTGTTTAGTATTTAAATAATTTTTTTATGAAATTAGATTTTCAAAAATATTTTTGCGCCCATTTTTCAATTTACCGCTTTTTTTTTCACTTAAAGAAAATAGAGTTTCTCTTTTTTTATTTGTAGTTATTCGTCACTGGTGTGTCCCTTAATCGAACTACACCAGTGCGTCTGGGTATAAAACGGCACCAGAGTGCATTACCAAAAACGCAGTGGTGCGTTGATCTGTACATTACACATAGAAATTACATTTAGGTGTGTGCACCAAAATTTATTATTTTTTTTCTCAAATGCAGGGAGAAAATATCATAATTACATGGAATGGAAAATTCTTCAAAATCCAACTCATTCCATAATATTTCTCAAAGTCCATTGCGGAGTTCTCCCTATCCATCTCAAGACATAATGTTTACATCATAGTTATTTATATTTTCATTATCAAATTTAATTTATGTTTTTTATCCATGCAGTCAATCATGCATAGATTAATTAAATTTATAATGTATACAAATTTGCAGGTTCACGCAAATTTAGCATCGAGTTCAGATTCACAAAATATTAATCAAACTGCTCCAAAATTTCGGAAGTTCTTATCAGGAGCTGCATACCGCAAGGCACATTCGGTAGATGAAAATGGACATCCACTTCACCATGCCAATTGTAACAATATTGCATATTCTAGCCACAATCCTGGGACAATGATGTTAATTAATCATAATTGTTTGGTATATATATTGATTAATATGTAATTATTTCAACGACAAACCAATTTATAATCATGCAATATTGTCAACGTGGTTACTGATTGATATCATATATTTTGTACTAATCATGTTCAAATAATTTTTTTTAATTATTAGGATTCTAGTGGTGATGAATGCCCTACCTACCATCTTTTGTTGCACCCCATGAAAATTTCAAATCGAGAGAATACTGAATTAAGAGAAAAAATTGGAGAGGAACGATACCAATAATGGTTGAATCAACCACCGATTCAATTCCCGCAGCGTCCATATTCACCATTTAGGAATGACTATAGCAATAGCAGTTATTCACAAGCTAGTAATGGAGGCAATCAAATAGAGGTTGGTATGGATGATTAATTAATGGATACGACTGCCATGGAGAAAATGTTGTTAGATGCATTCCAAAATGATGATTAGCTAGGGGATGATGCTCATATCGCTGACACCTTTTCCGAAAGCCTTAAAGTTGCTTCCACCACCCCTTCCTTTGGACTTAGTAGTCAGTCAAAGTCAACTTAGTTGGGGACAATGATGTTACGATACAACTTGAAAGCAAAGTTTTGCTTGTCAAATGCATGTTTCTCGGAACTTTTGAGGCAAGTTACCATAAAGTACTCCCTTATATAAATTTGAAATATAATCAGTACACTGCAATGAACATTACAAATGGTAAATTCTATGAACATTAATAATTATATCAACATTAATGTAAATTTATTAATATATTTTTCAATGATAACCAACTACAAGTTATTCAAAGAGCAGGTTCTTTTGAGTGATAATGTTTTACCCGATAGCTGCGAAGAGGCAAAGAAATTGTTGAAAATGTTGGGTGTTGAGTACATATCATATCATGCATGTCCAAATGATTATATTCTATATAGATGAGAATATGAAGACAAGGATATGTGTCTAAAATGTGGGCATGACAGGTATGATAAATCAAAAATCAAGGGTAAATCAAGTATTGGTCCTCCTTTTAAGATATTGAGGCACATGCCTATAATCCCAAGGATTCAAAGGCTCTTTCGTTGTAAATAATTAGCTATGTTGCAGGAATGACATGCCTCACAAATAAGTGAGTTGGGAGTTATGTGAATCCCAACTGATTCAATAGCCATGAAGCATATAGAGGATACATGGCCCAAAAAATTCAACGATGAATTACGAAGTCTACGAATCAACATAGCCATGGATGGCATCAACCCATATTCCCTCCAGAACACCAACTATTTTGTTTTTCCTGTAGTAGTGATCAATAAAAATATCACCCCATGGTATTCTGTGAAGAATGAACATCTTATGTTGGCTCTCATAGTCCCTAGTAGAAGACAAGTGAAGAATATGGATGTCTACTTACAACCACTGGTAGATGAATTGAAGGAATTATGGGATGGGATAAATGTATATGATGTATCAAGACCCATCGCAGCAGAGAGGATTTTTACGTTGTATGGCATATGTGCTTACATGACACATGATTATCTAGGCTTAGGAGTTTTCTTTGGTAAATTACATGTTTAATTTATTGATTTGTTTATATACGTAACAATATTCTTTCACATATTAGTTATTTAATTCGTTGTAATATTTGTTCTGATTTTCATGATATTATTTAATGTGCCATGCATATTAATTAATGTATACAAATATAATCTCGTAGGTCTTGTAACAAAAGGGTATTTTGGACATAAATGTTGTGGACCTTCTCTAAAAGCTAAATGGTCCAGGGACCTATGAAAGCCAATGTATGATTTCTCCAAGGTATTCCTACCAGAAGAACACTCTTACAGAAGGTCAACATACACTTCCAATGGTAAACGAGAGAGAACCCAAAGGACTCCAATAATGACAGTGATTGAATGGATTAGAGAATATGAGAGAGAGAAGGAGAAGGAGTTCATAGAAATGTTCGATTCAAATGGGGAGCCTATGTTCGATGATCCAGATTTCATCAACACCTATGTTGAGAAATTTCCCATTGGGATGAAAAGGAAATATATCTTTTATGACCTCCCATATTGGGAGCATCTTAATATTACCCACTTATTAGATCCCATGTATATATTTAAAAATGTTTCATCTTCTTTATGGAGGCACGTATCATCAAAACAAAGTGACACATTGGATTTTAGGAAAGATCTTATTACTTCAAAAACTAAAAAGAAACATTGGCCAAGATGATTAGAATGTACGGGATCAGAGGCAGGCGCTGGTCCCTCTAATTCACAGGTTTTCAAAGAAGATGATGTCCCGTGGATTTTTAAAAAGGATAATATTTCTTTGGCAAAGGAAGTTATAATGAGTGTGAGGGTGCCAACTTCATACGGTTCTTCACTATGGAGCTTCTTCACCATGGATGACCATTTGAATCTTCTAAGAGTACGTATAATGTCAAAATCATGATTTTATTATTTTTTATATTAATAAATTTTACCCCATGCGGGGATCATAAAACATAACTAATTTTGTATATAATTTCACGTGTATATAACTTCACAGTGTCATTATCCTTTGTTCGTGTGTGGGTGTGTGAAACATAAATTACCTCAAGACCTAGGATGTGCCATATCTAAATTATCTACATTTGTACATTGGATAACGTCAAAGGAGATTCATGTGGCTACCATTCCATTGTGGCATCAAGAGATAGTTTATATTGTTTGTATGTTTGAGAAGGAACTGCCGACGAGTTTCATGGACTTACAGGTTCATCTTCTAATCCACCTATTAGATGAGGTTGAATTAGTTGGGGTTGTTTCTTGTTGTTGGATGTTCTTTTTAGAGAGGTACATGAAGAAATTAGAAGGTTTTGTTCGACACAGGGCAAAACCCACAGGGTCTATGGCAGAAGGGTACATATCGTATGAGTATTTATATTATTCCAGTGAGTAAATCAAGCATATCGAAAACAAAACAGGTGCGGTGATTTGGGATGATGAAAGGGATGAAGACAAAGGAGAAGGGGAGTTGCTCCAAACGAGTGGAAAAAAGCGCTTGATAAAGAGTAAGCAACTTATAATTTTTCAAATTTGAAAAAAGTAAATAATATTCATGCTGAACTTCAATATAATGTATATTTTGATCTCTAAGTACTATATAATGTTGTTTTGATTTCATCAGTGAATGCTGAAATTGAAGCAATAAATAAATTCGTTCTTTACAATTCTGAAGTGACACAACCATGGGTCGCATTGTACGAACAAAAGAGGATGAAATGGGATAGTGTCGGGAAATAATTCAGAGAGTTAAATGGTAGAAGTGTGCCTTATCCTGATCATTTAAAAGAAAATATGCCAAAAATATGCCCCAACAATTGGGTTGCTGACAAAGTTAGAGGGAAATACGGTGCTATCGGTCATTACCGGAGTGTTGAAGAGGATGCACTAAACATAGGGATTGGGTGCAGCAACTCAGTAATAATTTTTTTAATTTATTGTAAATTTGAAACTTATATTCAATCGCATGAACATTTGAATTGCGTTAATGTTAAATTCAATAATTCACTTCATAGTTTTCAATTATGTTGATCTCAAAAATAATGGCATACTGTATAAATTAGTTTTTTTTTGTTGTATCTAAGATCATAATAAAATAATGATAATTCTAAAGTACATGAATCTATTTTCATTATTTTCTAAACTTTATTATGTTACAATAAATCATATTATTCTAGATTTATTATTTTACAATTATTTAAAATTTACAAATTTAAAAATTTAAAAATTTTAATAAATTCATTTCACATTCATACAATTAAAATTTTACAAATATTTTACATACAATTACAATTAAAATTAGAAATAGAATTACAATTACAATTACAATTATAATTACAATTACAATTTTACAATTTCATGTACAATTACAATTACAATTACAATTTTACAATTTTACATATATATAATTAAAATTTTATAAATTAAAAAATTACAATTACAATTACAATTTTACAAATTTACATATATACCATTAAAATTACAATTTTAGAATTTTACATACAATTAGAATTACAAATATTACAATTTTACAATATCATGATCATTTATTATTAAATTAATTAATAAAAAACACGTTCATGATAACCATCATACAAACATCATATTTGACTAAAAAACACATTCAAAATTGCTAACATCATCGGGATCATGATTATCTAACAAAACACAATTAACATTATATATTAGCATCATCACAACACAAACATCAAATATACATCTCATGTGAAATAACTCATGCTATCATCACATACACATCTATTTGCAAGCTACACATTAAATTAACATATCTAACATCAGCTAACAATATACACATCATGATGATCACCAACATGTAAATTAAGTACAACGGAAATATGAACATAAAATACATGGACGATATATATATATATATATATATATATATATATATATATATATATATATATATATATATATATATATATATATATATATATATATATATATATATATATAACTAAATAATGTTAAAAATACAAAACTGTAATATAAATGTCATGGATCAGTTGGTGGTAGTACAACATCAATATCAATACTAGTGGAGGCCTTCTTAGTCAATGGTGCAGCCTCGAAGGTCGATGGTCCAGCCTACTCATGATCATGAGTACTGATGGATGCTGCAAGCTGCTGACTCGACGTGGCCGATGGTGTAGCCTCATCTCCATGATCACTGCTGTTGGATGCTAGTGGAGGCTCATTCTCATCTAACGCGGTGCAAGGTGAATGATCATGAGATGTAGAGTCGCTACTCATGAATTTTCCATCACCTGCTGCATCTTGACCATGCCTGAAATGTTCAACAGTCCTCGTCAATCGCGTAAAAGTTGTCGTAACTCCTATGACATACCGCATCAGGATTTACATGTCACACGGCATGCCTCTCCACATCTTTAATAGCCTATCATTGGCCTTTATGTCTCTATAATGAGCGGGCCTGATGCCCACCTCAACAATCAATGCAATGAGTTGGTCACCCAACTCCATCCGGTATCTAGCATCAAGTCGACCGCACCTAGCAGTAGCCTCCTGATGATCCTCGACACCTGGCATGCCCTGATCATCACGAGGATCCACACTTGCATAATGTGGTGGTGTCGGCATCTCGTCGCCATCAAAAGAGCCAATGTCTACAAAATATATACAAGTACACAACAATAATTAGACAATTTCATTACAAAATTTAATAAAAACAATATAAAGAACATGCTAGAATAAATTTAAATATATAAAAAATTAATATTACGTCTATCATCTAGAGGCTCAGCAGTTGTGAAGAGGATGTTGGCACACCTTCGCCAATCCAAACCTATGTAAGGACAAAGGACCATAACGAAGGGATACTCATCAACACTGGCTAGCAACTCCCATGCATCCTGCGATATCCTTGTGAAAAAATCAGTGTAACCCCTCTTGGGCATCATCTGCCCCCACATGTGCATGTGTGCCTTAAACATCATTCTATGAGGTTTTCGAAGAAACCTAGGCCTCGTCTCTGGAAACCTCTCAAAAAATAAAAACAAAAATTATTTGAAGCAAAAGTGAAGTTCATCCTCCCTTGTGCATGAGCACGACATCTATCTAAGGTTGTACGGAACTGCAACAAATAAATGGTAGACCACCTGACAAGTCGTGGCTCTTGTACTAAATAATCAACATAATATAGAAGCGAGAAAATAATGTGTTTCCCATCACTGGTGTTGTGAAAAATGGTCAAAATGATAAGTGAGAGACACTGCAGCTCCTCCCTACCAAATGCACTAATACATAACTGACCTCCAGCAACTGGAAACTCTGCAGGAGACATTACATTTTCTCCAATGTATCTCTAGGAGTAAAATAGCTGAATCCCTTCTACATAGCCAGCCGGAACCTCTGGGAATGTGGTAAAGTCCACCCCTCTCATCGATAGCCCCATAATGAAGTATATATCCTCCTTAATGGCCATGTACCACTGGTTGATACCAAATCGGAAAGCCTGTTTCTGGGCATTCCACCTTCAGATAAGATGTCTCAAAAACAAACTATGGCCCTTTAGGGAAGTAGCCTCCTCATATAACTTGAGGAGGCCTACCTGTCTTAGGATCCCCTCCATAGTTGTTGTAATAGGGTGATAGTATGCATCTCTCTCCCTCTCTCGTGCCTCCCACAGGCGAACCATGTTATACTTCTCCGCTTGTTGTTGGTGTTGTGCCCCCTCTTCCCTCCTCTCACGTCTCTGAATGATTGACATATTAAACACAATTTTTTATTAAATGAGACATCTATTTAGAAATATACATATATAATTTTATTTTATTTTGAAAACAAAATAGAAAAATAGTTGGTGCACCCAAAACACAGTCATGCACTGGTCCGGGTGTGTCTTTATATGGAGCGCACCAGCCTCGGTGCACCTAATAATATTAAGCGCCGTGAGGACGGTGCTCTAGAAAAATTTATAGTGCACCGTTGACTATGGATGGTGTTAGGAGGGCGGTGTGGTAACGAAATTATACCTCTCGGGACGTATAGTTAAGTCAGTAGACCAACCTCCTGCCATCGTGACATAGTGAATGGTGCGGCCGTTTACAAGGCCGCACCGTTGACGCAGGCGAAATACAAAAAGTCATGTGCTAACAAAAATATCCATCCTGAGGCTACTATTTTGGTCAACGCATCACCTCGCAGCTATTCCACTAGGTCAACAGTGCAGCCGGATAAACGACCGCACCGTACTTTTAAAAAAATTTAAAATAACATGATGCACCTTTGGTACTGGCCAAGAATAGGTGCGGATATCGTTAGCACTGGTTTACCTGGCTGCACCGTTGACAATGGGAATAGTGGCAATAGGGCGCATTGACAACATTACCAGCCTCAGGGCAGATAATTTAGTTAATGCACCGTGTTTCCGCTCTTCCACATTGTCAATGGTGTGGCTTTGTAAACAACCGCACCGCGCGACAATTTTTTTTTTTTCCCTTTTAAATGGTTAATTTTAAGGTTATTTGAAATTTTAATCCGCTAAAATGATTAATTATGGAAGAACAAGAAAAATACCTGTACATTTTCTCTTCGAGGAGTGATATTGGCTGTAGAATTTGCAAAAGAAAAATTTTCCACCATTTTGCAAAATTCAAGCTAGAGATTGGTGGGCAATGCACATCAACAGTGCGTGCAATGAGTGTAATGGGAGCACCGATGTCAGGGCGGCTCAGAAAACCATAAATTTCACTGGTGCTTGAGAGCTCTCTACCACTGACAAAAGTGAAAAATGTGGTTTTTTGGCCGTAATTTTATTTTTATTTGACACTGTTCTGGTGTGCGAGATTTTATAGGCACATCGATGCATTTTCTTAATTTCGCACTGGGTAGTTTATGCTTTCGCATACTTTTTATGAGGCATCGGTGCAGACGGTTTGTAAAGCACCAGTGCGTTACAGTAGTACAACGCGCCAGGAGGGTGTGTATGGAGCGCACGGTGTCCGATGTGCCAATTTTTTGTGCGGCTTTTTGGATGTAATTTTTTTTTATATAACCCCGTTTCAGTGCACATCGTTTTATGGATGCACTGGTGCGTTCTCGGCATTCCACGCCGGGAATTTTTCATTTTTGTGCGCTTTTAATGAGGCACTGGTGCAGATGCTTTTTAAAGCACTGAGGCACTACAGTAATAAAACACACCAGGCGGGTGTGTACAGAGCGCACAGTGTCTGGTGTACCAGTGTTTTGTGTGGTTTTTTGGCCGTATTTTTTTTTATTTAACCCTATTCCGGTGCGTGGGGTTTATGGGTGCACCAGTGCATTTTCTTCATTCTACGTCGTGCAGTTTCTGTTTTTCCACGCTTTCTATGACGCACTAGTGTGGATGCTCTGTAAAGCATTGAGGTGCTACAGTAATAAAATGCACTGGGTGAGTGTGTACAGAGTGCATGGTGTCCAGTATGCCAAATTTTTGTGCGGTATTTTGGCCATAATGTTTTTTATTTAACCCTATTCCGGTGTGCGGGGCTTATGGGCGAACCCGTGCATTTTCGTCATTTCGGGCCAGGCAATTTATGTTTTTGCACACTTTTTATGAGGCACCAATGTAGATGCTCTATAAAGCACCAGGGCGCTACAGTAATAAAATGCACTGGGCGGGTGTGTACAGAGCGCACGGTGTCTGGTGTGATAATTTTTTGTCCGGTTTTTTGCTGTAATTTTTTTTTTTAACCCTATTCCAGGGTGCGGGGTTTATGGGCACGCTAGTGCATTTTCTTCATCCGCATTGGGCGGTTTCTATTTTCGCATGCTTTCTATGAGGTACCAATGTGGAATTGTTGTAAAGGACCAGTGTGCTACATAAATGAAATGCATTGGGTGATGCGTACAGAGCGCACGGTGTCTGCTGTGCCAATGTTTTGTGTGTATTGGTGCTTTCTCGTGTTGCACGCACTGGTCCATTTTATGGTGGTAAGTGCACCAGACTAAATACATCTGTAAACACCTCCGCCCGCCAACCTCCTCTACTAACCTCTGCTAGAAATGGATGTCTGGGGTATTTTTATAAGGGGTTCCTCAAAAACATCTGCTACAGGGTCTTTTCCTAGTAGTGAAAATAAATCAAAGATAGAGTTGACACTAATGGTTACATAAGTACAGGGGAAGAAGAAGATGCAAGTGCTCATAGAGCACAAGAAAGAGAATACAAAGAAAGAAAAGACACATAAAAAAACACTATTATCAGGGGAATAACAGATTATGGGAGAAATGAAAGTAATATGAATTTTACTAGGGACTTTTTGAAAGAGAAACTACGTTGGAAAGGGCATATTCGTAAATAAAGGAGGGTGGGGAAGATATGTGAAGAGAGCCCTCATCCCATAAAAGTCACCATGGAAATTGTGAAAGGAAAACACCATCTCTTGAGAAAAAATAAACTCTTGAAAGGCTCAAACTTCTTCCTAGATGCAGATTTAAACAGCAAAAAACAAGAGGAGAGAAGGGAAGAAGTGAAGAAAATTAGGGTGGCAAGAAATGAAGCGAAAAGGGCATGGTTTTACCATGGTAAAGTAGTTATTACAGCGTTAGGGACTCAGGACAAAACACAACTGCAAGTTTACAGTAAAGAAAAAAGAAGAGAATTCGATAATAGGGAGGAAAAAAACAAGAGCAACATGGATCGAAAGGGGCGAAGACTCAAAGTTGAGTCTTATGTATCAAACTACGTAACAGTCAAATCCTACCCAAGTCTACCAAAGTTTAGCTTGTTGGAATTGTAGAAGCTAGCCTTGGAGGAGGGGACCTAGGTTAGGGCCTATTACGAAAGGTAGAGACATAATTTTCCTCACAGAAACTCATGAAAATGATGGTTTCAAAACTCCTATGTTTGACAGTTATCTGAAGTTAGCTATTTGGAACAAGTAAGCAGAAAATGGCAGAGGGTATGCAGGAATATTATTTTTAGTGAAAGAAAAGGAAGGCCTTCACATTCAGATGATGAAAGAATATTAAAATAAAAAATATTTATGGTTCAAAATATCAGAGAATGAGAATCACATCAGAATTGAGCATGCTATTTTACCCTCAAGTCTCAAAAACTTATAAAAACAATGGGCTAGATAACAAGGATATGTATGCAGCTTTAAAGCAAGATATTGTTGCATACTATCAGTAGGGATAAGTGATTTTAGCGAGTTATTTTAATGCTAGAACAAAAAATAATCAAGCTAGTATTATTTGTTGCAAAGAGGATCAAAATCCTATTTGGCTCACTGAAGAGGACAATCCCCAATGGGTGAGATGTTCCGAAGATGAAAAAGTTAGCAATTATTTTGGAGATAAATTTCTTACACTGTGTGGGGCTTTCAACTTAATTATTTGCAATGGTATGTATAGATGAAAAAGGTCTGGGAACTTCACTTGCAACCCATACAATGGGGAAAGTGTCGTTGATTATGTAATTTGTTCAAAAATATTGATAGAAAAGATAGATGAAGTTAAGATTGGAGAGCATAATTGGGACTTAAAATTAGACCATAACCCAATTCATACAAAGTTATCATGGGTAGAAGAAATTCACTATAAGATAAAAACACAATGCTCTCGGCAATCACGACCAAGGGGAAAAATTCTTCTAACTCAAGAAAATTGCACTATCTTCATGACGATGCTGGAGAGATTAATTCAGAAAGAGAAAAATGGTTTCGAAAGCTTCAACAGTCATGAGTTAACAAATATAACTGAAAGGGAACTTGAGAAATGCAAAAGAGCAAAAAATAGGAAATCAGAATCAATTTTTTTTCTGATAAATGCTTGGTTTTATGAGGAATGAAAAATGGCAAGGAGAACCTTGAAAAGTACAAGGAAGCAGAAGATGAATGTAAATTTATATAAGAATATACTAAAAAGGAAACAATATGAGTTCATGTAAACAAGGCGAGGAGAGTTAATATATATAGGCAAGAATAACCCAAAAATTTTCTGGCAGGAACTTCAACCAAGGAAGAAGAAAATTGAAAATAATATTACAGCTAATCAACGATTTGAATATGCAAGAAAACTCTATTAGAAAGAATCAGAGGTTGAGCCTCCCTCGAGGCTCAACACAACTACAAATCTCTTTACATTAGGGGACATGGAGATTGGAATTAAAAATCTTTAAAAAGGAAAGGCAAAAGACTTGGTTGAACTTCAAGTAAAGTATATAAAATGGGGAAGGAACACTCTTGCATCACACATCATGGAAATATTCAACAACATAATTCAACAATGATTCCCAAGAGACGGGACCACTAGCCTAGAAATACCCCTTTTTAAAATTGGAGACATTAATAATTTGTCCAATTATTGAATCATTATGATCAATCCTTTGTTTGAAAATATTTTTAGCAACATGGTAGAAAATAGAATTAGTAAGTTGGAAGAAGTAAAAAAAAGAGGGCAAACAGACAAGCGGGTTGTAGGCCAAAGCATTCTACAGCGGATCATGACATCATGTTGAGACACATTATTGAAAATATTTGGGTGGATAAAGAAGAAGTATTATGTTTCTTTGTTGATTTCAAAAAGGCATTTGAGACAGTCCCTAGATATAAGTTGTGGCATAGAATGGAAGAACATGAAATTCCTTTGCATTATAGAGTTGTTGTGCATAGACTATATGAAGAGGTGAAAGTAAAAAATAGAACCTCAACAGGTATTTTAGAAATATTTAGAAGTGACATTGGATTCAATCAAGGTTGTCCTCTATCCCCTACTCTTTTTGGTTTATATATTGATAAACTGGAAGAGTGGATAAATTTGCAAGGTTGGGATGGTGTTCTGTTGGGGGAGTTTGTGATAAAGATTCTTTTATATTTTGATGATCTTATATTGATTTCAAAATCGTCCCATGGATTTCAGATGCACCTATCTACCCTTGAGCATTTTGGTAGAGAAACAGGGATGCAAGTCAATATTTGCAAGACCAAGATAAAGATTTCCTCTAATAAAAGGAAGCATAGTCAGCATATGTTCTTCTTTGAAGGTAACATTCTTGAAGAAGTAAATGAGTACAAATACCTTAGGATAAATTTCAACAAAAAACTTAATTGGTAGGACTGCAGAAAGAAGCATCTTAGAAGGGTGGAAAGTGTTATATTCTCCTCAAAACAGATGTACAGAGGTAGAGTTATGGGATTGGAAAACAATAAAAAGTGCTTTTTGGAATCCTAGTTTGTCCAGTGATGGTATATGGTCGTGAACTGTTGGATACCAGACACCCCTCTCTCAAAATGGAAGAAAATTGAGAAAATCCAAAGACACCGGATCATGATCAAGTTCAAAATAAAAAATTCGGGTACCTTATGAGATAATGTTGAGTGAAACACGAGAAACTCCCATTGAAGAAATTGTTATGGTGCATCTCATAAGATATCTAAAAATAATTGAGCAAATGGGAGTAGGTAGATGGCATAATGTTATCTTCAAGGAAGGCATGAGTGAAAGAAAGAAAACATGGATGAGACAAAACTACACATGGATGCAAAAAATGGAATATCTACCTCAATTATTCTCCCACAAATAGCAAGGAGCTAAAGAATGTTTTTATGGGGGAAGTTTCGTAAACGAGATATGGGGAAAAGAGTTGTGTAGAAAGAAGAAGTACTACATTGAAGAATTCAATCCTACATATGATCTCTAGCAAAAAGTGTACATTGGAGCCGACATTACGTGCGGGGAAAATGTTCTTATTTCTCAATTAAGAACCAACTCACATCATCTATCGTGTGAAATAGGATAGTGGAAATGGCCTAAAGAATCTTTGGAAGAACGATCTGTGTACATTTTTCATGTTTGGGGCAGTGGAATCGGAAAAACATTTCATTCTAGAATTTAATGCATTCAATGACATCATAGGAAGTTATGGGAATAAGTTAGCATCGGCTTCTTGGCTTTCTCTTTTCAGCAATGATATTTTTGGAAGGTTGGGCCAGCTCATATTAAATTTGAATAAGAAAAGAACTAAAATGAAAAAGGTGAAAAAAATGGAACTCATAGTCCCATAGAATATGTTTAGTCTCATGGACATTAAAATTTCATTTCTTTATGGTCTAAGGTCAAAATTACAATGGTACTCCAAATTATTTTTCAAGTTTTGAAGGTGGAAATATATATGGCACATGTCAAATTATAAACCAAAGTCTTGACACTTGGTTAAATATCTATTGAACAAAATATGGATAGAGGGGCAGAGGTTGGGGTTCATCACCATGACCTCCCCCATACCACTCTCTGTTATAACCATTATACCACAAAAAAATTGGACTTAATAGTCCATTCAAAAAAAATTATATTTGAATTATAAGGTTCGGTAGGTGGGGTTTTGGAGGGGGGCCAACTCCCTCCCCATACGACTAGGAAATGAAGACCATAGGCGGAGCAGAAAAATTAACAACAAAGTTTATTATTGATTGCGAGACTAATTAATATAATCCAGGGTTTAAGGTTGTGAAACCTCGATTAATGAAAATTCACTTATGCACCGTTAATATGGGGTTATACACCCTTAAGTGCGAGTGTAACTTCTAGCTAAACCTAGTTTTAAATAGCACCAATTTTATCGGACTCCGCCAATTTTGGCGGAATCCTTATTTTGACTTTGTGGTAACTAGAGTTCTCTCCATGTTTGGAGGTGGATTCTAGGGAAAAAGTAAATGAAGTATATATCGAGAAATTTTCGACCAATTTTGGCTCGGGATTAGTTTTTCCTACCATATTTTGATGCTTTGAAGATAATGCAATAGGTTGTAGCGGCGTTGGAGCACTTTTGAAAGTGTTTTTTCCACTTTTGAGATTAAAGAAGTGAGGGCCAACACGAGAGGAAGTCAAACCTACATTAGATGGAAACCATTTTCAATGATTGAATAGTCATTTTTGAGGTTTTTGGGTCTTTTGAATCCAATGGAGAAAGTTGGAAAGCCATTGGAGCAATGCATGTGCATTTAATTAGAAATTTGACCATTAATCCCAAGTGGGCCTAGCCAGTTGAAGCGGGTCCATGGAGATGTAGCCCAAGAGGGGAAAACTCTGTTATCAACTATTATGTAATGTGATTGTTGTGTGTTATTTCTTTGCATTTTATTTGTTGTACATGAGTTTATGAAAGCTAACTAACACATAAATTTCTCTCAAACGACACATGAACCCCTTCACAATTGGCTAATTTGAGAAGATCCTAAACACATATTTATTTAACTAATGAGCAAGCTAGCACATCAAAACTAGTTTTCCATATTTAGATCATAAAATTTTTTAGTCGAGAAGATTGTCGAGCATATTGGCTCATCATTGCACCCTCTTTTCATCATTTTTAAAAACATGCATCATAACTACTTGGTCATCATATTCCCTTTTCATGCTTTCATTTCAATTTCTTGTTTTGAATATGCTCCTTTCTCATCCTTGTGAGTTGCTTGAGATGCTTTGAGTATCTTAGTATCGATCTCAAGGTCTAGGAGTTTGTATAGCTATCTCAGGTTAGGTTATATTAGTGTCACGACTACTGTGTGTTGTCTAAAAAAAACATTTTTTAGGTGTCAAGTAAGGGGTTGTTCAACACATATTGAAGAAATGGCATTGAAAACGAAGCAAGTATAAATGAGGATTTGTCATTAGGTACAGTGCTCATGGACATGAGGTTGCTCGAAGAAGACCCCACCTTCTCACAGGGGATTTTCTAGAGTGTTTTTCCCTCTGGTTCTGTAAAAAATTGCTGGGGCAACATGGAAACGTTTCAAATGAATTCGCTATAAATTTTATAGGAAGAGGGTTGAAAGTGGAAATGTTAAATTTTGTTGTTTCTCTTGACACAATTGCACAAGACATTGAGATCCCAAGGTGAGTAGAGTCATGGTTCAAGGTAAAGAAATTTAAATTGCATAATTGTGATGAATTCTTGAAATAAGAGCATAGAGGCATATATATGAATTTAGGTATCCCTATAACATACCTTGAGGAGTATTTTTCTAATTTTTTTGTGGAGAGTAAAAATTATTTTACCTGTGAAGGTAGATTCTGTATTGTGTATCAATACCACTTGAAGTTATTGCTAAAATTTACAAGTAAGAAACCCCTTGATATAACTTTTTTATTTGTATAGTATATTGGTAAAAAATGACGAGACAAGGTTCAATCCAAACCCGAAACCAAGTGATACCTCAACTTTTCACCATGCTCTAATCAATTTGGTCGTGGTTGAAGAATTAAAAAAACTAAACAGAGATTGGTCGACATTCTTGTTTTTTTAGTGAATATGAAGTTTTTTTTCTTACTACTAGGAAAACACCAAGATCTAAGTCAAGTGCACCATGGAAAGACAAGAAATATGAAGTGGAACCAAGTGGTTGACCATGGGGTAGAGATGCAACCAATTGCACGTTCGTAGCAACTCCGAGGCTTAAAGACAAAAAAATTTCTTAAAGATAATAAGAATAGATTGTTAAGTTTTGTTGGATTTATTAATGGTCAAGAATCCTTTTTGAATACAACCTCTATGAAAGCAAAAAAATATCCCTATTAAAATTCAATGTGTAATTCTACTTGAATTAGGTCTCTAGGTCGGGGGTATCAAAGTCTAGCCCGGGTGGCATACAATTGTAAAAGAGACCTCACTCTATAAATGAGGGAGTTTTTGAGTTTGAAAGGGTTGATGAATGTTACTGGGGAGGCTATTCCGTAATTTTTATCTATCAATCTAATATAGATTTTACAACAGTTGTCTTTCAAAACTTGAAATTTATTGTTGGCTTATGTATTTCTCTCTTTCCAGTTTGTATATTGTCATCAACTTTATGGTCTTATGATCACTTGATATTCATAATTGTATTCTCCAATTTCCTTCATAAGATATGATTTCCCATAAAAGTTGTCATTTTAAGCCAATTTTCTTCAGCTTCCATGAATGCATCTGATAGTAATTGAATTCCTTTAGGCGACTCCATGCCCATTGGTAGCCTACATACACTCTTCCACTTGAAAAATCACATAAACCATAAAAATATTCAACCATATGCAATATAAGTTGTATCTTGAGTATTTCATCTTTCTTTTGAGAGAGCCCTCTATGATTGGAAGGGCTAACTTAAAATCCAATTTTTTTTGAAATAGGTGTGTTAGGTTGTTAGTTGAACAATCCAACTAATTCCAACTTAGTGATAACGAAGGGACTATCACATTTAAATGTAATATGTGTAGAAGTGTAATTAGGAATATTGATAACAGATAGTATTTTTCATAGGGTACCAGAGTGAATTAGGCCATAAAAGAATGGTGAAAAAAGCCCCCACCGACCATCACGAGTTGGAGAAGAGTTATATGTTGCATTGGGGAATAAAATTACACCATAAACCTCTAATTTTAGGTAGGTTATCAAAAACCTGCAACAATATTTGACTTATCTCAGAAACAACAATGACCACGTGCTAAAGGAGAGTGAGGAACATGTGAGGATTATAAGAGAGATGACTAAAAATTCAAGCCATAAAAGTATAGAACCAAAAGGGTTCAAGAGGAAAAAGGTGGAAGAATAATAAGAAAAGAATGAAAATGGAGACTGATCGTATAGGATGGATCTGGAATCACAGAAAGACAAGAATAAAATGGATTTACAAGGAGTGTTTAGGTAATCCAAACCCCCTTATTTTGACGAGGAAAAGGAATAATATGTAGATTCATGGCTTCTTGGCATGATACAATATTTTCACGTATATGAGTACGAGAGAAATTTGAAGGAAAAAATGGATATTTATTAGCTATAAGGAAAATCTACTCTCTGGTGGTAAGAGGCAAAAAATCTACAACTTTTGGAAGAAAAGATAGTTTCTTGGAAGGAATTCGATAAATATTTAAAGTTTATGTACCTAAGTGACCAATAATATGATGACTTTGCTAAGAAATTCCATGAGTTAAGGCTAGGATATTTAACTACGGATGAGTTTGTAGAAAATTATACAAAATTAATACAGTATGCTCCCTATATTAAAGAAGATAAATCCAAGGTACAACGATTTTTAAACTGTTTACCAACCCCTTACAAGGAAAGGATTGAATTCAGAAATCCTAAGTTAATGGATGAGGAAGAAAGAAAAGCTAGATTATCCTATCGACATTTTAGGAATAAGGGGGAAAGCCTAGAATATTAGAAAGGAAATTACATAAATAAAACTACAATGAGTAAAAAAAGAGAGAAACCTTTGTATCTTAATTATTTTGGAAAGGATCATCGGAGGAAGAAATTTAGCATGGGGAATGTAAATCAACTTGCACGAGTCTCACACTAGGTCAAAACCAATGGAACTTAACAACAAAAAGAGTAGTGGTGTCAAGGAAAGATAAGCGATGAAGAGTTGGGTTTGTGGAAAACCACGGTTATTAAGGGATTGTCCACATAATACGTGATTTCTTTAGAATATTCAAGCGATCCACGAAGAAAAAAACTATAAATGATGTTGATAGAAATATTCCCAAGATTAGTGTGACACTTGAGGAAAAAACAAGCTAAGCATCAATCTACCATGATTGAGATTAGAGGTAGAATTTTAAACTAATTTTTTTTTGTTTTAATTGATCCAGTGGGATATTTTAAGTTACATTAGTTCCAAAATTGTGGAAAAAATGTAAATTAAAATTTTAAATATTTAAGAATGCATGGTTGGTACGAGTTAGAAACCCGAGTACGACACAAAAGGTAACTAGTCAAATAAGACAGTTGTTCGATTGACTTAAATGGTTATTTTGCGAAGTAGATTTAAATGTTCTTCCTTTTGGATCTTATGATATATTAATAGGCATGGGATTTGGTTGTAGAAACAAAGGGTTGTTATAAATTGTTTGAAGAAAACACTAAGTTGTATTTTTTGAAGATGGGAAAACTCGATTAATTAGAGGTAAACCAAAATAAATATTAGTCCGAAAAAATTTCAGCTCTACAAAGTCGAAGAGCGATGCAATAAAAGGCTACTAGATATATATCGTATAGGTGGAAACAATTAGAAAACAAACAAAAAAAGGAAATTTAGAGATGTTTCCATTCATCGTTGAATTCTAAGATGTATTTTAAGAGGGAATCACGGGTTTACCTCCTCGTAGAGACATATATTTCTCCATTGATTTAGTACCGAGTGCCACCCCAGTTTCTAGAGATCGTTACTGAATGAGTATACCAGAGTAACTAGAACTGAAACTTAATTTACATAAACCATTAGAAAAAGGTTACATCGGACCGACTGTCTCATCATGGGGGGCCCTTGTACTATGTGTCAAGAGAAAGGATGTCACATTTAGAATGTGCATCAATAATCGCTAATTGAATAAGTTAATTTCCGAAAATAAATAACCATTTCCCCAAATTGATGATTTGTTCAATCAAGTGAGGGGGGAAATATATTGTCAAAGATTAGTTTAAGGACCGACTATCACGAAATGTGGAATAAAATACGAAGATATTCATAAGAAAACTTTTAGAACTAGATATGATCACTATGAATTGATAGTGTTACCCTTTAGTCTAACTAATTGACCAACAACCTTTATGTGTTTAATGAACAATGTGCTCCAAAAATACCTTGATAGGATTTTGATCTCATTCACAGATGAAATTTTAGTGTATTCCATAAATGAAGAAGAGCACAAAGAACATTTGAAACTGGATGTTTGCAAAAATTTAAGAGAGCATCATATTTATGCTAAACTCAACAAATGTGAGTTTTATAAAGACAAGATACAATATTTGGGTCATGTAATTTCCAAGGAGGGGTTGTATGTGGATATTGAAAAGGTTAGGGCTATTATGAATTGCCCCATACCTAAGGATGTGTTAGTATTTCACTCATTTATGGGAATCACGGGATAATATTGAATATTTATAGAGGGCTTCTCAAAATTGAATTACCCCATTAGTTCATTATAGAAGAAAGGAAAAAAAGTTTTAATGGACAACCAACTCGCCAGGAAATTCTTTACAAGTTAAATAAAACTATGACAATGACCCTTATACCAAAAAATTGCATAACCAAATAAGGAATTCACTATTTGTACTAATGCATGTTTAGAAGCCCATGGAGGAGTGTTTATATAGGGAAATTATCTAGTAACATATGAGTCTAGGAAATGGAAAAATACATGAGAATAACTATGTTGTATATGATTTAGAGTTAGTTGCGATGACACATCTGTCTAAATATGTGGAGACAATATTCGTATGCGAAAGAAATTTACTTTGGTGACGGATCAAATGAGTTTGAAATATTTTCTCAATGAACCGGATTTAAATGCTAGACGGGGAAAGGTATTTGGCTTTCCTAAGTGAGTTCAAGATTTATATTAAACACATGAAAGGTAAAGAAAATAAAATAGCATATGCCTTGAGCGAGCATGCACATTTCTTAATGGGAGTATCTATAAGCGACATTAGTACAAATTTCGAAGAAAAGATTATAAATTCAATAAAACCACATCATAAATATATGGAAATTCATTAGAAATTACAACAAATAGATGTTGGAGGATATGCTAAAAATTATGAAAAAATTCTAACCTATAGAAATACATTGTATGTCCTTGATGTGAATGATTTAAAACAAATTATACTAGATGAATATCACAAGAAATCATATGCGATCCATCCTAGATGTCAAAAGATGATAACAACATTAAGGAAATAATTATTTTGGGTGAGTATGAAGAAAGGGGAGGCAAAAATACTTAGAAAAATGTATAGAATGTCAACAAGTAAGGGTGGAACACCAACACCTTTCTCAATTTTTGAACCCAGATACCCATTCCCAGTGGAAGTAGGAAGTGATTTCGTTGGATTTTATTATGGGAATACAAAGGAAAAAAGTGACGACATGACTCCATCAAGGTGTTGGTGGAAACATTGAGGAAATAAATACATTTTATATCGTTGAAGTATACTTATGGAAAAATACAGATTGCCAATATTTTCATGAAGGAAATTTTTAGACTTCATGGAGTACCGAAGATGGTAGTGTTAGACATAGATGCTAAATTTACCTCCAAGTTTTGGAATGCTCCATTTGGGGTCATGGGAACTCAATTAAACTTCAGCACTACATATCACCCTCAAACAAATGGAAAAACATAAATGACTAATGAAATCTTAGAGGATATGTTGCAAATGTACGCCATGGACAAAGGCCTACCAAATGGGAGGATTTCATATATTTAGTAAAATTTTCATACAACAAGAGGTACCAAAATTAAATAAATAGTAGTATTTTTAAAGCTTTGTATGGAAGAAAATGTTATACACCACCGAGTTGGATTCAACTGAGAGAATAAATTTATATTAGGACTAGACACTTTGTAGGAAATGGAATACCTAGTATGGAAGATTAGACAAAACATCAAAATTCCACAGGATAGGCATTAAATTTATGTGGACAATAAAATAAGCCATAAAGGATACCATGCTTACTTAAGAGTAAAACCGAGGTGATTCTTCCAGATAACAATATTAATTCTATGATATAGGTATTGTTGGCCATCTAGAATTTATAATGGATTAATGATAAATACAGATACATTTTTCACGACCTATCTCTTTTATTATGAGTAATTTCTGACACTAGTATGAGTTTCTAAACTCAATTTTTTCCTTTTCTAATGAAGTAGGTTCCATTATAACAACAACCTTAGTTCAAGTTAATTCCAATAAATAATTTGTTGTCAATTTTGGTTATAACCTAGATTGTAACCCATTATATGGAAAAGTAATGAGATTCTCTTTAGAAAATAGATTCCTAGCATACTTAGGGTAGTGGTTCCCTCCACTTATCGGTGAAATGAGTCAGTTGACATTGATTTATACAACTATTATAGCCTCATAATTCATATGATACTAACTCACGATGTGACTATCTCTTATATTGATTTCGAAATCGTCCCATGGATTGCAGATGCACCTATCTACCCTTGAGCATTTTGGTAGAGAAACAGGGATGCAAGTCAATATTTGCAAGACCAAGATAAATATTTCCTCTAATAAAAGGAAGCAGAGTCAGGATATGTTCTTCTTTGAAGGTAACATTCTTGAAGAAGTAAATGAGTACAAATACCTTAGGATAAATTTCAACAAAAAACTTAATTGGTAGGACTGCAGAAAGTGTTGACACCTAATCCTATGGATGGGTGTGCACATTTATTTTTGTATATTATTTATTATTAGGAGATTAGGAAGGCCAAGAGTCATTGGGAGCTGAATCCCAATAGCCTCACTTCCCATCTATATAAGCATGTACATTGTTCGGCCTAATATACATTGCGAGATTTGAGGAGTTACCTCCTGGTTTGACATGGTATCGAGCCGGCTCCACATTTGGCATTTTACGCTTTCCGTGGTGTAACTCCCTACCCTTTGCTCGATCAATTTTATTAATTGTTTTCTGTCTTGCTCCCTAGTTGCTAGACTTGTTTTCACGCATTTTTTTTTCCCTAAATAGCACCGACATTTGCGAGCTCTGTCAATGCGCAAATTGCGAGCTGCTCGCGATCCGACGATCCCGCAATGTCTTTCTGCAGATCCAAATTCAAATTTTTTTTACGTAACGCCCTTTTTGGGCCTCACTCCATTCCCTCACTTTCTCCCCTACGCCCTCTCCCTCATCCCTCGCCCTCTCCCTACGCCTTCCCTCACTCCCTCTCTCCCTCGCCCTCACCTCTCCCCTCACTCATTCTCACTCATTCACCATACCCTGCGCTCTTCGACCTCGAGATCCATGCTCTTCCCAAACTCGTGCTCCCCTTCTACCTACCCATTTTCGCACCCATTTTCACACAAACAATACCCATTTTCGCACCCATTTTCACAGATCTTCTCCTAATCTACTCCGCGCCTACCCTTTCAATATTATGCGTTGAATGCCGCATACATATCGACCTCCACATTTTATAACATTGCGCTGTCACATTTTTTTTCATTCAGTGGTATTATAACGCAGTCAAATTTCCATGTTTTAACACGATTACATATTTCCATTGCGTGGTATTACATGCTGTCATTGCTCAGTACTTGCTTTCGCAGCTCCAAAGCAGCATTCGCTCCACGCCCTCGGCTTTCGCACATACAACTCCGCACCATATATAAAACACCGTGTTATTTAAAACGCCCTGTACGCTCACGCATATTACAATATAACGCTGCACGTGGTTTTAGCTAGCGTGGATATTTCCAAGTATTAAACATTTCGTTCATATAACGTTACACAATTGCTATTCCATATATATCATACGAGCGCTAATGCTATTGCTATTCCATATATATCAATTGCTATTGCTATTCTCACAATACCGCCTTTGTCTGTTCATATTAACGCACTGCCATCGTTTTACAATATTCTACGCGGCCTCCCATATGATCCACCGCCTCCCTAACCCAGACCCACTTCGGCTACCCTCTCACCAATACTTCGCCCTCCCATTCAAAATACGTTTTTTTAAAAGTTCGATTTCTAAAATTTCACCGCCGTTGTCATTGTATTAAAAACACCGTCATTGTATTATCTGCTGTCATTGTATGTTTTATAATCCATAAGACAACGCCCAATTTACAATATACCGCCCCTCCCATCATTACAATTCCGCCCATTTCAATAAGCTTCCCCCATTCATCCATTCAATACCATTCTTGCCCATTTCATTTTCATAATTCCACCACTTCCCATTCATAATCCCTTTTTTTCCACATACAATTTTTTTCCCAACACAAAAAAAAATACAATTTTTTTTATGCGAGAATCGATCTCTAGCATAGGGGTGTAAATTCGGGTCTCCGACAAAAGTTTTACGAGCGAGATATAGTTTACTGAAAGAGTTTTTTAACTCGAAAAATTTTTTTCCGAAAGCAAGAGTTTTTGCCTCCGTATTTGAAATATTTCAAGAGTTTGAAGTTTTTATAGCGAGAATTTGTTTCCTCTTCGAAGATTTTTTCCGACGGTCTAATGCATTCTCTCATCTCTATTGTTGGGATAGTTCTCTCCGGCAAAGAGAACTATCTTGAATGGTCTCGAAAGATTAAACACACACCCGATTTTTAATGAGTCTGTGGAGAGGAATGCAGTGAAGGACAAGCAGTAAAAATCCACCGGAGAAGCCCACTTCGGACAAAGAGCTTGCCATCCTGGGAAAACAAGAGCGCAAGGCCTATGCCTTGATTGCGAGCTTCGGTAAGTGAAGAGGTGAGTCGCCATATTTCATCATTCTCAAATGCCTTTGAAGCCTTGAAGAAACTAAAAGAACTCTATGACTCACACTCGAAATTAGAAAATGTTCAATTGATGGTTAAGTTATGTTCGATCTTTGAAATGAAGAATGATGATCCCCTTGCTTTAGCTTCGTAAATAAGATCTATAATGCATGACATTCAAAACACTCGGTGTAAAAATGGACATACCGCTCATAGCATATGTTAAGGCATTATATCCGACTTACTCACATTATCTTGAGTCTTTGCAAGCAAGTGGAAACTTTGAACAAATCACCTTTGATAAACTTGAGCGAAGTTTGCGAAAGAGAGAAAGCTTTTGGGAAGATGACGATCCCTTTCATCTTCCGAAGAGGCCGCATATTTGGCACATAGAGAAAAGAATCATGCTCCGAGATTCATTCGAGGAGGAAGAGGTGAGCGAAGAGGAAGAGGAAGAAGGAACTTCACGAAGGGGGGCGGACAGGCCGACAAATCCCATCTTCATTGCACACAGCTGCAATAGAGATGGACATGATGCACCCAAATGCGAAACACCATGGAACAAAATTGAGCGACACGGGTAAATCAAGACAAAGGTAAAACCAATGACAAAGACAAAGGTAAAGCACTCGAATCCGCTCACTATGTTCTAGCACATTGTAACAATGGAGTAGCGAAAACCTCTTTGATGTTTCATTTACTTCATGGAGAGATGATTGGTTGCTAGATTCGGGAGCAACATGTCACATGACATTTAGAAAAGATTTTTTTGAATATTTCATCGACAAAGTTGATGGAGCAGTATATTTCGCGGATAAATCCAAACTCAAGCCATCGGGGCTTGGCACGATCGAGCTTAAAGCTGCACGGTCTTCACGATCATATCCTACATGAGGTTCTATACCCTCCCGGAGTTGAAGAGAAACTTTTTGTCCCCGATCGAAATCCGGCGACAAGGACACTCGGTTCACTTGTTTGATGGCAAGGCAGAGGTCGGATCAGCATCGGATCACTCACTTGTCATGGAGGGAATAGAAGAAGGAGACTCTTGAAGGCTCGAAAGGTTCATCTCGCTCATGCTCAAAACTTTGCTTTCAGTTCATATCATGATGAAGGTACATTTCCATCAAGTCTTTTATGGCATGCTAGATTTGGACACTTAAATTATGACGACCTTTCGTTTGTTGAAGAAAAATGGTGTTGATGGACTGCCCTACAATTCCTAGAAAACCTAAGGAATGTGATGCATGTATTCTAGGAAAGCATAGCAAACGACCATTTCATGATTCACACTCAAGAGCACATAGGAAACTTGAACTTGTTCATTCGGATTTATGTGGCCCTATGCCTATTGCTTCGCAAATGGAAACAAATACATGATGACATTTATTGATGACTACACCCGGGATGTGTTGGATTTACTTACTCGAAGAATAAGTCGATGCTTTTCAAACTTTTCAAAAATTTTCATGTATGGATTGAAAATGATGCACAAACACATATTGGCTTTCTACGTGCTGATAATGGAAAAGAATACACTTCAAACGAATTTGAAAAATTATCTTCGTCAACATGGAATCAAACATCAAACCACCGTGCCATATAATCCACAACAGAACGGTGTAGGGTCTGAAAGAATGAACGGAACCATCTTAAATATGGTCCGCTCCATGTTATTTTTTCAAGAATGTAAAATTGATGTTTTGGGCTGATGCGGTTTACTATGCCTTTGTTTACATAAAGAATAGGTGTCCTTCAAGTTCAATTAGAAATAAAACTCCTTTTGAAATGTGGCATGGCCACATTCCTTCGATAAAGCATTTCGGGGTCTTTGGGTCCACCTGTTATGCCTTGATACCCAAGGGTCAAAAGGAACAAACTTGGTGCTAGAAGCTGAGAAAATGTATCTTCTTGGGGTACTCCAATACCTCCAAAGGATATCGTCTCTATGATGAAGCAAATAAAAAGTTTGTGATAGCAAGAGATGTCATATTTCTTGAATCATCCAAGAGTGACAAGGTTGTTGAGCGGCAACTTGATCGCTCGGATAGATTCACACATGCAAAGTCTTTCAAAGAATTTGATAATGTGATTCCACACCTTGAAGGGGGGATTCAGATATTGAATCAAAGCTGTGGAATCATTTCTCGAACCACACTCTCCCCCACATGAAGAAACCACCACGGATGACACATTGGATGATGTGATTGACGAGAATTGGGAGATTGAATCTTGAATCAATCCCAACTCGGTCAAGTGACCAGCCAGGGCCATCTCGAAAGGTCCCCCCAAATGGTCGTACAAAGACACCTGGAGGATGTTCATCCCCGATGAGGTTGGAAAAACGAGAACAAGAAGTTCCACTCAAGAAATCGAAGGTGATGTAGATAATTCCGATTCCCCCTGTTGATATGGATATTGCTTATAGTCGTGAGTTGAGTTTGTCTCTAGAGATCATGAACCAACTTCCTTCAAAGAAGCGCTTCTCATGATGAATGGAAAGAAGCGATGCGCGAAGGAGTATGATGCCTTGATAAAGAATGGCACTTGGAAGTCAGGTTGATCCACCTTTGGGAGCGAAACCAATTGGCTGCAAGTGGGTCTACAAGAACAAGTACAAAGCGTGACGGCTCCTTGACAAGCTACAAGGCCGGGCTTGTGGCAAAAGGATTCGCATGATGAAGGAAGGAATTGATTATGAAGAAACGTTTGCTCCCACGACAAAATGGACCACCATCCGGACTCTCTTTGCCTTAGCGACTCAGAGTGGATTGAAAGTTCATCAGATGGATGTAAAAAACAGCATTCTTGAATGGAGATCATGAAGGAGAAAGTTTTTTATGTCCCGGCCCGAAGGATTTGTGATAAAGGGTCAAGAACACAAAGTTTGCAAACTTGTGAAATCCTTGTATGGCCTCAAGCAAGCACCACGAGCCCGGTATGAGAAGTTGACCGAGCATCTTCACGAAACTTGATTTCAAACACTTTGATCTTGATGATGCAACTTTGTTTGTTAAGAAAGTTGGAAAAACAGAGTTGTATATCTTGTGGTATATGTAGATGATCTTTTGATAACGGGAAACAATGAGAGCTATATTGCATCCATGAAGAAAGAGTTGAAGAAAGGTTTTGAAATGACCGATTTGGGTCATGTTCATTACTATTTGGGTATTGAAGTAATTCAACATCCTAAATTCATCTTTCTTTCTCGAAGAAGTACATTGGAGATATCTTGAACAAATTTGGCATGGATGATTGTAAACCCTTAGGCACTCCAATGGAACAAAACTTGAAGCTCACATCGGTTGAAGGAAGGAATTTGAGGATGCAACTAAGTATAGACAGCTTGTAGGAAGTCTTATCTATCCGACCACCACCGGACCGACATCTCATTTGCTTTGTTGGAATCCTCTCAAGGTTCATGCAAAAACCTTGTGAAGGACATTGGTCTCTACGCAAAAAGAGTACTAAGGTACTTGAAGGGGACTCAAGACTTTGGACTCAAATATACACGGTAGGCGACTTCATCTTGGCCTGGGATACTCGATTCGGACTTTGATGGCGACAAAGAAACAGGAGTGTCTACTACGGGTTACACCATGAGTCTTGGATCGGGAGCTATCTCATGGAGATCACGCAAACGATCGCTCCGGCAGACATTCCACGGCCCAGGCGGGAATATGTAGGGACGGCAAGCAACAAATGCTTGAAATTGTGTGGCTCGGAAAATCATGGAAGATTTAGCGGATGAAACGTATGTATCTCCACTCCACTCATGATCGACAACACTATCGCAATAAAGTTGGCCAAGAACCCAAAGTTCCATGATCGAACAAAGCACATCAATACAAAGTGCATCTCATTCGACATCATGTTCAAAGCAAGACCATCCATCTACATCATTGTTCCACAAATGAGCAAACTCGCCGACATCTTCACCAAAGCACTTGGAAGAGAGAAGTTTGAAAAGTTCGTGATCAATGCTTGGACTCACCAACATCCCTTCGGATTAAAGAGAATGTTGACACCTAATCCTATGGATGGGTGTGCACATTTATTTTTGTATATTATTTATTATTAGGAGATTAGGAAGGCCAAGAGTCATTGGGAGCTGAATCCCAATAGCCTCACTTCCCATCTATATAAGCATGTACATTCTTCAACTAATATACATTGCAGATTTGAGGAGTTACCTCCTGGTTTGACAGAAAGAAGCATCTTAGAAGGGTGGAAAGTGTTATATTCTCCTCAAAACAGATGTACAGAGGTAGAGTTATGGGATTGGAAAACAATAAAAGTGCTTTTTGGAATCCTAGTTTGTCCAGTGATGGTATATGGCTGTGAACTGTTGGATACCAGCACCCCTCTCTCAAAATGGAAGAAAATTGAGAAAATCCAAAGACACCGGATCATGATCAAGTTCAAAATAAAAATTCGGGTACCTTATGAGATAATGTTGAGTGAAACACGAGAAACTCCCATTGAAGAAATTGTTATGGTGCATCTCATAAGATATCTAAAAATAATTGAGCAAATGGGAGTAGGTAGATGGCATAATGTTATCTTCAAGGAAGGCATGAGTGAAAGAAAGAAAACATGGATGAGACAAAACTACACATGGATGCAAAAATGGAATATCTACCTCAATTATTCTCCCACAAATAGCAAGGAGCTAAAGAATGTTTTTATGGGGAATTTTCGTAAACAGATATGGGGAAAAGAGTTGTGTAGAAAGAAGAAGTACTACATTGAAGAATTCAATCCTACATATGATCTCTAGCAAAAAGTGTACATTGGAGCTGACATTCTGTGCAGGGAAAATGTTCTTATTTCTCAATTAAGAACCAACTCACATCATCTATCGTGTGAAATAGGATAGTGGAAATGGCCTAAAGAATCTTTGGAAGAACGACTGTGTACATTTTTCACGTTTGGGGCAGTGGAATCGGAAAAACATTTCATTCTAGAATTTAATGCATTCAATGACATCATAGGAAGTTATGGGAATAAGTTAGCATCGGCTTCTTGGCTTTCTCTTTTCAACAATGATATTTTTGGAAGGTTGGGCCAGCTCATATTAAATTTGAATAAGAAAAGAACTAAAATGAAAAAGGTGAAAAAAATGGAACTCATAGTCCCATAGACTATGTTTAGTCTCGTGGACATTAAAATTTCATTTATTTATGGTCTAAGGTCAAAATTACAATGGTACTCCAAATTATTTTTCAAGTTTTGAAGCTGGACATATATATGGCACATGTCAAATTATAAACCAAAGTCTTGACACTTGGTTAAATATCTATTGAACAAAATATGTATAGAGGGGCAGAGGTTGGGGTTCATCACCATGACCTCCCCCATACCACTCTCTGTTATAACCATTATACCACAAAAATTGGACTTAATAGTCCATTCAAAAAAATTATATTTGAATTATAAGGTTCGGTAGGTGGGGTTTTGGAGGGGGGCAACTCCCTCCCCATACGACTAGGAAATGAAGACCATAGGCGGAGCAGAAAATTAACAACAAAGTTTATTATTGATTGCAGACTAATTAATATAATCCAGGTTTAAGGTTGTGAAACCTCGATGAATGAAAATTCACTTATGCACCGTTAATATGGGGTTATACACCCTTAAGTGCAGTGTAACTTCTAGCTAAACCTAGTTTTAAATAGCGCCAATTTTATCGGACTCTACCAATTTTGGCAGAATCCTTATTTTGACTCTGGTAACTAGAGTTCTCTCCATGTTTGGAGGTGGATTCTAGGGAAAAAGTAAATGAAGTATATATCGAGAAATTTTCGACCAATTTTGGCTCAGGATTAGTTTTTCCTACCATATTTTGATGCTTTGAAGATAATGCAATAGGTTGTAGCGGCGTTGGAGCACTTTTGAAAGTGTTTTTTCCACTTTTGAGATTAAAGAAGTGAGGGCCAACACGAGAGGAAGTCAAACCTACATTAGCTGGAAACCATTTTCAATGATTGAATAGTCATTTTTGAGGTTTTTGGGTCTTTTGCATCCAATGGAGAAAGTTGGAAAGCCATTGGAGCAATGCATGTGCATTTAATTAGAAATTTGACCATTAATCCCAAGTGGGCCTAGCCAGTTGAAGCGGGTCCATGGAGATGTAGCCCAAGAGGGGAAAACTCTGTTATCAACTATTATGTAATGTGATTGTTGTGTGTTATTTCTCTGCATTTTATTTGTTGTACATGAGTTTATAAAAGCTAACTAACACATAAATTTCTCTCAAACGACACATGAACCCCTTCACAATTGGCTAATTTGAGAAGATCCTAAACACATATTTATTTAACTAATGAGCAAGCTAGCACATCAAAACTAGTTTTCCATATTTAGATCATAAAATTTTTAGTCAGAAGATTGTCAGAGCATATTGGCTCATCATTGCACCCTCTTTTCATCATTTTTAAAAACATGCATCATAACTACTTGGTCATCATATTCCCTTTTCATGCTTTCATTTCAATTTCTTGTTTTGAATATGCTCCTTTCTCATCTTTGTGAGTTGCTTGAGATGCTTTGAGTATCTTAGTATCGATCTCAAGGTCTAGGAGTTTGTATAGCTATCTCAGGTTAGGTTATATTAGTGTCACAGCTCTGTGTGTTGTCTAAAAAAACATTTTTTAGGTGTCAAGTAAGGGGTTGTTCAACACATATTGAAGAAATGGCATTGAAAACGAAGCAGTATAAATGAGGATTTGTCATTAGGTACATGCTCATGGACATGAGGTTGCTCGAAGAAGACCCCACCTTCTCACAGGGATTTTCTAGAGTGTTTTTCCTCTGGTTCTGTAAAAAATTGCTGGGGCAACATGGAAACGTTTCAAATGAATTCGCTATAAATTTTATAGGCAGAGGGTTGAAAGTGGAAATGTTAAATTTTGTTGTTTCTCTTGACACAATTGCACAAGACATTGAGATCCCAAGGTGAGTAAAGTCATGGTTCAAGGTAAAGAAATTTAAATTGCATAATTGTGATGAATTCTTGAAATAAGAGCATAGAGGCATATATATGAATTTAGGTATCCCTATAACATACCTTGAGGAGTATTTTTCTAATATTTTTATGGAGAGTAAAAATTATTTTACCTGTGAAGGTAGATTATGTATTGTGTATCAATACCACTTGAAGTTATTGCTAAAATTTACAAGTAAGAAACCCCTTGATATAACTTTTTATTTGTATAGTATATTGGTAAAAATGACAGACAAGGTTCAATCCAAACCTGAAACCAGTGATACCTCAACTTTTCACCATGCTCTAATCAAGTTGGTCGTGGTTGAAGAATTAAAAAAACTAAACAGAGATTGGTCGACATTCTTGTTTTTTAGTGAATATGAAGTTTTTTTTCTTACTACTAGGAAAACACCAAGATCTAAGTCAAGTGCACCATGGAAAGACAAGAAATATGAAGTGGAACCAGTGGTTGACCATGGGGTAGAGATGCAGCCAATTGCACGTTCGTAGCAACTCCGAGGCTTAAAGACAAAAAATTTCTTAAAGATAATAAGAATAGATTGTTAAGTTTTGTTGGATTTATTAATGGTCAAGAATCCTTTTTGAATACAACCTCTATGAAAGCAAAAAATATCCCTATTAAAATTCAATGTGTAATTCTACTTGAATTAGGTCTCTAGGTCAGGGTATCAAAGTCTAGCCCAGGTGGCATACAATTGTAAAAGAGACCTCACTCTATAAATGAGGGAGTTTTTGAGTTTGAAAGGGTTGATGAATGTTACGGGGAGGCTATTCTGTAATTTTTATCTATCAATCTAATATAGAGTTTACAACAGTTGTCTTTCAAAACTTGAAATTTATTGTTGGCTTATGTATTTCTCTCTTTCCAGTTTGTATATTGTCATCAACTTTATGGTCTTATGATCACTTTATATTCATAATTGTATTCTCCAATTTCCTTCATATGATATGATTTCCCATAAAAGTTGTCATTTTAAGCCAATTTTCTTCAGCTTCCATGAATGCATCTGATAGTAATTGAATTCCTTTAGCTGACTCCATGCCCATTGGTAGCCTACATACACTCTTCCACTTGAAAAATCACATAAAACATAAAAATATTCAACCATATGCAATATAAGTTGTATCTTGAGTATTTCATCTTTCTTTTGAGAGAGCCCTCTATGATTGGAAGGGCTAACTTAAAATCCAATTTTTTTTGAAATAGTTGTGTTAGGTTGTTAGTTGAACAATCCAACTAATTCCAACTTAGTGATAACAGAAGGGACTATCACATTTAAATGTAATATGTGTAGAAGTGTAATTAGGAATATTGATAACAGATAGTATTTTTCATAGGGTACCAGAGTGAATTAGGCCATAAAAGAATGGTAAAAAAGCCCCCACCAGCCATTACAGTTGGAGAAGAGTTATATGTTGCATTGGGGAATAAAATTACACCATAAACCTCTAATTTTAGGTAGGTTATCAAAATCCTGCAACAATATTTGACTTATCTCAGAAACAACAATGATCACATGCTAAAGGAGAGTGAGGAACATGTGAGGATTATAAGAGAGATGACTAAAAATTCAAGCCATAAAAGTATAGAACCAGAAGGGTTCAAGAGGAAAAATGTGGAAGAATAATAAGAAAAGAATGAAAATGGAGACTGATCGTATAGGATGTATCTGGAATCATAGAAAGACAAGAATAAAATGGATTTACAAGGAGTGTTTAGGTAATTCAAACCCCCTTATTTTGACGAGGAAAAGGAATAATGTGTAGATTCATGGCTTCTTGGCATGATACAATATTTTCACGTATATGAGTACGAGAGAAATTTGAAGGAAAAAATGGATATTTATTAGCTATAAGGAAAATCTACTCTCTGGTGGTAAGAGGCAAAAAGTCTACAACTTTTGGAAGAAAAGATAGTATCTTGGAAGGAATTCGATAAATATTTAAAGTTTATGTACCTAAGTGACGAATAATATGATGACTTTTCTAAGAAATTCCATGAGTTAAGGCGAGGATATTTAACTACGGATGAGTTTGTAGCAAATTATACAAAATTAATACAGTATGCTCCCTATATTAAAGAAGATAAATCCAAGGTACAACGATTTTTAACCTGTTTACCAACCCCTTACAAGGAAAGGATTGAATTCAGAAATCCTAAGTTAATGGATGAGGAAGAAAGAAAAGCTAGATTATGCTATCGACATTTTAGGAATAAGGGGGAAAGCCTAGAATATTAGAAAGGAAATTACATAAATAAAACTACAATGAGTAAAAAAGAGAGAAACCTTTGTATCTTAATTATTTTGGAAAGGATCATCAGAGGAAGAAATTTAGCATGGGGAATGTAAATCAACTTGCACAGTCTCACACTAGGTCAAAACCAATGGAACTTAACAACAAAAAGAGTAGTGGTGTCAAGGAAAGATAACTGATGAAGAGTTGGGTTTGTGGAAAACCACAATTATTAAGGGATTGTCCACATAATACGTGATTTCTTCAGAATATTCAAGCAGTCCACGAAGAAAAAACTATAAATGATGTTGATAGAAATATTCCCAGGATTAGTGTGACACTTGAGGAAAAACAAGCTAAGCATCAATCTACCATGATTGAGATTAGAGGTAGAATTTTAAACTAATTTTTTTTTTTGTTTTAATTGATCCAGGGGATATTTTAAGTTACATTAGTTCCAAAATTGTGGAAAAATGTAAATTAAAATTTTAAATATTTAAGAATGCATGGTTGGTACAGTTAGAAACTGGTACGACACAAAAGGTAACTAGTCAAATAAGACAGTGTCTGATTGACTTAAATGGTTATTTTGCAGAAGTAGATTTAAATGTTCTTCCTTTTGGATCTTATGATATATTAATAGGCATGGACTGGTTGTAGAAACAAAGGGTTGTTATAAATTGTTTGAAGAAAACAATGAGTTGTATTTTTGAAGATGGGAAAACTCAGTTAATTAGAGGTAAACCAAAATAAATATTAGTCTGAAAAATTTCAGCTCTACAACTGAAGAGCGATGCAATAAAAGGCTACTAGATATATATCGTATAGGTGGAAACAATTAGAAAACAAACAAAAAAGGAAATTTAGAGATGTTTCCATTCATCAGTGAATTCTAAGATGTATTTTAAGAGGGAATCACAGGTTTACCTCCTCGTAGAGACATATATTTCTCCATTGATTTAGTACCAGGTGCCACCCCAGTTTCTAGAGATCGTTACTGAATGAGTATACCAGAGTAACTAGAACTGAAACTTAATTTACATAAACCATTAGAAAAAGGTTACATCGAACCTACTGTCTCATCATGGGGGGCCCTTGTACTATGTGTCAAGAGAAAGGATGTCAGATTTAGAATGTGCATCAATAATCGCTAATTGAATAAGTAAATTTCCGAAAATAAATAACCATTTCCCCAAATTGATGATTTGTTCAATCAAGTGAGGGGGGAAATATATTGTCAAAGATTAGTTTAAGGACCGACTATCACGAAATGTGGAATAAAATACGAAGATATTCATAAGAAAACTTTTAGAACTAGATATGATCACTATGAATTGATAGTGTTACCCTTTAGTCTAACTAATTGACCAACAACATTTATGTGTTTAATGAACAATGTGCTCCAAAAATACCTTGATAGGATTTTGATCTCATTCACAGATGAAATTTTAGTGTATTACATAAATGAAGAAGAGCACAAAGAACATTTGAAACTGGTGCTGCAAAATTTAAGAGAGCATCATATTTATGCTAAACTAAACAAATGTGAGTTTTATAAAGACAAGATACAATATTTGGGTCATGTAATTTCCAAGGAGGGGTTGTATGTGGATATTGAAAAGGTTAGGGCTATTATGAATTGCCCCATACCTAAGGATGTGTTAGTATTTCACTCATTTATGGGAATCACAGGATAATATTGAATATTTATAGAGGGCTTCTCAAAATTGAATTACCCCATTAGTTCATTATAGAAGAAAGGAAAAAAGTTTTAATGGACAACCAACTGCCACGAAATTCTTTACAAGTTAAAGAAAACTATGACAGCGACCCTTATACCAAAAATTGCATAACCAAATAAGGAATTCACTATTTGTACTAATGCATGTTTAGAAGCCCATGGAGGAGTGTTTATATAGGGAAATTATCTAGTAACATATGAGTCTAGGAAATGGAAAATACATGAGAATAACTATGTTGTATATGATTTAGAGTTAGTTGCAGTGACACACTGTCTAAATATGTGGAGACAATATCTGTTGCGAAAGAAATTTACTTTGGTGACAGATCAAATGAGTTTGAAATATTTTCTCAATGAACCGGATTTAAATGCTAGACAGGAAAGGTATTTGGCTTTCCTAAGTGAGTTCAAGATTTATATTAAACACATGAAAGGTAAAGAAAATAAAATAGCATATGCCTCGAGCAGGCATGCACATTTCTTAATGGGAGTATCTATAAGCAGCATTAGTACAAATTTCGAAGAAAAGATTATAAATTCAATAAAACCACATCATAAATATATGGAAATTCATTAGAAATTACAACAAATAGATGTTGGAGGATATGCTAAAAATTATGAAAAAATTCTAACCTATAGAAATACATTGTATGTCCTTGATGTGAATGATTTAAAACAAATTATACTAGATGAATATCACAAGAAATCATATGCAGTCCATCCTAGATGTCAAAAGATGATAACAACATTAAGGAAAGAATTATTTTGGCTGAGTATGAAGAAAGGGGAGGAAAAATACTTAGAAAAATGTATAGAATGTCAACAAGTAAGGGTGGAACACCAACACCTTTCTCAATTTTTGAACCCAGTACCCATTCCCGAGTGGAAGTAGGAAGTGATTTCGTTGGATTTTATTATGGGAATACAAAGGAAAAAGTGACGACATGACTCCATCAAGGTGTTGGTGGAAACATTGAGGAAATAAATACATTTTATATCGTTGAAGTATACTTATGGAAAAATACAGATTGCCAATATTTTCATGAAGGAAATTTTTCGACTTCATGGAGTACCGAAGATGGTAGTGTTAGACATAGATGATAAATTTACCTCCAAGTTTTGGAATGCTCCATTTGGGGGCATGGGAACTCAATTAAACTTCAGCACTACATATCACCCTCAAACAAATGGAAAAACATAAATGACTAATGAAATCTTAGAGGATATGTTGCAAATGTACGCCATGGACAGGCCTACCAAATGGGAGGATTTCATATATTTAGTAAAATTTTCATACAACAAGAGGTACCAAAATTAAATAAATAGTAGTATTTTTAAAGCTTTGTATGGAAGAAAATGTTATACACCACTGAGTTGGATTCAACCAGAGAATAAATTTATATTAGGACTAGACACTTTGTAGGAAATGGAATACCTAGTATGGAAGATTAGACAAAACATCAAAATTCCACAGGATAGGCATAAAATTTATGTGGACAATAAAATAAGCCATAAAGGATGCCATGCTTACTTAAGAGTAAAACCGAGGAGAATCACCTTGGGAGCTTTATATAAAGAGCCATGAATGAAACAAAATACATTATATAAAGAAAAAAAAATCTTAATGTACAGTTCCACTTAGGGAAATGTTACCAGTGTTATAAAAAAAGAATTTACAAGTAACAGTCTCGGGGTGCCAGGAACTGATTTACCACCTTGAAGAAAATAGACAATATACATTTAAGTAATGAGTCGCACTTCTTCACTGCAAGAGGTAAGCAAACCAAGAGTACAAGCTCTTAAAAATAAAAATAAATATTTACTCAGAGCAAAGGACCATAAAATTTGAAGCTTATGAGCCATTGCACACTATATGTGTCAAGCATCATATGGGGTATGATTCTGGGACTAACATGTCATCTTAGAAGCCTTAGTTATATACTAAATAATCCTATAGGTGTAGAAAAAAATAACCAAACGAAGTTTCCATAAACATGCATGTAAAAACGTGGGAAGAGGCAAGTGAGCTGACAGGGAGAAATAGGAATATACAGAGGTGAATTTATTCACAAATTTTCCTTCCTGTGTCACAAACAAACATAAAATATCAGAATGTGATTACTACTGGTAAATTTCTCCCAAAAAAAGTCAACAGGGTAGATAAACTAAAGTCGACCTCGTAATCATATGAACTAGAGATATTTTTCATACTGAAGTTCGTAAAGGAAATCCTTTGCATAATCATCACTACCGAGAGTGGAAATAGAGCATGTAGAGTAAAAAATAGAATACACATATTTTATATTGAACCTTGTTATACCAATTCCAAATGGGGCACAATTCTATGGGGAAATTATTGAAAAAGAAAAAAGTTAACAATACGCAAATAAAACCACATTTAAAAGTGAATAACCCAAGTATTAGTTTTGTTTATAATATACCTGTAAGTAGCACATGATGAGGTTTAGTCTTGGACAGATAAAATGAGTTTGTATGAGTGAAATCATAATTAAATAAAGACTCCTATTTATACATTATTTTAGATTATTCTCACATCCTCCCTTAAAGGAGAAATGGGTTTTCTACAACACCTAATTTACTTCTAAAAAATTCAAACTTGAGTTTACCAAGAGGCTTGGTAAAGGTATCATCCATATTATCCTTGGTATTACAAAATACTAAATCAATTTCATTTGATTCAATCTTCTCTCGTACAAAGTGGTATTGCAGCCCAATGTGTTTTGATCCGGCATGATATATTGGATTGTGTGTTAATTTGATATCACTTTGATTATCACAATTTATGCATGTTGAACCACTTTTCTTCTCTTCGGGATCTGCAAGAATTCTCCACAACCAAATAGCTTCACAGGTGGCATTGGTCAAAGCTTTGTACTCAGATTCTGTTGATGATAAAGAAAGAGTTCGTTGTTTCTTACTACTCCATTACAAAACCCCTGATCCTATATGAAATGCATAGCTAGAGGTAGATCGTTAGTCATTAGGATTTCCTGCCCAATCTGAATTAGAAAAACCTTTCAGTGCAACATCAGATTCATTAGTATACATAATACCTAAATGGATTTTTCCTTTTAAGTATCGGAGAACTTTCTTTGTAGTGTTCTAGTGATTTCCTCAAGGCTTCGCCATAAACTGACTAAGGATATTGATTGAGTATGAAATGTCTGGTCTGGTAGTGCTGAGATAGCTTAGACTTCCCACCAACTGACGATATAAAGTTCCATTTTCCTCTTTAGTTCCATCTTCTTTGTACAACATTGCATTCTATTCTAAGGGAGTTGACATAGCTTTGCAATCAGTCATGTTCAAATTTTAAGAATTTCCTTTGTGTATTTACTTTGAGTAATCAATGTTTTACCAGGCTCTCTCTATACCTCAATTCCTAAAAAGTAATGCAATTCACCCAGATCTTTCATTTAAAATTCCTAAGACAATTGAATTTTAATTTATTCAATTAACTTGTAAGCACTACCTGTGATAATGAGATCATCTACATATAAAGATATTAAAGCAACATTTCCTTCTTCATCTTTCTTAACATATAGGTTAGGATCATTTTTTCTTTTCACAAACCCATTCTGATGAAATAAGGTATAAATATTTACATATCATGATATCGGCACCTGTTTCAAACCATATAAGGCTTTTCATAACCTGCAGAATAGATGCTCCTATCCCTATTTGAAAAATCCTTTAGGTTGAACCAGAGAAAATTCTTCCTTTAAATCACCATTCATAAAAGCAGATTTGACATCCAATTGATGTATATTCCAATTATCTTTTGTAGCTAAGGCAATCAGTACTCTAATTGTATTCAATTTATCCACTAGTGCAAAAGTATCTTCATAATAAATTCCCTTCTGTTGAGCATATCCTTTTTCAACTAATCCGACCTTAAATTTATCAACGCTACCATCTGCTTTAAATTTAGATTTATACAACCATTTGCTTCCAATTGGAACTTTGTTTTCAGGGAGTTCAACTAATTCCGATGTTTATTTTTCCATAAGAGATTCATATTCATTATTCATAGCATTTCTCCATTATCCATTCTCTTTAGCCTTTTCATAATCAACTGGCTCTACAACATTCATGATATTAGACATCAAGGCATAATCTGTATACCTTGCAGGAAGCAGGGTTTGTCAGGTTGAACTTCTTGGTGCTACAATACCTGTTGGAGTTCCATCCATGATTCTCCTGATTTGAGGTGAATCTTCCTTTCGTGACGAATCACTGTTCCTAGATGTGCTCATGCTTATTTCTTTCTGATCTTGAACCTGTACCTATACCTGTTCCTGTTCCTATTTGACCAAAGTATCAATTTTTATATGATCATCATTAGATATATGCCAAGCATCATTATTGTATCACTTTTATTAACATTCTCATGAAATACCACATCTTGACTTGCAAACAGTTTATGTGAACTGGCATCAAACAATTTATATGCTTTTTGATCTGTACAATACCCAATAAAAACACACTTGATTGACTTTTCATCAATCTTTGTTCTGTTATCCTTATGAATATGTACAAAGGCAGTACATCCAAATACTCTTAAATGACCAACATCAGGTTTATGGCCATAAAGAAACTCAAAATGACTTTGAAAAGCTAATTTCTTAATGGGACATCGATCCTTCAAATAAACAGTAGTATTAATGGCTTCTGCCCACAAACCATTAGAAATTTTTTTACCTTGAAGCATACTGCGAGAACACTCCACCAGTGTTTTATTCCATCTCTCAGCGACACCATTTTGCTGAGGAGTATGAGGTACTGTGAACTGTTGTTGGATCCCATGAAATTTACAATACCTATTAAATGCTCCTGATTTATATTCACCACCCTAATCTGATTTGATAAATTTAATGTATTTGCCTATTTTCTTTTCAATCAAAGTTCTAAATTCTTTAAAATACTCAAAGACATCACTTTTTCGTCGTATGAGATAGACCCATGTATATCTAGATCTATCATCAACAAAAATAAGAAAGTAGGAAGCACCACCAAGCGACCTAGTTTGCGTAGGTCCACATAAATCAGTGTGAATTAATTCAAGTATATCATATTGTTTTTTCTCTGTATGAACGAGAAACTCCTCTATATGCTACTTACCAAGTGCACAAGCTTCACATTGTAAATGTTCACACTTCATAACAGGAAGACCTTCAACCATTGTTTTTCTTTGCAACAACAATAAATCATTGCAATTTAGGTGCCCACACCTGTGATGCCATAACTCTGCTATTGACGTCGCTTTGGATGTCAATGCAACATGACGCTTCATAGTCACATCCAATTTATACAATCCACCAACCCTGGTACCTGTGGAAACAATCCTATAGCGATCCTAAGCATATTTCATAAGACACCCCAATTTACCAAATTCCACTTTCAAATTATTATCAGTGATAGTTGAAATAGAAACCAAATTATTTTTAATATGAGGAACATACATCACATCATGAATCTGTCTCATTTGTCCGTTAGGTAAGTACACACTTATTATGCCATAACCTTGGAATTTATGTGACCTATTATGTCCTATGCAAATGTTTGTGCCATCAGTTTTCTCACAATATTTATCATACCATTATTTATTACAATTCATATGAGCTGATGCACCAGAATCTATGAAGCAAGCAGTCTCATCATCAGTTTCAGCAGAAAATGCAGCATTAGAAAGAAACAATTTAAGATTTTTACCTCTTGCAATCAATTCTAAATCCTTGTTGTCGTTCTCATCTAGATCTTCAATAGTAGGTTAATGATTCACATTTTTATGCCCTTCTTCATGAACCATTGGTAACTCTTCAATTATAGAAACTTGTTTGTGAGAATATTCTTCTGACTCAAAAATACTACCCAAGCCCAAAATGCCTCCAAATGACCACATGAAAAAACATCATCAGAAGGATCTAAAAATACAGACATATTTAGAATGCCCCACTTATCTCACCTCAAAATTTCGAGCTCTCATTCACATCATAGCTCAAGTCTCTATGTTTAATGTTTACAACAGATGTTTATCCTATGCAGATCCTTCAACCTAAACCAATAGCCTTACAATTACAATCACGAATAGAACACAAGAACTTTTCACTCCTCATAGTATTTAAGAATAGGTCTCATAACTCACTAGCCACGTGGAGAAATTTTTATAGTGCCAAAGTGTTCTCAGCATACTCCTCTGCACTCTCAAGCATTTTTCATATGTGTGGGAAGACAACAACTTGAATATTCCAATAGGTTACAATCTATAGAAAGTGTATCCATAGGAAATACCTCTGTTTGTTTGACTTCATGCTCTTTCCTTCTTCTCCCTTAACGGTGGACAAGGTCTTCTACAAAATCGATGGTGTGTTCTCTCGTCCTTGTATCTTCTCCCCGACGGTGGTCCTCTTCTCCCTTAATGGCTGAACTAATTATTCATAAACACGTCTCTGCAGACTACTCAGATGTCGACCTTTCTGTTGGGGTCAAGGGCCTCATGTGGTGGCTCTAACACTCAGCTTTATGCATCGGGCACAAATAGGGCGTTCTTCTTCTTCTGGAGGCTACAAAATCTACTCTTCATCAAAACTGATGGCGCGGGGTCAGTAATCCTATGATCTTAAATCTTCAGTGACTCTGAAAAAAATTTGGATAGCAGACCTTTAATCTCCGGTGGTTCTGACTCGGCAAACACCAAAGCTCTGATATTTAGGGGTTTGAGGTGGAGCAATTCATTTCGGCTAGTAGAACGAATATCAATGTCATCCAAGAAGAATGAATGGCTCGTCATGGCCGCTTCACTTCTTTCACTACGCAGATCACACACGCAGGCTTGGACAATAGATAATCGGTAGTAGGGATTCTTCATGACAGTAGTAGCTCTTTCCTTCACAATTTCTGAGTGTAATTTGTGTGTGGTTCTTCCATTTAACACAGGCACAAGATCTTTACTTAATATGTGCTCTCAAGTTCTCTCTGCAGTTCTGCTGTTCAGGGGACTACAAATTCATTGACTGAATTACATGATGGCAGCAAGCTATGATACCAAATAAATTAAAACAAAAGAAACACACAGAATGTGAGAAATATATCACAACACTTTTCCTTTAGCTCCATGATAACATTACAGATTTATATCATAGGTACTCACCTAATATTCCTAAGTTTAAGGCAACAATCCTGAACTGGTGGAACTAAACTCTAATTATAAAAATCTCATTCAACAAACCATAACCACTCCTATTTCTACATTATTCTAGATTATTCTCACAATCAGTGACCCCAAAATGAATCTCTCTAGAAGTTAGGTCATGAGCCACACCTGTGAAGACATATTATGTAAATTTCATGAGAAAAATAAGTAAAAAATTAAAAATTAAAAAACAGATTGAGAAAATAACCTAAGAAATCAGTGTTGGGTCCAGAAAACAAAAATAAATAGAGAAACATGGATTTTGAAGAGCGCAGTTGTTGATTTAGCTAAAGCAAATCCACAACAAAGGTGACACAAACCTAGAGAGAAAAATTCAATTTGGTCTCATCCTAGGTAGCCACCACCCTAAGTTGTAGAAGAGGGCCATTTATGTATACAATATAATGTTACAAATTCCTGATACCTTCTCCAGAGAGGAAATAAAACATAAAAAACATAGAGAACTGGTTATGCAAGTCATATTGCAGATCAACTAGGGTTAGGAAACACTATAATGTATTTCCACCATTTGATCGCTTCAAAAACATCTTTATCATACACTTAATCACCATCGAGAATCGATCTGATAGGGGCATGTAAAGTCCATGGGAAGGGAGGTGGCGAGGTGTATGCTAAGTCTCTTTCTGATGTCGTTGATCCCCATGAGGAAGATGTATCTTTAATTCCTAATTTAATTTTCCTAAAAAATGTTTCGTAGGGTTAAGTTTACCATGGTCGATATGATAAGGGTTACATATAACATGAAATGTCACTCAGATCTATATGAAATATGTGGAAGACTTAGGAATTAGGGTTAGCATAGGGTCATAAAATTATTAAACACAATTCATCAATACTGTATAACTTATTTCGAAATTTTTAATAAACCATGGTGGTTACCCTCTTTTTCCTTGGCACTGAGGACATAAAAGACTTAACATATCAAAAACAAGGTCGTATGATTATGTATGTGGTTTCATTACATAAGGGGTATAAACTCCCATAAATAGTGTATATTAAGTCATTGAAAGAAAATTTGGAGAAATATAGATATCCTTCTTTATCCTATCATACTTCCATGTAGTGGAGATTAGGTGCATGAGGAATAAAACAATTCATGGAAGTTATTGTAAAGCTGACAATACACATGAACCATATGGTGATAATAGCTATAGAGTGTACAATGTGTTCCTTCATTAACAACTTCGATGCACTATAATGAGTGTTCAAATGGTCAGGTGTAGGTACTTATTCATGTTACTATCCATATAATTTACATTTGTTATAAATAAATAAAAAATCATGTGACTTGAGGTGTGTTACATAAAGATAAAATTTTCAACTTTCTTATCTAGCTTACTTCTATTCTCCTTTGGAACCTATACATAAGCATCACATTTAAATACCCTAATATGTTTCAGAGTATATTTCGTCCCAATCCATCCTCATGTGGAACCTTATCTTCGAACACTAATCAGGGTGATTTATTTACTAGGTAACACATAGTGTCCACTACCTCTGCCCAAAGTTCATATCCTAAGATGGCATCATTGAACATACTCCCTCTTTTTCCCATTAGTGTCATTTTCATCCTTTTTTCAAGTCCATTTTCTAGAGCAATGTGTAGATTAGTCTTGTTCCTTTCTATATTTCACTTCTTACAAAATTATTTATGTTCATTCTTGCATAATTATCCACCATTATTTGTCTTTGGCACATTAATTTTCTTCTCTACTCAATTTTCCACAAGATATTTAAACTACTAAAATTTTTCGAATCTTTCATATTTATTTGTGAGAAAAAATATAAATCCAAGTGTTCCTTAAGAATTCATCTATAAATGAGATGTATTATATTTATTTTTCTAGTTATAGAATCAACACATTTCAAAACATATCAATGTGCACTAGCCGTAGGAGAATCTTTCCTGTTTTTTTTCCCATATAATAAATTTTCACATATATAGTATTCTAGCGAGAAATTATACATACCTTTTACGATAAAATTACCATGTGGTACCCAAAGGTAAGTCTCCTTGATATTTTATAGTATTTGATGCCACAACATACTCTTTTTCCTTAGGGACTAGGATTTGTTTCTTCTTCTACTTTGGTCTTAAGAATAATTGAAATCATGCACCCATTAGTAATATTGATTCCTAATACCTTATACAGTTTTTTAATCGAAAATCTCCTTACTAATTAAATTTATCCTAGAACCATCCTGTAGGTATCCTTTTCAAACATCATCTTGACACTTATATCACAAATCTTATATACAGAAACCAAATTTCCACCAATCATAGGATGTTAAGAACACCAGGGATTTTTACAATCCCTCCATCCATTAGCTTCAAATCGATTGTTCCTCCTCTTATGATTCCCACTATCAAGTTATCTCCTAGGAGAACTTCGCTCCCATCATTTCTTTTATACTCGCAGAACCACTCCTTCAGAGGATTCATATGAAAGGATGCAGCCAAGTCCATCGACCATTCCTCATGAACTACATGTTTCCATGAAAAAGCCAAGTACACATCCCATCCTTTATTTGAGGCGGTTTTGTCTTTCAGAAAGGGAGCATCATCAGATCCCTTCCCTTTCTCATCTTTTTTGGATATACATTTTTTCTTGCAATTCCTTTATTTTTGACATCTCTAATTAATCCAAGTTGAATCATTATATTATTTTTCATTCATATTCATGCGTTTAGAGTGCACAAATTGAATGAATTAAGAGGACCATATTTATTAGTCGATCCCAGTTTGGAAAATTTCGACGTCGAACCATTCAAAAGCATTTTGAGGCATTAAAAAATGTTTTTTCCATTAAGCGCAGCACCCCTAATTATACACTAATATTCCTTTCAAATGACACAATAAATACCTCAAATTTAGTCTTCATGCAAGAGATATGTCACCCAAAAGTTGAATTTCCTAGTTTGATCATCACGATTCAAGAGGATGCCACATAAGCCCCAAATATTGATGGGAAAGTGCATAACGATTAGTTTAGCTATATTATTTTATTTTATTTATTAATAGAAGTTGATATTTCACTATATTATTATGCTTTCTTATATATCTTTATATGTGTGTTTCATTTCCTTTCGCGCGTTTCATTTCATTCCTTGTACAACCTAGATTAAATTTATTGTTAGTTAAACCCCTCCTATGAACATCATGTGTCACACCACTGAGCACTCCCTTTATTTGTCACATTATGAGCTAATTTGGAGTGCTCATTGACACTTACGAGAGCCGTAGGGTAATTGAATGATGTGAAAAGGATGAATTGGGATGAATTGGGTGGTATGTCACTCACATAATATGTATTACAATGATGTGGACATAGGTTGGGTGAAGTGTATTAGATAACAATAAGATAAACTAAATATTAATAGCATTTTTACCTTGTCGCAACCTTATTTTTTGATGGTTTTCTTATACATTTTATGATTTAAAATTTGATTTAACCCTTTATGGATATTTCTTGATCGAAGGTATGACCATGGACCTTATTCCAAAACATCATTTGGATGCATTGTCCATAATTTCAGTATTCTATGGAGCGATTTAAAAGTTGGCATAAACACAAAGAAGTTCATATGAAATCGCTATGATAATGAAGTTGAACGTTGGATATAGACAATCATGTTTGAGGATGTTATATCATTACATTACATGACATATGGAGATACTAAAATTATGTTACTCCATTTGATGAATTGTTAGCACACTTTCCTGGAGATCATTGCACTACAACATGGATCGAACCAAATGCTTGTTGGAAAATATTTAACTTGTCAAAAAACTTCTTATCATTGTGAGGGATGATTTACTCTCTTGGGGAGGATTGTTGACCATGCGACCATCATTGACCAATTTCCATCTCGATGTGGACCATTTTTATCTCTTTCATAGGAGGATCAAACTCTCTTTTGGGTCATTTACACATGAAATCATTATAGATGTACTTTGATGACATGTTAGTTTAATTCATTTTAGGATTTAATTAGTTTTATTATAGATATAAGAAATTAAATAAAATAGTGATATTCTATAGCAAAGGAACTCATATCTCTCACTATAAATAGAGGAGAGATTCATGGTTGGATTGTGAGAGAACTCATCTCCTTGAAGCTTAATGGAAATATCTTCATAGGAGAATTTTTGGTGTTAAGGGTTTATCTATGTGGTGAATGTTTATTATTTAGATTTTGTTTTCCTCTATGTCATTAAAGGTAATTTCGAAATTATTCAAGACTACCAAAAGGCTACTAATATCAATCCATTTGAAATACAACTTTGTTACTTGGAAGGAAGACCTATAGAGGCTCTTGTTAGATCTTCTCCTTAGTTGTTTTAAGGTAATTTTTAATCCTCCTTTCCAGGCCATACTCCAAATTTCCTTAGTAATCATTTTTTTCGATTTTAGGCGATAGTTAGTCACGTGGTTGAATACTTCACCTTGGAGGGATCTCTTCTAGTATGGCCATGATTTCATGATTTTAGTTGATTAGCCAAGGGGTTAATTTACCTATTTAGTTCTAACATCTTACCCGAATCCACAAAAACCAAGTTAACATACTTCTTCATATAATCTTATCACTTGATTCCACTTGACTCCATAGCCATATAATTATATTGGCATAGATCTTCATATCCCTCCATCACTTTCTTTCCTTTTCTTCACTTTTTTTTAAAACCTAAAAAAGTTCCAGAAAACACATTTAATCCTAAAAAAAAAGCCTTCATTAATTTATTGGAGATATGGCCTAAAGTAAGACAACATATTATTCGATGACCTTCCTAAACATTTCTATTCCAATTGTACCTTTTTTTATTAAGCCTTTTATCATGCACAAATTCCATCAGTAAAGCATAAATAAAACTTTTGTTCAATGTAGAACTCTCATCTAAAGCAACTTCATGACTTAAAATAGCTAATAACCTAAAATTGAATTTAATAATTACTACCTTTTTATAATTATAACATATAACTACATTAGAAGTTTCTAAACATCTCGATACAATACTAACTTTAACGGTTAACATATCAACTTCTATCAATACCCTAACCTTCTCTAAATACCCTAACGCTACTTCAAGTAACGAGACTACCAAACCATGAATATAAAATACCCCTTGCGTTTGAAACATATTAAAGAGCATAAATTTTGTTTTTAAATGATTCAACATGAGCCGAAAAAGTAGTCATGGATCAGCAACTCAGTTGGATGCCTTTGAAAATGGATTTTTGATTAACACCAATAAAAAATTACAACTGTAATTACACCTGGTATTATAAAGGCCATGTGAGATTATATTCGTGTTGAATTTAGAATTTGAAATTTTTTAAAATAAAAATAAATTAATTTTTAAATAGAAAATCAATGTTTAAAATAATAATAAAAGAATGTATGTTTAATTAGTTTTAATTAAAAATATTATAAAAATTAATAATCCTAAATTTGTAATGATCTGAATTTGTTGTTGATATTACAATCTATTGTGATAATAATATTTTACTCATTCTCAATCATAAAAAAATATTTCAATGTCCACATAATATGATATAATTGTCTATGAACTTAGACAAAAACAAAAAAACATGATGTTATAATTCTATATGAATTTTAAAAAGAGATAAATTAATTAAAAGTAAAAAAATGTGAGTAAGATACTTAAATGTTAAAATTTACAAAAGAAAAAATCAACATCGGATTCAGATAAACTATATGAGGATCTATGTTAACTAATTTAAGTAGATATCAATTTCATATATACCTATATATAAAAAAAAAAAATTCAAAGCATATTATTTAATGTTTTACATAATAATATATTCAATATGAAAAAAACAAAAATTAAAATATGTAAATATTTCTTTATAGGAATAAGAATAACAAGAGAATATGTGTGTAAGATACACAAGACACAAACTGGAAAAAAACTCAATGATATATTAATGAATGTCTCAATGAATGATGTACAATGTGTACACGTATAAATACATTAAGAAACCATTGAATCAGTTCACCAGGTTTCTTGGACTCTAATAACCAATTACCTAGCACAAACTAACCCTAGGATTAGTTGCCTAACATTCCCCCCTTAATCCGAAGAGATATACCAAATTCGAAGAACAAGAGCTCAGAATGCATAAATGGATCTCAGCCAAGAGCTGAATCTCTCTCGGAAATGGTTTTCAAGGATGAACACAAACCAAAAATGGGAGAACTCAGTATCTTAACCAACACTAATTCTGGCACCTACACAAAAGTTCTCAAAACAAAAAATGTGGTTTTAATATGACCACAAACTTTGGAACTATGACAGCAGTTCCTTGAACAATTTCAAATCTGGAAGTGCTCGCTCAGAAACAATTCAGTCAACTAAGGTTGTGGCTCAGGATGTGGATCACTGACTCAGGCTCACTTGACATCTCGAACTCGAACATGTAGCATACCACCCACCAAAAAATACCCCCTTGTCAGATATAAGGTGATACATATTCGTCATCATTGCAAGACTCATCACTCTCGAACAAATTCTTCAATATGATCTGTATATATTCTTGGTTTCTTTCGTCCATTCCTAAGAAGAAATCCATCTAAAACTTAGTTTCTCTCCTGCAGTGCTCTTCTTTTTGGAACATCTATTTGACCAGTGATTTTTATTTCCATAATGCTCACACAAGTGAAGATAAAAACACTGATCTTTCACATATCCAACTATATTGCACTACTGTCATCTATTAACATTTTCTGGAACTACACCATCCAGAAACCTTGCACTTCGAAATTTTATAGGTTTCGTGATATCTGGAATGTGAAATGATATATCATTGTTATAACCCAGACCAGTTCTATGTTTATTTTGTGTAACCTCTTCCCATGGCCTTATAACATGTTTCACATTGGGACTTCTAACTGCATCCAAATTTTCATCTGAAAACATTTCATTTCTATGATCATTCTCACACTGATGATTAGGCTCAAAGAAATTGTTGTTGTGAACAAACATCAGTTCGAAATCACAAGTTTTATTTTGAAGTTCATCTCGCTGTAACTGCGACTCTAACACCAAGAATTCAAATTTTATTTTAGCATTTTGCAAACATGATTGGATGTAAGAGAGCATGTCTTTTCTAACATGGACATCACTATGGATAGTAGACAACATTAAATTTCTTAATAAATGTACTAAATAATTTCTTTTGTCCATTTTCTCCAGTGGAATATGAAAGTAAACTTGCAATTAATGCAGAGAAATGGGTGTCATATACTACCAAAAATTCACCCAATACAAACAAATTTTCAATAATTTAAATGGGTGTCGGGTTCAACCGATCATGCACCCATCAACAATACAAATTCAAGCAAAAAAACGACCATTGCAACTATATAAGTAGGGATTTTTTATATATATTCTCCTAAAATGAATGCTAAGGGAATCTACAAAATCAAATATCTGACAAATTTCATCAAATAGTGACAGAAAATAGTGACATGTGGATGGTTGCTAACTCACGAAAACCAAAATTATGTTTTTGTCTTCTTCTCCAAGAAAAATATTACAACCTCCAACAAAAATGTCACAAACCTCGAAAATTTATCTTCTTTTGTTAAAAGAAAATTACCAAACATATGGATTTGAACTTACGACCTCAAATAATCCATGTAACTATATGAGATTTTCTAACCATAATGTTATTTTCTTTTATTGTTTTTATCTTCATAAATTATATAACATAAAATAATCCATCTTAACTATATGAGATTTTCTAACCATAATGTTATTTTCTTTTATTGTTTTTATATTCATAAATTCTATAACCTAAAGTTAACCAAATTAGACTTCGAAGCTCAATGAAAGATGATGTGATGTTTGAAGGCTTCAATATCTCAAAGTATCCCCTTTACAAGACACCCTTGTCTTTATAACATTAGTCTTCAAATAAAGTCTTCCTTCTTGAAGTAAATAATTTGAACCCTTGTAAATTATTAATATGTGCATATTAAACAATGATACCTTTATGTGAAGATAAAAAATTTCCACCCTTTGTGAAAATAATTACCACTTTTCCAACTAATTAATTCACCCATATACCTCTCTTTATATTTTATTTTGAACTTCATCCATTTAATAGATTACCTATTAAAAATACTTTTGCATTTCAAATTTTTTCTCTTAAATCTTCTTTTTAATACCTTTGCATTTCAAATCTTGGTTGTTAAATATTTTTTTCCTGTGTACAAGGTTCTCATTCCTTGAATTCCTCTTTTTTCAAATTAAGTTGGCTTACTAGTCTAACCGTCTGTTTCAAAGGGATCTTGGTTCAACTTTCAAGAGTTTTGCCCCTTTAAAAGATTTAATAAAAAATCTTTCACAAATCACCCTCATAAAATTATCCTTCATTTTCACAATGCATTTCACAATTCCATACCAATGTAACTTCCAGTAAGCTTTACTGTAGTAAATGAATTTCACAATTCCATACCAATGTAACTTCCAGTTTACTCTAACCACTTTGACTTCCTATTTACGCAATAAAGAACATATCTACCACTGTAACTTCAAATTCACTGCATTAAATAACATATCTACCATTATAACTTTAACCACTTTGACTTCCTATTTACTGCAATAAAGAACATATCTACCACTGTAACTTCAAATTCACTGCATTAAATAACATATCTACCATTATAACTTCTCCATTGTAACTTCTCAACAGTAAATAACATCTAATTTAGGGCAGTAACTTCTCATTCACTGCACTTAATAACATATCTACCTTTGTAACTTCCCAACAGTAAATAACATATCTTCCACTGTAACTTCTCATTCATTGCAGTAAATTGACCAGGATTCTTCCAAAATAAAAATTAAAATTAATTCCACCAATCAAAATTCATCAACAGCAATAAATCATAATATAGCCTCCAAAAATCTTATTTCAGCATGCTACTATTAATCAATATTCACAACAACTTTTACCTTGGCTGCTTCAACTTTTACTTTTCTCTTATGCCTCTGCAAGTAGTGCACTCTTCAAAATGCATTTTACGATGCTGGTACATTCTTCCCTCCAGAAAAACATGCCTCCTCAAAAACAAACTCCATAAGCATGGAGTTTATAAACAACTTAACTTCCTAAGTGATAAAATTAATCATGCTCTCATTCAACAGAGCATCTCACCAACTCTGGACACATGGAGTTCATAAACAACTACTGTAGTAAATGAATTTCACAATTCCATACCAATGTAACTTCCAGTTTACTATAACCACTTTGACTTCCCATTTACTGCAATAAAGAACGTATCTACCACTGTAACTTCAAATTCACTGCATTAAATAACATATCTACCATTGTAACTTCTCAATTGTAACTTCTCAACAGTAAATAACATTTAATTCAGTGCATTAACTTCTCATTCACTGCAGTTAATAACATATCTACCTTTGTAACTTCCCAAAGGTAAATAACATATCTTCCACTGTAACTTCTCATTCACTGCAGTAAATTGACCGGGAAATCTTATTTCACCATGCTACTATTAATCAATATTCACAACAACTTTTAACTTGGCTGCTTCAACTTTTACTTTTCAGTGCACTCCTCAAAATGCATTTTATGATGTTGGTACATTCTTCCCTCAAAAAAAACATGCCTCCTCAAAAACAAACTCAGTAAGCATGGAGTTTATAAACAACTTAACTTCCTAAGTGAGCAAATTAACCATGCTCTCATTCAATAGACCATCTCACCAACTCTGGACACATGGAATTGATAAACAACTTAACCTCTTAAGTGAGAAAATTAACCATCCTCTCATTCAACAAAGCATCTCTGTACACATGGAGTTGCTAAACAACTTAACCTCCTAAGTGAGAAAATTAACCATCCTCTCATTCAACAAAGCATCTCACTCGCTCTATTATAAGATACACAACACACAAACTAGAAACAAACTCAACAATATATTAATGAATGTCTCAAAGAATGATGTACAATGTGTACACATACAAATACATCAAGAAACCGTTGAATCAGTTCCACAGGTTTCTTGGACCCTAATAACCAATTACCTAACACAAACTAACCCTAGGATTAGTTGTCTAACACTGTGTAATACATTCAAACCTTAATATAAAATTAATATATATGACATTTAGAAATATTACAATAATAATATATTTCAATGTGTGTTATTAATCAAATATTTTAATAGGCATGATTAAATTCACTTATACTTGAAAATATATTAATAACAAAAAAAACATTTAAGATAGATAATATACTCCATAAATAAAATGTTTAATGTCCACTATATTATATATTGTTTAAAAAATTATGTATTCATCATAAAGTAATTGGGAAATATATGTTTTTTATGCATAAAAATTTTGAATTAGCTTGACTATTTTTCATTTTAGTTATTTTTAAGTACATAAATCTTTTTGGGTGATAATTTTTTTTTTACAAGTTTATACTCTATATAACTTAAACAATGAAGAATTATACATTGTGTATATATAGATAAAAAGAACCAGAAGCACCATAGATTCATTGAAATCTATTAAAGGATGGCAAAGATACATTTTTTTTTTAAATTGCACTCTAATGAAATTTACACTTGAATAAATTTAATCCCTTTCCATAAATAATCAGTCCATGCTTAAAAAAAATCTATACTAATTTAAATTCTTAAATCCATTACTAACTGCAAAATGAATTTTTCCCATTTGCCAACCCTGATTAAAAAAAAAACCATTTCAAAATCTGCAAGGCTTAAAGAAAAACCAATCCTTAGACGAATACGCCATACAAGAAATAACAAGACCTGCATGGAACGGCACTAAAAGTGTACAGGGGCCGTAGTTGTACCGAAAGATACTAAATAGCGAGGTTGTAAAAGTACAGTTGCTTCATATCATTCAACTCGTTGATGTAAATGCCCAAGTTCGCCAAAATTGCGGAAAACAGTACGAAATTCGCCAGTTCCTTACAATTTCCGAACAATTCGCCGAAACTCGATCCGATTAGTAGCATTAAGGGTTAATCTAAGGGTAGTTGGTTAATTCGCGCCGGATGTCTTCTAAGCATACCGGGTTGATCTATTAGATTATATTAATTGAAAATTTATGGAATATATCTAAAAAGATTATTCATTACTTATTATAGAAATAGATAAAGGTTGGATGGGATATATAAAGAAAAAAAGAAAGAAAGCTTAAGGTCAAAGAAGGAAAAAATGCCAAAAAAACCATTTATTATTTGTTATTATAAGATGTTCTGAACAGAAATAGATAAAGATGAGATGGGATATATATAAAAAATGAAAATTGAAGGTAGAAAAAGGAAAAAAAAAATTGAAAGTAAAAATGAAATTAGAAAAATTCTGTTTCTTTTAATGGTGAACACATGAAAAAGATGACATGTGGTGTGAAAGTAGTTTATTGATTTGTTGTTGTAAGATGCTATGAACAAAAAATGATAGAGGTTGGATGGCATATGCAAAGAAGGAAAATAGAAGGTAAAAGTGATACTAGAAAAAAAAATATGTTTTCAATCCTTTAGATCTAGAGAATAGGATAACAAGAAAAGTGATAAATAGCTTAATTTTATAACTGATTAGTTTTTATGAAGAAATTATAGATAAACAAGTTTTCAATTTAGATTTTATAAATTTACATCTATTATATAAATAAGGTTCTTTAATTTCAAATTTAAAAAAAAAAAAAAATCTATAACATAAAGTTTTTAGAAAAAAATAAGTTTTAGAAGGAAAAGATTAATAATGTATTTTTTTTAGATAATTTTGTTCATAAATTATTAAATTATTTAAAACTAATAAAGAATTTTCAAAATTTAAAATAAATTGAGAAAAAAACTAATAATTAAAATTTAAAATAAATTGGGAAAAAAACTAATAAAACCGCACAATATAATTACTTAAACTTCGGATTTTTTTTATCGCAGCTCGGACAGAGTATAAAAAATTTAGCTTCTTCTACTCTCTCGTTCATTTGCCTGTTCCCCTTGAGCATCCGCGATGAGTTAGTTGACAGCTCTCTAAGCTCTCTAACAACTCTAGGTGAAGTGGAAGGGCGTCAAATTAAAGGGTGGATCCAATTCCCATTTCAGACATGTTGCAGAAGTAAGATATGTTCAAAGAACCCTAGCTTCTGATGGGGCTGATTGGGCAATGCCACCGCATGTACCAATTAATAACAAACATGAAGATTATAAACCTGAAACACTTAATTTTTAATTGATATGGATGAAGGTCTCATATAGTTTTGCAGGTTATTCGGTTGAAGTTGAAATTTAATTGATTTAAAAATAATAAGATAATATTAATATTAATAAGTTTATTATTAATAATAATAAAATTTATTTTAATGTTTATTATATGAAGAAAAATAATAATAATAATAATAACATTTTATATAAAAAAGATAAACTAATTATAAGTAAAAATTTATAATTTTTTTATGATTATTTTTACTTTGTAATATAAAAGAGATGTGTAATTCATTTAGTATTTAATATAGACTTTGGTATTTAAAAGTGATCTATTGGGATTCTGAATTTATAGGTATAGATATGGATCAAATCTCTTAAGTAAATAGAGAATGTAAACAATTATAAACATCAAGCATTTCATTTTTAATTTATTTGCATGAAATATTTTTATTATATTATTCACATTAAATTAATTATCTATTAAATAAAAAATAAAAAAATAATATTGCAATCCCTAGACCAGGTGGGGCTATTGTCATCCCACCTGGCCACATGACTAGGGGATGTGGCAGCACCCCCCCTTAATGATTTTGTAATGAATTTTGAGTGCTTCATGGGAGATTCCTTCATGCCACCGTCCGACACCCAATATATCAAACTCAATTCATACAACTTCACTCGTGTGCAAGTCTTCTCGCCTTGGAAACAAATCCTCTCACTTGCTCATGTGCCTTGGCTACCTCATGTGACTAGTCTTTGTAGAATCCATTGATGAGTACCTTAATTTCCAGGTTGATAGCCACCACTCACATCACATTTGAAGACATCTTCAAGAAGCAAAGCATTTGGAGAGGCAAGGTGTAGCTCACCGTTAAAATGAAAACTCTATAAACTAAGTATTATTTCCTTCTAGGGAGTTGGAACATAGACACTAGAATTCGATTTGCTCATAATCATTCAATAGACCATGGCTGGTTTGATACTCGTCTTCCACCACTGGACTCTATTTGTCTCAACACTCTCAACAAAATTCTCAATGGGGAAAGCCAACTCATTGATGAGGCCCATTCAATTGTTGCTACATTTTACATTCATTCCATAACACTCTAGTGGGATTCAGAAGGTGAGTTTCACTTCTAGGCAGAGAAACATCTAACATTTCTAGGTTGGAATTTGCGTTATAGAAAGTTGGATAGTTGTCTCATATTCAATCTTTCCATTCCTCTTCTCAGGAGAAGCTTAATACTTCCTTAAGTTATTTTACTCATCTTTTCCTTGGTTCAGTGTCAATTTTTGCTATTATTGATTTATTGGACACTAACTCTTTCAAGTATGTTTTCTCTATTATCCAACATTTTCGGGTATCTAATTTTTCAAGCCACACATGTATCCACGAGGCTATTTCCTTTCGATCTCCTCCAATCCTTACAAACTTAAATCTTTTCAAACCCTCTCTTAAGCCTTCCCCTTCATATTAGGTATCTCTTCGAAGCTTCCCTTCAATATATACATCCCTATCCTCCCACCCTTGACCTTTTGCAATAGTATCTCTCCTCGTGTAGTCAAAATTCCCCATCAGCATGCTCATGTTTGGAAGGGGGTAGCATATTATAAATAACATGGAAATAGGAGACATACATGGGCTCAAATAAAAGTTGAAGATTCAATAATACAGTTTTAGTAACTTACCCCACCTCCAATCCAAGAATATCTCCCACAGGATGAGAGAGAAACGGCCAACTAATGGCACCTTCTCTTAGATATGGAGGTTTTGGTGGATATGGCTAATTGGATGTTTGATGCAGGTCATACACATGAGGAAGATACAATCAATATATGTACCTTGTGGACATCTATTGGCACATAGTGTATTTTGTAGGAAACGTCTTATTGGTTAGGCACAAATATTGGGATGACCATCTCTCTATGCAACACATGCATTGATATTTGACAGACTTCTATCATCAGCCCGAGTGCATCAAAAAGAATATAAACCTCCCTCCTACTACTCACTACTCATTGGGTAGTAACAACGAGCTTATGCAAGTACCAGGTGCCACCCCAGTTTCTAGAGCTCCTTACTGAATGAGTATACCAGAGTAACTAGAACTGAAACTTAATTTACATAAACCATTAGAAAAAGGTTACATTAGACCTAGTGTCTCATCATGGGGGGCCCTTGTACTATGTGTCAAGAGAAAGGATGTCACATTTAGAATGTGCATCAATAATCGCTAATTGAATAAGTTAATTTCCAAAAATAAATAACCATTTCCCCAAATTGATGATTTTTTCAATCAATGAGGAGGGAAATATATTGTCGAAGATTAGTTTAAGGACCGACTATCACCAAATGTGGATAAAATATGAAGATATTCATAAGAAAAATTTTAGAACTAGATATGATCACTATGAATTGATAGTGTTACCCTTTAGTCTAACTAATTCACCAACAACCTTTATGTGTTTAATGAAAAATGTGCTCCAAAAATACCTTGATAGGATTTTGATCTCATTCATAGATGAAATTTTAGTGTATTCCATAAATGAAGAAGAGCACAAAGAACATTTCAAACTGGTGCTGCAACATTTAAGAGAGCATCATATTTATGCCAAACTCAACAAATGGGAGTTTTATAAAGACAAGATACAATATTTGGGTCATGTAATTTACAAGGAGGGGTTGTATGTGGATCTTGAAAAGGTTAGGGCTATTATGAATTTCCCCATACCTAAGGATGTGTTTGTATTTCACTAATTTATGGGAATCACAGGATAATATTGAATATTTATAGAGGGCTTCTCAAAATTGAATTACCCCATTATTTCGTTATAGAAGAAAGGAAAAAAGTTTGAATGGACAACCAACTGCCACGAAATTCTTTACAAGTTAAAGAAAACTATGACAATGGCTCTTATACCAAAAATTGCATAACCAAATAAGGAATTCACTATTTGTACTAATGCATGTTTAGAAGGCCATGGAGGAGTGTTTATATAGGGAAATTCTCTAGTAACATATGAGTCTAGGAAATGGAAAATACATGAGAATAATTATGTTGTATATGATTTAGAGTTAGTTGCAGTGACACAGTGTCTAAATATGTGGAGACAATATTTGTTGCGAAATAAATTTACTTTGGTGACAGATCAAATGAGTTTGAAATATTCTCTCAATGAACCATATTTAAATGCTAGACATGGAAGGTATTTGGATTTCCCAAGTGAGTTCAAGATTTATATTAAACACATGAAAGGTAAAGAAAATAAAATAGCATATGCCTTGAGCAGGCATGCACATTTGTTAATGGGAGTATCTGTAAGCAACATTAGTTCAAATTTCGAAGAAAAGATTATAAATTCAATAAAACCACATCATAAATATCTATAAATTCATTAGAAATTACAACAAATAGATGTTGGAGGATATGCTAAAAATTATGAAAAAATTCTAACCTATAGAAATACATTGTATGTCCTTGATGTGAATGATTTAAAACAAATTATACTAGATGAATATCACAAGAAATCATATGCAGTCAATCCCAGATGTCAAAAGATGATAACAACATTAAGGAAAGAATTATTTTGGCCGAGTATGAAGAAAGGGGAGGAAAAATACTTAGAAAAATGTATAGAATGTAAACAAGTAAGGGTGGAACACCAACACCTTGCTCAATTTTTTAACCCACTACCCATTCCCGAGTGGAATTAGGAAGTGATTTCATTGGATTTCATTATAGGAATACAAAGGAAAAAGTGACGACATGACTCCATCAAGGTGTTGGTGGAAACATTGAGGAAATAAATACATTTTCTATCGTTGAAGTATACTTATGGAACAACACAGATTGCCAATATTTTCATGAAGGAAATTTTCATACTTCATGGAGTACCAAAGATGGTAGTGTTAGACATAGATGCTAAATTTAACTCCAAGTTTTGAAATGCTCCATTTGGGGGCATGGGAACTCAATTAAACTTCAGCACTGCATATCACCCTCAAAAAAATGGAAAAACATAAATGACTAATGAAATCTTAGAGGATATGTTGCAAATGTATGCCATGGACAGGCCTACCAAATGGGAGGATTTCATATATTTAGTAGAATTTGCATACAACAATAGGTACCAAACTTCAATAAAAAGTAGTATTTTTAAAGCTTTGTATGGAAGAAAATTTTATACACCGCTGAGTTGGATTCAAATAGAGAATAAATTTATATTAGGACCAGACACTTTGTAGGAAATGGAATACCTAGAACGGAAGATTAGACAAAACATCAAAATTCCACAGGATAGGCATAAAAATTATGCGGACAATAAAATAACCCATAAAGGATACCATGCTTACTTAAGAGTAAAACTGAGGAGAATCACCTTAAGAACAAGGAAATGTGCAAAATTGGCAGCATGATTTTGTGGGCCTTTTGAAATATTCGATAGATTTGTTCCAATATCATACCAATTGGTTTTTCCCAGCCATATTAAATTTCACGATTTCGTTCATGTGTATTTATTAAATAATTATGTTCATGATAATTTTCATGTGATTCATTGTAATTTGATAGAAGTGGAACTTGAATGATATTTCTCGCCAGAGCCACTCTGCATCTCAGATCGGAAAGATATATTCCTCTGGAATTGATTGACCACTCGGGTTAAAGTGCAGTGGAGGCACTTTACACCTAAGGAGGCTACTTGGGTTCATGAGGAAATAATGGAAGAAGCTTACCCAATGTTGTTAAACAATTAAGTAAATGAACAATAAAGATCGAGGATGTTTCTAATTTAAAAAGAGGGGAGACTGTGTAATACCCCTCTATTTTTACTTAAATATATTTTTGTTTTCAGATTGAAATGTGTTTAGTTATAATGGCTAGAAAGCCATAACGAACTTGAATTAAAATGAAAAATAAAGTGTAGTGATGTAATAAATGAATTTTATTAATGAAAAGGAAAACTAGAAATTACTTAGGAAAGAAAAAATTGTGTTAGGAGATTCTTTCCAAGATCTGGAAAACCAATATTGGTGGATAAGATCAAGACAACCTTGCATTAAATCACTCCTAAAAAACCTTAGGGGTTGATTAATAATATTTACTATGATAGGAGAGAAAACATACGAAATCATTTAGTTGTAGAAAAACACTCAGTAAGGGTGAATAAAGCACAATGGAAGAGAAAACTGGTCTTTATAGAAAAAGGAAAAAAAATAATACCTTTTTCAAAAGAAAAAAATGAAATCCTAGACCAGTGGGTTAGCATACGCATGATAGGTGGGGCACCGCTAAGAAAAAATATTCTAGGGAATTAATGTATAAGATACATTACCTAGAATCACAAGAAGCTGTTGATTCCAAGGAAATGATATCTCAGCTTGGGGGGAACCGGTGGTGAGGGTTCATGGTTGAGTGGAAAGTGGTCCTCCCTATGTATTTTCCCATTTTGTACCTAGTTAGAAATTATGTTTACTAGTTATACAAAAATTATTATGTTTACTAGTTATATCCAAATTATTTTTTTTACTGGTTAAACACAAATTATGTGCATTTTTAGTTTGAGTAATTAATCAAATATGTGAATGAAAATAGTAGAGTGGGTATACAATAAGTGATAAAATGAATTTGGGTGCTTTTTATATGCATAATCTATGCATGTGTATTGTAGGAAGATGGTGGTATATGTGAATTAGTAGTTGTAGAATGGGAAGGCCATACATTGAATTTTGTTGTTTTTTAATTTTTATGAATATATAAAAATGTGATTTGTGTGGTCATTTATGCTATAATTAGCATAGACACATACATGCACTGATAGGATTTGTTGTGAAAAGAAGCTTTAGTTTAACGATAAATAAACGTATCATAATTTGGTGTTTTTGTGAAAAATTTAAATGAATAATTGTTACCCTCAAGAATCATAGATAAGAACCCTCTTTGGGTATGGTGATTTTGTTAGCTGGAGCCAGTGGTTTGTAGCCTTGGTGAGACTATACAAAAATGTTCCCGTTAAAGTTAAAAATTATTCATATCGAATAAATGAGCGCAACATAGAAAAAAAATATATTCTTACAATGGGAACAGGGGAGGATTTTAGTGAAGCCCTTTAAGAGATAGTCACATCGTGAGTCATTATCATATGACTTGTGAGGCTATAATATTTTTATAAATCAACGTCAACTAACTCAGTTCACCGATAATTGGAGGGAACCACTACCCTAAGTATGCTAGGAATCTATTTTCTAAAGAGAATCTCATTATTTTTCCATATAATGGGTTACAATCTAGGTTATAACCAAAATTGACAAAAAATTATTTATTGGAATTAACTTGAACTAAGGTTGTTGTTAGAATGGAACCTACTTCATTAGAAAAGGAAAAAATTGAGTTTAGAAACTCATACTAGTGTCAGAAATTACTCATAATAAAAGAGATAGGTCATGAAAAATGTATCAGTATTTCTCATTAATCCATTATAAATTCTAGATGGCCAACAATACCTATATCATAGGATTAATATTGTTATTTGGAAACAATTTTAGCCAATACAAAAACTAAATTTTAGAGCAATAACATATATAAACCTTGGGAGCTTTAATAACCTAAAATTACACTTAATCCATGAATAAAAGAAAATATAGTGATGCATTAGCAATTTCAAGTCTAGCAAAAATAAAAGACACATATAATGTCCTCTCTATAATCAAACCATATATTTAACATCCAGAAGGAACACGAATTGGATGAAAATTTTCATGGGAAATAGATAAAATCGTACGTTGCTAATAGAACCATGAATGAAACAAAATACATTATATAAAGAAAAGAAAAATCTTAATGTACAATTCCACTTAGGAAAATGTTACCAGTGTTATAAAAAATGAATTTACAAGTAACAGTCTCGGGGTGCTAGGAACTGATTTACCACCTAGAAGAAAATAGACAATATACATTTAAGTAATGATTTGTACTTCTTCATTTCAAGAAGTAAGCAAAGCAAGAGTACAAGCTCTTAAAAATATAAAAAAAATATTTACTCAGAGCAAAGGACCATAAAATTTGAAGCTTATGAGCCATCGCACACTATATGTGTCAAGCATCGTATGGGGGATGATTCTGGGACTAACATGTCATTTTAGAAGCCTTAGTTATATACCAAATAATCCTATAGGTGTAGAAAAAAATAACCAAACGACGTTTCCATAAACATGCATGTAAAAATGTGGGAAGAGGCAAGTGAGCTGACAGGGAGAAATAGGAATATACAGAGGTGAATTTCTTCACAAATTTTCCTTCCTATGTCAGAAAAAAACATAAAATATTAGAATGTGATTATTACTGGTAAATTTCTTCCAAAAAAAATCAACAGGGTAGACAAACTAAAGTCGACCTCGTAATCATATGAACTAGAGATATTTTTCATACTGAAGTTTGTAAAGGAAATCCTTTGCATAATTATCACTACCGAGAGTGGAAATAGAGCGTGTAGAGTAAAAAATAGAATACACAGATTTTTTATTGAACCTTGTTATACCAATTCTGAATGGGGCACAATTCTATGGGGAAATTATTGAAAAATAAAAAAGTTAACAATACGCAAATAAAACCACATTTAAAAGTGAATAACCCAAGTATTAGTTTTTTTATAATATACCTGTAAGTAGCATGTGATGAGGTTTAGTCTTGGACAGATAAAATGAGTTTGTATGACTGAAATAATAATTAAATAACCACTCCTATTTCTACATTATTCTAGATTATTCTCACATGCTCCCTTAATGGAGAAATGGGTTTTCTACAACACCTAATTTACTTCTAAAAAATTCAAACTTGAGTTTACCAAGAGGCTTGGTAAAGGTATCAGCCATATTATCCTTGGTATTACAAAATACTAAATCAATTTCATTTGAGTCAATCCTCTCTCGTACAAAGTGGTATTGCAGCCCAATGTGTTTTGATCTGGCATGATATATTGGATTGTGTGCTAATTTGATATCACTTTGATTATCACAATTTATGCATGTTGAACCACTTTTCTTCTCTTCGGGATCTGCAAGAATTCTCCACAACCAAACAACTTCACAGGTGGCATTGGTCAAAGCTTTGTACTCAGATTTTGTTGATGATAAAGAAAGAGTTGGTTGTTTCTTACTACTCCATGACACAACCCCTGATCCTATATGAAATGCATAGCTAGAGGTAGATCATCAGTCATTAGGATTTCCTGCCCAATCTTGTTACACTAAAAATTGTCATCCTGACATTTTGCTATGAGTATGAGCTCATTATAACTCATACTTCCTCCTTTTGCAAGTCTAACATATCAGTTTTTCATATCAAGCCTTGAAAATCAGAGAAAAGTTCCTAAAAATCTCCTAAACTTTGGTATCGCACTTTCTCTATACATTGCCTGCGGGCCCGCACCTAATGTTCAGCTATCCTGCGGACCGGAACCACACTTTCTATGTGTTATAGGTGCGGACTCTTGTAAAACTAAAAAAGGCGAGAAAGTAAAGTTAAAAATTTGATTTGAGATTAATTCTAGAAGATTCTAGACGAGAATTTTCGGGAATAGGTACGCTTTGATAAGGTACATGTATCCCTTACCTTATGGAGCTAACCCCTTGATGTGAGGAGCTTATCCCTTTGAAAGAGGATTATATCCCTTCATATTTGGAACAGAAGAACCTCCTCTTTTCCATTATAAAAAGAGGCATTGGGTAGCCTCAAAGGGAGTTGAAGCTTTAGAATATTTGAAGATAAGTGCTGTTGAGATTCAGACTCAGTTAAACAAGACTTTTGTGAGGAGAGATTACGTACCTCTATTTGTCTTGATTGAAAGAGTGTAGAGATTGTCAAAGTAGAGGAGACTCCTGCTTCAGACCCCGGGAAGGCCTGTGCAACATCAAGGCTCAGGTTGTAAGGTTTTCCTTCTTTTGAAATTAATACAAATATACTCATTTTTCTCAATAAGCTGTTTGTTAATGGTTTATTTCATAGATTCCTTGATCACTATGATAAGCATGATTTATGATGATGTCTATACAGGTGCTATGTAATACTTTTCTTTTTTGTGACTGTAGGTTTACAAGTGAAACTCCTTCAAGCGCGCGGAGGATAACAACAACTTCAAACAAGCACTGGACATAAGGTAGGTCTTTTAACACCTATATAGAGCTTTTCATATATCGTATATGCTTATACAAAGATTACTCTATTTGGATATTTGTTGCTAGATACTTTTAGTACTAGGGAGATCGGTCTTGTCCGCAAGAACGATTTATCCGTACAACAAATTCGCGACTCCACTGGGGAAGACCTTGTTGTGTTTTTGGTTCTCTTTTATTTTGATTCGAGGAAACATTTTTCTTAGTTTTGATTGATAGACATCCGCCTGGGTAGTTTAGGTTTTCTCTGTTTTAGAAAATTTTCAAATCTTTAGTGTTTTTCTCTAATTTTTTCTGGGACCGCACTCTGTCTTCTTTTGACAGTGCGGGCAGTTTTGCATCTTCTTTTAGTAAACAGTGCAGTACCGCACCTGGTACTTTTGGAAGCCTGCGGACCCTGTTTAAATTTTAGAAAAAACTCTAGATTTCTTTTTTTAGTTTATCTTTATTTTGATTTAGTATTTTTGATGTCTACCCAGATTGATTACTCTTTCTGTCAAAAAATTTCTATGAATGAATTCCAATAGTATTGATGTTTTGATGATTTTCTCGAAGACTTTGCATTTTGGATTGCATTTCGCTTGGTCTTTGTAGCAATTTGAAGCATTTGACATTTTTAAATACCTCATATTACATCGGTTTTCTTTTCTTTTTGTTGAATCTGACCTTCTTGTGAAATCATCCTTTATTGAGAAATAGAGCTACTTGTTTCTTTGCAAATCTTCGAAAAAGAACTTTGTTATTGGTTTTTGAATTTCATTTTTATAAAACATAATTGAGTTTTTTTCATCTGTTTGTTATTCTGGACGAATAGATCCTTAGTTTGCTGAACAACTAAGTAAAACATTCTTCAAAAAAAAATATTAAAGCTTTTATTCATTTAGATTGTTTAAAGAAAATTTAGATCTCAAGATTAGTTTTGTAGTTTTGAGTGCAAATTAGTAAATCTCGAAATTAGTTTTGTAGTTTTGAGTGCTTTTTAGAAATTTGTAGATCTCTTTTGAAGGAAAATTGTTTTTTTAGTTACAAGTTTTCAAAGAAAAAGGATTTCGTTGTGAGATTCAATCATTTATTGGAAAAGACAAAAATATTTTCTTTCAAACATTTTTTATGTTTAAAGGAAGAATTGTTTATTAAAAGGATTGCATTCTCCAACTCTTTCTTTAGATAGAAGTTCATTGAAAGAAAAATAATTGATTATCATTCTTAGATGCATTTTTAGTGTTTTTGGAAGTCGAGTCTTCACACCATCAAAGTTTCATTTCCGCACCCATTGACTTAAGAAACAGCTCTTAAAAGTAACGCTTAATTAAAATTCATCTAGCAATATTTTATTTTCTAGGGCTCTTATCACCAACATAGCTTAGGCTAGTATCTTGGAGTAGGGAGTAATTAACTCTCCAAGATAGTAAAAACAAACAAGTAGACAAATCTTGCGGTAGGAAGAAATTCCAATTGTTGCATCTATGCTCTGGGAAGCTCCTCTTAAAGGAGTCAAGCACGAGATCATATCTGAACCAGTGTGGTAATCAATCCTTCCTCATTGGGAACGATAGAAGATATACACGTATTAACAATGGTAAACCTCGGATAGACCATTGTCGAGGAGCCTGGGGTCACTTGTTGGCATACCTTGGATTATTTCAAGGAGCCTTCAAGGGGATTGAGCTTTGTTACTCTGCCCTTGCGTGTGTGTCGGATCGTAGACCGTTCCCCCAGGTATATTTGTTTCTGTTGGTAACCTTAGAGACCATAATCTTTAGGATTATTTCCTAAGGTGACAGTGGAGGGAAGATCCAACTGTACCTGGAACAGACATCGGCTAGACTCACTTGGACTCTCCGGAGGGTTATCTTCACTCGAGATGGTATAGTGGAGAAGTTTGCACCGGTCTGTTTCATTAAGCAGGTTGTCGGGGTAACTGTTCCAACCGCCCTTTTCGTATTAAATTTCTACTAAGTTGGATTTCATCACCAACTAGTGTTTTTAGTACGGAAAGTTACTGTTTGTGTGTGGTTTGAACTCTTAGATTTTTTTTAAGCGTATGATTCAACTGTTTGTTTCTTAGAGACTTTAGGTGTTTTCATTGAAATTTTCTTTGTTTGTGTGTGGTTAATTAATTTTTTAATCGTGGCAGACTTGCCAAGAAAATCCCAAAGACTACAAGGGAAACCCCCCGAATATACACCAAGTCAACTTGAAGGGCTACGTGCTCTGGTATCATCTAGCAGCAGTAGGATTAGATCAACAGAAATTGGAACTTCATCCATTGTAATTCATCCTGATTATCAAACACCTACAACATAATACATTCAAGAGCCGATTTCAGTTTCTGAAGTTACTGGTTATATTTCTCCTTCCAGTGAACTAGTTGATGAACCTGAAATCTCTGAACCTGAAACTGAACCTTCTGTTTTGGAAACATCCTCAGGATTTATTTCACCAACTTCTAGCGATCTTGGTTCACCTAGGGTAAGAAATATCGTCACTGACGATCTTCCAGGTGGTCTTATTTCTATTGAAGAACTTACTAATCCAGACGAAGATATATCTCTTCCCGACTCCCCTCAATCTTTAAATCTTAGGGAGCGTGAATCTATTTTCTACAGCCCTATTCGAACTAGTGCTTGGTATCTATCCTTAACAAATTTTTTAGAAAATCCGGGTCTTTCTTTTCATCCACCTCGAGTTCCATTTCATCCTACACCCAGAGGTTACTATCCGCCATCCATTATGGCAGGAGAGTCATCCATGTTTTCCCAGACTCCGGAATCATTTTTACTCGGTGGTCCTTCTGTTCCTTCGGGATACCAGGCTCTATCAGGTACTTTATCGGGAGCAGCTCCTCAACCCATTGAAAACATGTTATCATCTTGTCTTAATGGTCTTAAAATTGAAACGTCGAACGCAGAGCAAATTTCTATGATGTCTGGTAATGTTCCCAATCCTCAACCACAAGGTAGTCAGTTACCGCCTGGGGGGGAAACCTTAAGGAAATCCGTTACCGCCTAGGGGGAAACCTCAGGGTAGTCAGTTACAGCCTGGGGGGCAACCTCCAGGTAGTCAGTTACCACCTAGAGGGCAACCTCAAGGTAGTCAGTTACCACCCGGGGCACAACCTCAAGGTAGCTTTTTCCCAGGACAAACTGTGGAATCATATTATTTTGGGGGACAACCCTAAGGACAGTACATACCTCAAGGGTATCAACCTTCAGGACAATACATACCTCAAGGTCAACCCCAAACTCAATATGCTCCTCAGGGTCCTTATCAACCCCAGCTTCAGTACGCGCCTTAGGGTTATCAACCTCAAGGTCAGTACCCAATTCAAGTTTACCAACAGCCTTCTGGTCAACCATCTATTCAAGGAGCCAGAAATTTACCTCTTAATTATCAACCCTACATTCAACCAGGTTATGGTCCTTATGTTCAACCTTCTGCGAGACAATACCCCAGAATGATGGTGTGGGATCCATCCCAATATTGACAGCCTATGCAGCCTAATGTGCAGTTTCCTTATTAGCCTGGACAGCCTTTAATTTCTGGTCCAACCAAGCAACCTGTCCAGCCAACTATTCAAACTCTTGCACCTAGTACTGTTCAGCAGGCTGGGCCTAGTTCACCTCAGACTCCGCCTCAAACTGCTGCAACAACTGTCCAACCTACAACACCTGTTTCTGGAGTATCTGTAACCCTGAGTTCGGCTCTCCTTGTATCAGTGCAAATCCCTCAAGTCTCTGTACCTCAGTTAGGACCTTCAGTTCAGACTTCGGTTCAGATACCTGTAGGACAAACCGGTACAACTACAATTGTCACAAGTCAACCGCAATTCACGTATCAACCGTACCAGGGACAGCCGCAATTCGGTCCCTATACACAAAATCCAAACTATCAGTATCAACCATACCCTGGCTATACTTATCAACAACCCCAGTTTGGTACGATTAATCCTAGTTTTCCGGGAGGTTACACAATTCCTAATGCAAATCCGATTCCCAACTATCCTGGGTATCCACCTCCTGGAACTGCTTTTGCTACTCAAGGTTTTCGTGATCCTAGCCGTTAATTACCATTTATAGCAACTTTAGATTTACCTGATTTAACGCGCCTTACAAATGATCCAATTTTTTATTATCAGAACTGGCCGCCAATGCCACATAAGTTGCCCAGTGATATACCAAAATTTGAAGGTAAGTCAGGAGAGGATCCATCAAATCACGTCATGACTTATCACCTCTGGTGTGTGTCTAATTCAATTATTGATGATTCGATTCGCCTACGTCTTTTCCAAAGAAATCTTATTGGTCTTGCAGCCAAATGGTACATCGAGTTACCACGAGGCTCGTTTCATAACTTCAGTCAGTTAGCAACTGCCTTCTTGACTCACTTTCAATTGCCATTCAGATACAACAATGGCACGGAATTATTAACTTCAATGAAACAATCCATGTCTACGTATATTTCTGATCATATCCATGAATGGCGACGTAGGAGACGTTTGGTGAAAGTTTATATTCCGGATCAAATTTTGGCGGAATGATTTGTTAAATCATTGTTACCCAAGATTACTGAAGATGTAGCTAAGACTGGTGTTGTTACTGAAGAGTAAGTAATTACTTAAGCTCAGTACCTTGACCTCGTTTATACGCAGTCAGGTACTTTACATGAGAAAATCCCAGACCTTCCAAAACAAGGTCAAATAGCTACTGCTCCTTCAGGGTCTCATGCCGCTGACGGTATGATTGGTACGGTTAATTCTAAAAGCAAGAAGAAATCTTCAAAGAATTCTTCTCCTAACATATAAGTTCCACGATTCTAGAAAGGAGGAGAATCTTCCCAAGAGATTTCGCCGATATTCATGTCGTAGAGACATCTACGACCAAATCTAAATCCGGTGGTAAAAATAAAGGGAAGAATAAAAAAAGAATTCGAAGAAGAGAAAAATGATAAAAAAAATGAATCGATGATGAAACGTAAACCTCGCTGTCTTGTTTCATTTGTGAAGAAGATCATTTCACGAAAGAATGTCCATATCGAGCAGAGATTTAAAGAAATTTGTTAAAGGATCACAACAACACAACATCTTGAAGGATCTGTTTCCAATTCAAGATAGTAAGATGGTTGGTTCTACCTCGACTACTTTTGAAGAACCTATTATGATGATGTCTCATGTAAGGATTGCGACACGATCGCAAGATTATGGTAATAAGAATCTTTTTTATGGTAAAGAAGCAGAATATTCTAATGCAAATGCATCAACTACACCTCCTCGTGTTTCTGGTCTGCTACAGATTGAGAAAAAAAATCCAGACTTAATAATCAAACCGCCTACTAAAGGTGTTCTTTGTAAATCAGCTTTCAATCCACATGTGAGAGCTGCTCAGAATTACAACATTGTTGAAGACTTAGCTATTTCTCCTTCAGCAATGTCAGCTTTGGAAGTGCGCGTCATACTTGACATAGCGTAAATTGCTTTTATGCTACACTATAGAATTTGTTGATATTCGGGATTCTAACCTTATAATCTTCGATTTGAGAAAATAGTACACCTCGTCTACCTCCACATCAAATGGCTTTCAGTTCCGAGTGTTAGTAAAAAACGGACCAATCTTTCGGACTAGACCAATCTTTCGGAATGTGATTGGTGAGGGAGCTTCAACGTGTATTATGTCGATTCAGTGTTGGAAATCACTTGGTTCTCCTACACTCAACCAATCTCCGACGATTCTTAAGGCTTTTGATGGTCAATGTTTTCAACCTTTTGGTATTTTGCAGGATTTACCCATAGGGGTCGAAGGTAAAATAGTAAATCTAGATGTGCAAGTGGTTGATGCCCCTCTAGATTACAACCTTCTCCTAGGTCGAAGTTGGTCTTATGCTATGACTTCTGTTGTTTCTTCGGTCTTTCGACTTATAAAATTTCCATATCAAGGAAGGATCGTAACAATAGATCAGTTAACTTATTTCTCTTCCGACCCAGCCTCTACAGAAACAATCTAGCATGTTGGTAAAACGAATATTCCTTATAAGGATGTTGGAGTAGGTTTGATTAAAGATTTTGGTTTAATAGGAACTTTTCCCTTTCCTCCTCCTAATATATCGCCTTCTATTGCAAATATTCACATGATTTCATCAGACACTATTACGTTTGATGATCCTTGGATCATACCTTCCGATTCCGAGTTAGATTCATTTGATGGCATGATGCCTTTGAGTCCATTTAAAATTGCGTATCAGGCTGTAAAGTCACTTTCAAACCCCTCTTCAACCGAAACTGATCCAATGAATGGGATCCATGAGGAATCACTTTCTATATCTAGTTCAGTCACAATGACATTTCCTGAACTTGTTCATACTTATGAGAAAATTTGTGAGTTTTTGTCTGTTGATGATTTGCCATGGGAAGATCTACATCACCAATCTTCATTTTTACCTGAGCTAGATCATTTTGAAGATGATTTCGCTTCAATTTTTACTGCTGAATATGTTAAAGAACCACAGGATCCTTTGCAAAATCATGATTCTGAGTTAAATTTGGAAAACATATCTCGAATGGTTCTTATTGACATTTCAGTCAAACCAGGAATAATTGAAAACATTCATATAGTTCTTGCTGTACTGAAGATGAAATTAAAGCTTATAAAGCCCTATTTCAAGAATTCTGTGATGTGTTTTCCTGGTCCTATGAAGAAATTCCAGGAATTGATCCGTCAATCGTTGTACATGAAATTAAGACTTACCCGGATGCTAAACCTGTTCGTCAACATTTACGTCAAATTCATCCTAGAAAAGCTGCTGCTATCAAAGTAGAAGTTGAAAAATTACTTCGTGTAGGATTCATTTATCCAATCCCCTTAATGGATTGGGTATCGAATATTGTTCCTGTAACTAAAAAACAAGGAACAATAAGAGTATGTATTGATTATAGGGATATTAATCGAGCTTGTCCTAAGGACAATTATCCAACCCCCTATATCGATAAAATAATTGATGATTGTGCTGGCAGTGAAATGTTTTCTTTTATGGATGGATTTTTAGGCTACAATCAAATAAAAATACTCCCTGCTGATCAACCGAAAACAACTTTTATTTGTCCATGGGGGACGTTTGCTTATTGCGAACTGCCTTTTGGATTAAAGAACGCTGGAGAAACTTTTCAATGGGCAATGTCCTACGCATTTCATGACACTAAACACATTGTGCAGCCTTATCTCGATGATTTACCTGCTCATTCATCACATAGGGCCGATCATCTCACTCACTTACGGGTTATCTCTATGAGATGTCGGCATTATCGAATTAGGCTGAATCCACACAAATGTGTTTTCTGTGTAGAATTGGGTCGTTTACTGGGATTTGTTGTTTCAAAAGCAGGCATTCGCGTCGATCCATCGAAGGTCGAACCTATTGTCAAATTGCCTCCTCCTTCGACTTTACGCCAACTCCAAAGTTTGCAGGGGAAAGAAAACTTTTTACGTCGATTCATTCCTAACTATGCCGAGCCTACAAAGGGTTTTACCCAATTGTTGAAATAGAAAATTCTATTCTTTTGGGACGAGATCACTGATCGATCTTTTGATGCATTTAAACACGCGTTGATCCATGCACCGTTATTGTATCCTCCCGATTACAATCAGGATTACTTTTTGTACCTCGCCGCTTCTCATTCCACTATTGGGATGGTATTGGTTCAGGAAGATGAATCTCACAATGAACATGTGATTTACTATCTTAGTCGAAATCTGCATCCGACTGAGATCAAATATACACTTGTGGAGAAATTGGCCTTGGAAGCTGTACAAGCTGTCCAAATATTTAGACATTACATTTTGTTACGCAAAACCACAGTTATTTCTAACTGTAACCCTATGATATACATTTTGACCGAAAAATTTCTAGGGGGCAAGTATTCCAAATGGATAGTCATCCTCCAGGAATTTGACTTGGAATTTGAAAAATCCAAGGCAAAGAAATCTTTGGTTTTTGAGGAACTTATGTGTGATTTCCCCTCTACTGATACTGAAATAGTGGCAGAAGAGTCAATTGCGGACGAATATTTATTTCTTATCAGTACTGTTGATCCATGGTATGGAGATATTATCGTTTATCTCCAAACCTAATCTTTTCAGCCTGAAATTTCACGATCTCAGCGACAGAAAATACACTTCCAATCCCAACAGTATAATATTATTGGTGATACACTTTATCGCCGTGGAGCGGATTCGGTTTTTCGACGTTGTCTTACTCATGATGAAGCTGAAAAGGTTTTAAATGATTGCCATTCTGGAGCATGTGGCGGCCATATGTCTGGGTATGCCACTGCCCAAAAGATATTGCGCGCTGGTTATTTCTGGCCATCATTATTCAAAGATTGTATTTATGCCGTCCGGAAATGCCATAATTGTCAACTTTTTGATAGTAAAATGTGCACGCCACCCGCTCCTCTTCACCCTATAATTGTTGTTGGTCCTTTCGCGAAATGGGGTATCAATTTTATTACATGTAACCCTCACTCGGCCGGGGGGCACGCATATATTATCTTAGCAGTAGATTATTTTACTAAGTGGGCCGAGGCAATGCCTACATTTTCGGCTGACGGCAAGACTGCTGCAACTTTCGTATTTAATCACATAATTTCTAGGTTCGGTGTTCCTCAAGCCATTATTACAGATCATGGAAGTCATTTTCGGAATGTCATGATGACTGAACTGACAGATCAACTTGGCTTGCGTCACGATAGTTCCACTCCGTATTATCCACAAGCCAATGGTCTGGTTGAAGCCATAAATAAAGTTTTAGTCGCCATGATCAAACGCATTATTGGTATTCACAAGACGAATTGGCATTCCATGTTATTTTTAGCACTTTGGGCATATCGAACCTCGGTAAAAACATCAACTGGTTTCACTCCCTTTCAACTCGTTTACGGTTTGAAAGTTGTGTTGCTGATTGAATGCAAAATTTCGTCACTAAAATTAGCCATAGAATTACTCCCAGCTACGTCTGAAGAGGAGAAACATTTCTTGTACTTGGCTCAACTAGATGAGAATCGACGAAATGCTGCAATAGCAAATGAAGCTCATGTTAAACGAATTAAAGCTCAGTATGATAGAAGTGTGACCCCTCGAAATTTTTCAGAAGGAGACCTAGTCTTACTTTATGATCAAGCCAACGATAAACTAGGGGCTAGGAAATTTGTGCCTATGTGGCATGGTCCTTTTATTGTCAAACGAAAGTTAGCAAAAGGGGCCTATGAGTTGATAGATTTTGACGGTGTCCCTTTGGATAAACCCAGAAATGGGATTTATCTAAAGCGATATTATGCTTAAAACTTGGTGTGGAGATTTTTTATTAGATTAGATTTCCTTACTGCTGGTGTGTCTTAGATTAGAAAAAGTGTGTCTAGTTTTTATCACTATTCCTGCTTATCTGAGTTTTACTCCTGATATTGCAGATGTCGACGTCTCTTCAAACCTACATTGGTTTTGTTGATGGTGCTTGCCGTAGTACACGGAACATTTCTTCCGCAACTTGGGTTATTTATTCACCCTCTGACGAGTTAGTTTCCATGCATGGGGTAAGCCTTGGTCAAACAACGAATAACATTGCCGAGTATAGTGCAGTGATTGAGTTATTGTCTGAATCCATATCATTTTGAATTTGGAGTTTGATTGTTAGGTTGGATTCTGAACTTTTTGTATTACAATTAAATAGAGTTTATACCATTAGAAATGCAGTGTTATTACGGTTATTTTTAAGAGTTCGTCTCTTGGAACGTGAATTTGATTACATTGAATATCAACATATTCCAAGACATTTAAATACATTAGCAGATGCAGTTGCTTCTAGTATGATAAATCGACATTTGCAATAATCAAAATAGTAAAACAAACAACATTCATAACATGTACACAGATAGCCGGTAAATAGTGATATATCATAGTATAGGAGAGTTTTCAAAAAATATACATCGTCTTCAATCATAGGTTGGAAACACCTTATGATCGGTAGAATGATAACACAAAAGTAAAAATATGAGTCTACAAACGATCATCCCATCACTGATGGTGATCACGATAAGAGACCACTTCTCGGGCCACCCTACATAGGAACCTCCTAAAAGGTCCTGGAACACCAATCACGTATCTCTGGAGTCTGAGTGGAATCTCATCTATGTCCATCTCTGGAATATCTAGAGTCAGGTGCTCTAGGTGATGCTCTAAGTTAGACAAGATTTCCGTTGACTGGCCTGCTGGGGCTGGGGCTGGTGCAACTGCAGCTGGTTTAATCTGTCATAAGGTTGGATATGGGCTGGTCGTCGTGGGCCCACATCTGCATTCAAAACTTTTGGTTATTAGTTTCAAAGACGATCAAAAAATAAAAAAATTAGAACTTATAAATTGTTGAAAATGATTTTACCTGATTCATCCCATTGTTCCCCGGCTGGGAGAGTCATCTCTCGGTTGCCGCGGAAATCTATCCCGGCTTATGGAAAGTCCTTTATGGTAAAAATTTGGTGATCCAGCCAACGAAAATATGAAGGAAGAAATCGAACAATTTCAGAGCCCTCAATACTGTGACGGGCCATCAGTGCGACCCAACGAGTCATCTTAGGTTCTCAAAGTCGACTGGCATCAACAGAAATACTCTGCGGAGCTAGCATGGGGATCCTCTCTAGAGAAAAGGTAACGACGATGGATCCATATCCAAAGTTTTTTAGTTTACCATTCTTCGCTCTAGTCAATTGGCCTTTTATATTGGCCAATACAGCTTCGCACCAGTTGAAAATGGTGCCGCGAAAACAGTCCACAACAATACACATTTTGGAACCGGTAGCCACATGTAGCGCAACACTCGGACCACACAGTCTGGTAACAGTAAATGCAATAACTTTCAACTCGGGACGGATGATTTTTTTTATGTCAATCCGTTTGTCCCTAGGGTTTGCCTAATCATTACGGAATTCCAGTTGAATACTAGCAACAGACTGGCCACCTGGCCTAGTCCCAAACAGAGAAACTTGTTCGCCTCTTTTGGACAAACCAGTCAGAAAATAAATATCCTCTAGCTCAATTTCAAGCCGGTGGCCACCAATGATGAAACACTGGTCCTGCACATTCCACCTGTTTACCAGCCATGTCAGGAGGTCTACCTCTGCCCTCATGCCTTGGATGGCCCAGAATTTATATATACCACATGCCTTCAATGCTTGCATTATCGGCAAATGGAGCATTGCGGCATCATCCACATCCTCATGTTCGCGTTGTCTCCAAACCAACATCTTGTTACTCCTGCAATGCATAGAAACACAAGTTAGAACAATCTAATCTGGAAAATTTTGGGCAGCAAATGAGAAATTTGAGTTTTAATTTTAAACGCGCGGGGTCCGCACTTAGTCTTTATACAAAGTGCGTAGAAACGCACATGCTCTGTGTGATGAGTGCAGACCCATGAATTTTTTCTATATACAAAAAATTCGGGGTCCGCAGGTCCCATGTGTCTTACCTGCAGACCCCCGCGGGCGAATTTTTAAACCATATTTTTCCCTAAAAATAAAATCTAAAGCCTAAAACTAAATTGTAAACTGATGAAATACAAGATTGAGAGGTCGTGGATTACCTGGGACTGACGGTTCTCGATTTCTCCGGACGGATTTTCCAGAATCTTCACAGGAACGTTCTTACCCAAAAGCTTTTTACTTTTCACTCTGAAACTGAACAGTAAAAATGAAATTGAAAAAGTCATTTTTATAAGTTTTTTTGAATAGATGAATTTTTAATTTGTTTATTTTTCACTTTAAAAAGGGTATTTTTGAAAGCATTTTTACTTATCTTAAACAGGTATGTGTAATGTTTCAAGTTTTTGTGCAGAAATTGGATTTTTCAGGAAAACTGATCATTTTTCAATAAAGAGCATACTTTTATCACTTTTTCTAACTCTTTCAAAAATTTACGAAAAAGCGAAACATTGGAGTCCTCTTTTAAGCCCTTTTCAGACTCTCTAAACATGAAAAGATTTCCGAGCACTTGATTATTCGAACTCGTTAAAGTAAATGAATGATCATCCCTTCAGTATAAGTTTACCCCTTTTGCGGACTGAAATGGACTATTTACGAAAAAGGTATACGTTGACTAATTATAGTCAATAGAGTTCTCTCCCACATTATTTTATCCTCTTTCGGGCTCGAGAGACTAAATTTACGAAAAAGTACACCCATGGAGTTTTCTTAAGTTTTTTCTTCTGACTCCCTAAAATTGAAAAACACCAAGTTTCTCCTATAATGGACTCGTTAAAACTTAACAGTAAAGGACCTGTTCAATTTTAAAAATAGGAACGGACCACTCCTTCTTATGGTTCAAATTTTAAACTAAGTTGGACTCATCCGAAGGATGAGCTTATAAACAAGAAAATGTTATCCTCCTCAAGCTTGTCAAAAATAAAGAGGTACTTGCCAGAAATGGTGGGGGAAAAGAGAGAAAAATGGGCGTGTTTGTTGTATTTTTATTTTTTGAAAATCCAATCAACCACTCTTGAACATGACACTTTGATTTACCTGGGTTGGGAAATCCTTTGCCTAACAGTTAATCAAACCAGATTGAAAGTCTTCAGCCGGTTTCTGGGTATTAGCTTTGGGTCAAATGTTACCAAGCCATATGTAGTGTCGTTATGTGTTCAAGAGGATAGTTCAAATAAACCATTCATTTGCAAAATATCCATCATCCATTTTGACTATCCCTGAGTCAGTCCTTGCCAATATATTTTCAAAACTTGATCTATGATTTCGTGTTGTGGGCTTTCCTACGAAGGATCACTTTCTATCGACGACAACTCATTATCTAGGAAGTTGATCCAGAAATCATCAGTACCTTGGAATCGGCATGCCTTAATGGCAGGTTTCTCGCCTTCGACGACAGGTTGCATCATTGACCTTCGATCGAATGATTCCGTGAGATGTTCGACTTCACCTCATTCATTCACATTTCATGGATTGTACTGAGTAATTTGAGAGCCATTGACATTACTGGTGGTTTCTCTCATACTTTTTAACAGTTTACATCATTGACTGGTAATCAAGTGGTTTCTACCATGTTCGACTTCAACACATTTATTCACATGGATAGAATCGTACTAGTTCGAGATGCGGAAATCAAGACCCTGGATCTAGTTTCTACCATCCAGGCTACGAGGAATTTTGTTATCATTCATACAGTAGACTATTTATAAATAGATGGCTGCATCCATACTGTGTCTACACATTTCTATACTGTGATGTATTCAAAATCATTCCTATATCAGAACCATTTAAGTTAGTTCTAGTTAGTTCTGATCTGAATATGGGAATGCCTACCTCAGCGATAATATAATTACATATATATATTTTGCATTGAATGTTTTTATAGGTTCCGACTGGGGTGTCCACAGGATGATCCTTGAAATGATAGAGTACTACACTCTTCATATATGACAGACTTCAGTATCATCTATTCCAGACTTTGCACTTTAGGGGGCAATCTGTTACACTAAAAATTGTCATCCTGACATTCTGCTATGAGTATGAGCTCATTATAACTCATACTTCCTCCTTTTGCAATTCTAACATATCAGTTTTTCATATAAAGCCTTGAAAATCAGAGAAAAGTTCCTAAAAATCTCCTAAACTTTGGTATCGCACTTTCTCTATACATTGCCTGCGGGCCCGCACCTAGTGTTCAGCTATCCTGTGGACCAGAACCACACTTTCTATGTGGTATAGGTGCGGACTCCTATAAAACTAAAAAAGGCGAGAAAGTAAAGTTAAAAAGTTGATTTGAGATTAATTCTAGAAGATTCTAGACGAGAATTTTCGGGAATAGGTACGCTTTGATAAGGTACATGTATCCCTTACCTTATGGAGCTAACCCCTTGATGTGAGGAGCTTATCCCTTTGAAAGAGGATTATATCCCTTCATATTTGGAATAGAAGAACCTCCTCTTTTCCATTATAAAAAGAGGCATTGGGTAGCCTCAAAGGGAGTTGAAGCTTTAGAATATTTGAAGATAAGTGCTGTTGAGATTCAGACTCAGTTAAACAAGAATTTTGTGAGGAGAGATTACATACCTCTATTTGTCTTGATTGAAAGAGTGTAGAGCTTGTCAAAGTAGAGGAGACTCCTGCTTCAGACCCCGGGAAGGCCTGTGCAACATCAAGGCTCAGGTTGTAAGGTTTTCCTTCTTTTGAAATTAATACAAATATACTCATTTTTCTCAATAAGCTGTTTTTTAATGGTTTATTTCATAGATTCCTTGATCACTATGATAAGCATGATTTATGATGATGTCTATACAGGTGCTATGTAATACTTTGCTTGTTTGTGACTGCAGGTTTACAAGCGAAACTCCTTCAAGCGCGCGAACGATAACAACAACTTCAAACAAGCACTGGACATAAGGTAGTTCTTTTAACACCTATATAGAGCTTTTCATATATCATATATTCTTAGAGAAATATTAGTCTATTTGGCTGTTTTTTGCTAGATACTTTTAGTACTAGGGAGATCGGTCTTGTCCGCAAGAACGATTTATCCGTACAACAAATCTGAATTAGAAAAACCTTTTAGTGAAACATCAGATTCATTAGTATACATAATATCCAAATGCATTGTTCCTTTTAAGTATCGGAGATATTTCTTTGTAGTGTTCTAGTGATTTCCTCAAGGCTTAGCCATAAACTGACTAAGGATATTGACTAAGTATGCAATGTCTGGTATGGTAGTGGTGAGATAGCTCATACTTCCCACCAATTGATGATATAAAGTTCCATTTGCCTCTTTAGTTCCATCTCCTTTGTACAAATTTTCATTCTGTTCTAAGGGAGTTGACATAGATTTGAAATCACTCATGTTGAACTTTCTAATAATTTCCTTTGTGTATTTACTTTGAGTGATCAATGTTTTACCGGGCTCTCTCTATACCTCAATTCCTAAACAGTAATGCAATTCACCCAGATCTTTCATTTAAAATTCCTGAGACAACTGAATTTTAATTTATTCAATTAACTTATAAGCACTGCCTGTGATAATGAGATCATCCACATATAAAGATATTAAAGAAACATTTCCTTCTTCATCTTTCTTAACATATAGGTTAGGATCATTTTTGCTTTTCACAAACCCATTCTAATGAAAGAAGGTATCAATATTTACATACCATGATATCGGTGCCTGTTTCAAACCATATAAGGCTTTTCTTAACCTACAAACTAGATGCTCCTATCCCTGTTTGACAAATCCTTCAGGTTGAACCAGATAAAATTCTTTAAATCACCATTCAAAAAAGAAGATTTGACATCCAATTGATGTATATTCCAATTATCTTTTGTATCTAAGGCAATCAATACTCTAATTGTATTCAATTTAGCTACTGGTGCAAAAGTATCATCATAATCAATTCCCTCTTGTTGAGCATATCCTTTTGCAACTAATCTCACCTTAAATTTATCAATGCTACCATCTGCTTTAAATTTAGATTTATGCAACCATTTTCTTCCAATTGGAACTTTTTTTTCAGGGAGTTCAACTAATTCCCATGTTTGTTTTTCCATAAGAGAGTCATATTCATTAGTCATATCATTTCTCCATTGTTCATGCTCTTTAGCCTTTTCATAATCAACTGGCTCTACAACATTCATGATATTAGACATCAAGGAATAATCTATATACCTTGCAGGAAGAAGGGTTTGTCGGGTTGAACTTCTTGGTGCAACAATACCTGTTGGAGTTCCATCCATGATTCTCCTGATTTGAGGTGAATCTTCCTCTCGTGAAAAATCAATGTTCCTAGATGTGCTGATGCTTATTTCTTTCTGATCTTGAACCTGTACCTATACCTGTTCTTGTTCTTGTTTGACCAAAGTATCAATTTTGATATGGTCATCATTAGATATATGCCAAGCATCATTATTGTATCAATTTTATCAACATTCTCATGAAATACCACATCTCGACTTGCAAACAGTTTATGTGAACTGGGATCAAATAGTTTATATGCTTTTTGATCTGTACAATACCCAATAAAAACACACTTGATTGACTTTGCATCAAGCTTTCTTCTGTTATCCTTAGGAAAATATGCAAAGGAAGTACATCCAAATACTCTTAAATGACCAACATCAGGTTTATGACCATAAAGAAACTCAAAAGGAGGTTGAAAAGCTAATTTCTTAATGCGACTTCGATCCTTCAAATAAATAGCATTATTAATGGCTTATGCCTAGAAACCATTAGAAATGTTTTTACCTTGAAGCATACTGCGAGCACACTCCACCAGTGTTCTATTCCATCTCTCAGCAACACCATTTTGCTGAGGAGTATGAGGTATTGTAAACTTTTGTTGGATCCCATGAAATTTACAATACCTGTTAAACACTCCTGATTTATATTCACCACCCTGATCTGATCTGAGAATTTTAATGTATTTGCCTGTTTTATTTTCAATCAAAGTTCTAAATTCTTTAAAATACTCAAAGACATCACTTTTTCGTCGTATGAAATAGACCCATGTATATCTAGATTTATCATCAACAAAAATAAGAAAGTAGGAAGCACCACTAAGCGACCTAGTTTGCATAGGTCCACATAAATCAGTGTGAATTAATTCAAGTATATCATATTGTTTTTTCTCTATATGAACAAGAAACTCCTCTCTATGTTGCTTACCAAGTGCACAAGCTTCACATCGTAAATGTTCACACTTCATAACAGGAAGACCTTCAACCATTGTTTTTCTTTGCAACAACAATAAATCATTGTAATTTAGGTGCCCACACCTGTGATGCCATAACTTTGCTATTGACTTCTCTTTGGATGTCAATGCAACATGACGCTTCATTGTCACATCCAATTTATACAATCCACCAACCCTGGTACCTATGGAAACAATCTTGTAGCGATCCTAAACATCTTTCATAAGACACCCCAATTTACCAAATTCCACTTTTAAATTATTATCAGTGATAGTTGAAATAGAAATCAAATTATTTTTAATATGAGGAACATACATCACGTCATGAATCTATCTCATTTTTCTGTTAGGTAAGTACACACTTATTATGCCATAACCTTGGACTTTATGTGACCTATTATCTCCTAGGTAAATGTCTGTGCCATCAGTTTTCTCGCAATATTTATCATACCATTCTTTATTACAAGTCATATGAGCTGATGCACTAGAATTGATGAAGCAATCAGTCACATCATCAGTTTCAGCAGAAAATGCAGCATTAGAAAGAAACAATTTAAGATTTTTACCTCTTGCAATCAATGCTAAATCCTTGTTGTCGTTCTCATCTAGATCTTTAATAGTAGGTTAATGATTCACATTATTATTCCCTTCTTCATGAACCATTGGTAACTCTTCAATTATAGAAACTTGTTTGTCAAAATATTCTTCTGACTCAAAAATACTACCCAAGCCCAAAATTCCTCCAAATGACCACATGAAAAAACATCATCAGAAGGAGCTAAAAATATAGACATATTTACAACGCCCCACTTATCTCACCTCCAAATTTTGAGCTCTCATTCACATCATAGCTCAAGTCTCTATGTTGAATGTTGACAACAGATGTTTATCCTATGCAGATCCTTCAACCCAAACCAATAGCCTTATAATTACAATCACGAACAGAGCACGAGAAATTTTCACTCCTCACAATATTTAAGAATAGGTTTCATAGCTCACTAGCCACGTGGAGCAATTTCTAGAGTGCCAATGTGTTCTCAGCATGCTCCTCTGCACTCTAACTCATTTTTCATATGTGTGGGAAGACAACAACTTGAATATTCCAATAGGTTACAATCTATAGAAAGTGTATCCATAGGAAATACCTCTATTTTTTTGACTTCGTGCTCTTTCCTTCTTCTCCCTTAATGGTGGATAGGGTCTTCTACAAAATCGACGGTGTCTTCTCTGGTCCTTGTATCTTCTCCTCGATGGTGGTCCTCTTCTCCCTTAATGGTTGAACTAATTAGTCATAAACACTTCCCTGTAGACTACTCAGATGTCGACCTTTCTGTTGGGGTCGAGGGCCTCAGGTGGTGGCTCTAACACTCAGCTTTATGCATCGGGCATAGACAGGGCGTTCTTCCTCTTATGGAGGCTACAACATCTACTCTTCATCAAAACTAATGGCGCAGGGTTGGTAATGCTATGATCTTAAATCTTCAACGACTCTAAAAAAAATTTGGATAACAGACCTTTAATCTCCGATGGCTCTGACTCATCAAACACCAAAGCTCTGATATTTAGGGGTTTGAGGCAGAGCGATTCGTTCCGGCCAGTAGAATTAATATCAATGTCATCCAAGAAGAATGAATGGCTCGTCATGACTGCTTCAATTCTTTCACTGCGCAGATCACACACGCAGGCTTGGACAATAGATAATCAGCAGTAGAGATTCTTCATGACGGTAGTAGCTCTTTCCTTCACAATTTCTGAGTGGAATTTGCAAGTGGTTCTTCCATTTAACACAGGCACGAGATCTTTACTTAATATGTGCTCTCAATTTCCCTCGGTAGTTCTGTTGTTCAGGGGACTACAAATTTATTGACTGACTTACATGATGGCAGCAAACTCTGATACCAAATTAAATAAAACAAAAGAAACACACAGAATGTGAGAAAGATCTCACAACACTTGTCCTTTAGCTCCATGATAACATTACAGATTTATATCATAGGCACTCACCTAATATTCCTAAGTTTGAGGCAACAATCCTAAACTGGTGGAACTAAACTCTAATTATAAAACTCTCATTCAACAAACCATAACCACTCCTATTTCTACATTATTCTAGATTATTCTCACAATCAGTGACCCCAAAATGAATCTCTCTAGAAGTTAGGTCATGAGCCATACCTGTGAAGACATATTATGTAAATTTCATGAGAAAAATAAGTAAAAAATTAAAAATTAAAAAAAAAATTGAGAAAATAACCTAAGAAATTAGTTTTGGGTCCAGAAAACAAAAATAAATTGAGAAACAGGGATTGTAAAGAGCCCAGTTGTTGATTTAGCTAAAGCAAATCCACAAAAAAGGTGACACAAACCTAGAGAGACAAATTCAAGTTGGTCTCATCCTAGGTAGCCACCGCCCTAAGTTGTAGAAGAGGGCCATTTATGAATATAATATAATGATACAAATTCCTGATACCTTCTCCAGAGAGGAAATAAAACATAAAAACATAGAGAACTGGTTATGAAATTTATATTGCAGATCAACTAGGTTTAGGAAACTCTATAATGTATTTCCACCATTTGATCGCTTCAAAAACATCTTTATCATACACATAATCACCATCGGGAATTGATCTGACAGGGGCATGTGAATTCCATGGGAAGGGAGGTGGCGAGGTCTATGCCAAGTCTCTTTGTGATGGTGTCAATCCCCATGAGGAAGATGTATCTTTAATTATGAATTTACTTTTCATAAAAAAAAATTCGTAGGGTTAAGTTTACCATGGTGGATATGATAAGGGTTACATATAACATGAAATGTGACTCAGATCTGTATGGAATATGTGGAAGACTTAGGAATTAGGGTTAGCATAGGGTCATAAAATTATTAAACACAATTCATTAATACTGTATAACTTATTTCGAAATTTTTAATAAGCCATGGTGGTTACCCTCTTTTTCCTTGGCACTGAGGACATAAAAAAATTAACATATCGAAAATAAGGTGATATGATTATGTATGTGGTTTTGTTACAGAAGGGGTATAAACTCCCATAAATAGTGCATATTAATTCATTGAAAGAAAAGTTGGAGAAATATAGATATCCTTATTTATCCTATCATACTTCCATGTAGTGGAGATTAGGTGGACGAGGAATAAAACAATTCATGGAAGTTATTGTAAAGCTGACAATACACGTGAACCATATGGTGATAATAGCTATAGAGTGTACAATGTGTTGCTTCATTAACAACTTAAATGCACTACAATGAGTGTTCAAAGGGCCAGGTGTAGGAACTTATTCATGTTACTATCCATATAATTTACATTTGTTATAAATAAATAAAAAATCATGTGACTTGAGGTGTGTTACATAAAGATAAAATTTTCAACTTTCTTATCTAGATTACTTCTATTCTCCTTTGGAACCTATACATAAGCATCACATTTAAATACCCTAATATGTTTAATAGTATATTTCGTCCCAATCCATGCCTCATGTGGAACCTTATCTTCGAACACTAATGAGGGTGATTTATTTACTAGGTAACACATAGTGTCCACTACCTCTGCCCAAAGTTCATATCCTAAGATGGCATCATTGAACATACTCCCTCTTTTTCCCACTAGTGTCATGTTCATCCTTTTTTCAAGTCCATTTTCTAGAGCTATGTGTAGATTAGTCCTGGTCCTTGCTATATTTCACTTATTACAAAATTATTTATGTTCATTCTTGCATAGTTCTCCACCATTATTTGTCTTTGGCACATTAATTTTCTTCTCTACTCAATTTTCCACAAGATATTTAAACTATTAAAATTTTTCAAATCTTTCATATTTATTTGTGAGAAAAAATATAAATCCAAGTATTCCTTAAGAATTCGTCTATAACTGAGATGTATTATATTTATTTTTCTAGTTACGGAATCAACACATTTCAAAACATATCAATGTGCACTAGCCGTAGGAGAATCTTACCTGTTTTGTTTCCCATCTAATAAATGTTCACATATATAGTATTCTAGCGAGAAATTATACATACCTTTTACGATAACATTACCATGTGGTACCCAAAGGTAAGTCTCCTTGATATTTTATAGTATTTGACGCCACAACATACTCTTTTTCCTTAGGGACTAGGATTTGTTTCTTCTTCTACTTTGGTCTTAAGAATAATTGAAATCATGCACCCATTAGTAATATTGATTCCTAATAGCTTATACAGTTTTCTAATCCAAAATCCCCTTACCAATTAAATTTATCCTAGAACCATCCTGTAGGTATCATTTTCAAACATCATCTTGACACTTATATCACAAATCTTATATATAGAAACCAAATTTACACCAATCATAGGATGTTAAGAACACCAGGTATTTTTACAATCCTTCCATCCATTAGCTTCAAATTTATTGTTCCTCCTCTTATGATTCCCACTATCAAGTTATCTCCTAGTAGAACGTCGCATCAATTATTTCTTTTATACTCGCAGAACCACTCCTTCAGAGGATTCATATGAAAGGATGCAGCCAAGTCCATCAACCATTCCTCATGAACTACATGTTTCCATGAAAAAACCAAGTACACATCCCATCCTTTATTTGAGGAGGTTTTGTCTTTCGGAAAGGAAGCATCATCAAATCCCTTCCCTTTCTCATATTTTTTGGATATACATTTTTTCTTGCAATTCCTTTATTTTTGACATCTCTAATTAATCCAAATTGAATCATTATATTATTTTTCATTCATATTCATGCGTTTAGAGTGCACAAATTTAATGAATTAAGAGGACCATATTTATTAGTCGATCCCAGTTTGGAAAATTTCGACCTCAACCCTTTCAGAAGCATTTTGAGGCATTAAATAATGTTTTTTCCATTAATCGCAACACCCCTAATTATACACTAATATTCCTTTCAAATGACACAAGAAATACCTCAAATTTAGTCTTCATGCAAGAGATATGTCACCCAAAAGTTGAATTTCCTAGTTTGATCATCATGATTCAAGAGGATGCTACATAAGCCCCAAATATTGATGGGAAAGTGCATAACGATTAGTTTAGCTATATTATTTTATTATTATTTTATTTTATTGATTAATAGAAGTTGATATTTCACTATATTATTATGCTTTCTTATATATCTTTATATGTGTGTTTCATTTCCTTTCGCACCTTTCATTTCATTCCTTGTACAACCTAGATTAAATTTATTATTAGTTAAACCCCTCCTATGAACACCATGTGTCACACCACTGAGCACTCCCTTTATTTGTCACATTATGAGCTAATTTGGAGTGCTCATTGACACTTACTAGAGCCATAGGGTAATTGGATGATGTGAAAAGGATGAATTGGGATGATTTGGGTGGTATGTCACTCGCATGATATGTATTACAATGATGTGGACATAGGTTGGGTGAAGTGTAATAGTTAAAAATAAGCTAAACTATATACTAATAGCATTTTTACCTTGTCGCAACCTTATTTTTTTAGGGTTTTCGTATACATTTTATGATTTAAAATTCGATTTAACTATTTATGGATATTCCTTGATTGAAGGTATGGCCATGGACCTTATTCTGAAACATCATTTGGATGCATTGTTCATAAGTTCAGTATTCTATGGAGGGATTTAAAAGTTGGCATAAACAAAAAGAAGTTCATATGAAATTGCTATGATAATGAAGTTGAATGCTGGATATAGACAATCATGTTTGAGGGTTTTATATCATTACATTACATGACATATGGAGCTACTAAAATTATGTTACTCCATTTGATGAATTGTTAGCACACTTTCCTGGAGATCATTGCACTACAACATGGATCGAACCAAATGCTTGTTGGAGAATATTTAACTTGTCAAAAATTGTCTTATCATTGTGAGGGATGATTTACACTCTTGGGGAGGATTTTTGACCATGCGACCATCATTGACCAATTTCCATCTCGATGTGGACCATTTTTATCTCTTTCATAGGAGGATCGAACTCTCTTTTGGGTCATTTACACATGAAATCGTTATACATGTACTTTGATGACATGTTAGTTTAATTCATTTGAGGAGTTAGTTTTATTATAGATATAAGAAATTAGATCAAATATTGATATTCTATAGCAAAGGAAGTCATATCTCTCCCTATAAATAGAGGAGAGATTCATGGTTGGATTGTGAGAGAACTCATCTCCTTGAACCTTAATGGAAATATCTTCATAGGATAATTTTTGGTGTTAATGGCTTATCTATGTGGTGAATGTTTTTTATTTAGATTTTTTTTTCCTTTATGTCATTAAAGGTAATGTCAAAATTATTCAAGACTACCAAAAGGCTACTAATATTGATCCATTTGAAATAAAACTTTGTTACTTGGAAGGAATACCTATAGAGGCTCTTGTTAGATCTTCTCCTTAGTTGTTTTAAGGTAATTTTTAATCCTCCTTTCCAAGCCATACTCCAAATTTCGTTAGTAAGAATTTTTTTCGATTTTAGGTGATAGTTAGTCGCATGGTTGAATACTTCACCTTGGAGGGATCTCTTCTAGTATGGCCATGATTTCATGATTTTAGTTGATTAGCAAAGGGGTTAATTTACCTATTTAGTTCTAACATCTTACCCGAATCCACAAAAACCAAGTTAACATAATTATTCATATAATCTTATCACTTGATTCCACTTGACTCCATAGCCATATAATTATATCAGCACATATCTTCATATCCCTCCATCACTTTCCTTCCTTTTCTTCACTTTTTTTAAAAACCTAAAAAAGTTCCAGAAAACACATTTAATCCTAAAAAAAAGCCTTCATTAATTTCTTGGAGATATGGCCTAAAGTAAGACAACATATTGTTCGGTGACCTTCCTAAAAATTTCTAGTAAAATTGTACCTTTTTTTTATTAAGCCTTTTATCATGCACAAATTCCATCAGTAAAGCATAAATAAAACTTTTGTTGAATGTAGAACTCTCATCTAAAGCAACTTCATCACTTAAAATATCTAATAACCTAAAATTGAATTTAATAATTACTACCTTTTTATAACTATAACATATAACTACATTAGAAGTTTCTAAACATCTCGATACAATACTAACTTTAACGGTTAACATATCAAATTCTATCAATACCCTAACCTTCTCTAAATACCCTAACACTACTTCAAGTAATGAGACTACCAAACCATGAATATAAAATACCCCTTGCTTTTGAAACATATTAAGGAGGATAAATTTTGTTTGTAATTGGAAGATATAAGTGATAGTTGGGATTGATTTTAGTGAAATAGAATGCAAAATCAGAAGGAATGATTCAACATGAGCCGAAAAAGTAGTCATGGATCAACAACTCAGTGGGATGCATTTGAAAATGGATTTTTTATTAACACCAATAAAAAATTACAAGTGCAATTACACCTGGTATTATAAAGGCCATGTGATATTGTATTCGTGTTGAATTTAGAATTTGAAATTATCAATTTCATATATACCTATATATAAAAATAAAATTTCAAAACATATTATTTAATGTTTTACATAATAACATATTCAATATGAAAAAAATGAAAATTAAAATATGTAAATATTTCTTTATAGGAATAAGAATAACAAGAGAATATGTGTGTAAGATACACAAGACAGAAACTGGAAAAAAACTCAACGATATATTAATGAATGTCTCAATGAATGATGTACAATGTGTACACGTATAAATACATTAAAAAACCATTGAATCAGGTCCCCAGGTTTCTTGGACTCTAATAACCAATTACCTAGCACAAACTAACCCTAGGATTAGTTTTCTAACATTCCCCCCTTAATTCGAAGGGATATACCAAATTCCAAGAACGAGAGCTCATAATGCATAAATACGTCTCAGCCAAGACCTGAATGTCTCTTGGAAATGGTTTTCAAGGATGAACACAAACCAAAAATGGGAGAAGTCAGTGTCTTAACCAACACTAATTCTGGCACCTACATAGCAGTTCTCAAAACAAAGAATGTGGTTTTAATATGACCACAAACTTTGGAACTATGACAGCAGTTCCTTGAACGATTTCAAATCTAGAAATGCTCGCTCAGAAACAACTTAGTCAACTAATTTTGTGGCTCAGGATGTGGATCACTGACTCAGGCTCACTTGACATCTTGAACTCGAACATGTAGCATATCACCGACCAAAAAATACCCCCTTGTTAGATATAAGGTGATACATATTCGTCATCATTGCAAGACTCATCACTCTCGAACAAATTCTTCAATATGATCTGTATATATTCTTGGTTTCTTTCGTCCATTCCTAAGAAGAAATCCATCTAAAACTTAGTTTCTCTCCTGCAGTGCTCTTCTTTTTGGAACATCTATTTGACCGGTGATTTTTATTTCCATAATGCTCACACAAGTGAAGATAAAAACACTGATCTTTCACATATCCAACTATATTGCACTACTGTCATCTATTAACATTTTGTGGAACTATACCATCTAGAAACCTTGCAGTTCGAAATTTTATAGGTTTCGTGATATCTGGAATGTGAAATGATACATCATTGTTATAACCCAGACCAGTTCTATGTTTATTTTGTGTAACCTCTTCCCATGGCCTTATAACATGTTTCACATTGGGACTTCTAACTGCATCCAAATTTTCATCTGAAAACATTTCATTTCTATGATCATTCTCACACTGATGATTAGGCTCAAAGAAATTGTTGTTGTGAACAAACATCAATTCGAAATCACAAGTTTTATTTTGAAGTTCATCTCACTGTAACTGCGACTCTAACACCAAGAATTCAAATTTTATTTTAGCATTTTGCAAACATGATTGGATGTAAGAGAGCATGTCTTTTCTAACATGGACATCACTATGGACAGTAGACAACATTAAATTTCTTAATAAATGTACTAAATAATTTCTTTTGTCCATTTTCCCCAGTGGAATATGAAAGTAAACTTGCAATTAATTCAGAGAAATGGGTGTCATATACTACCAAAAATTCACCCAATACAAACAAATTTTCAATAATTTAAATGGGTGTCGGGTTCAACCGATCATGCACCCATCAACAATACAAATTAAAGCAAAAAAATGACCATTGCAACTATATAAGTAGGGATTTTTTATATATATTCTCCTAAAATGAATGCTAAGGGAATCTACAAAATCAAATATCTGACAAATTTCATCAAATAGTGACAGAAAATAGTGACATGTGGATGGTTGCTAACTCACGAAAACCAAAATTATGTTTTTGTCTTCTTCTCCAAGAAAAATATTACAACCTCCAACAAAAATGTCACAAACCTCGAAAATTTATCTTCTTTTGTTAAAAGAAAATTACCAAACATATGGATTTGAACTTACGACGTCAAATAATCCATGTAACTATATGATATTTTCTAACCATAATGTTATTTTCTTTTATTGTTTTTATCTTCATAAATTATATAACATAAAATAATCCATCTTAACTATATGAGATTTTCTAACCATAATGTTATTTTCTTTTATTGTTTTTATATTCATAAATTCTATAACCTAAAGTTAACCAAATTAGACTTCGAAGCTCAATGAAAGATGATGTGATGTTTGAAGGCTTCAATATCTCAAAGTATCCCCTTTACAAGACACCCTTGTCTTTATAACATTAGTCTTCAAATAAAGTCTTCCTTCTTGAAGTAAATAATTTGAACCCTTGTAAATTATTAATATGTGCATATTAAACAATGATACCTTTATGTGAAGATAAAAAATTTCCACCCTTTGTGAAAATAATTACCACTTTTCCAACTAATTAATTCACCCATATACCTCTCTTTATATTTTATTTTGAACTTCATCCATTTAATAGATTACCTATTAAAAATACTTTTGCATTTCAAATTTTTTCTCTTAAATCTTTTTTTTAATACCTTTGCATTTCAAATCTTGGTTGTTAAATATTTTTTTCCTGTGTACAAGGTTCTCATTCCTTGAATTCCTCTTTTTTCAAATTAAGTTGGCTTACTAGTCTAACCGTCTGTTTCAAAGGGATCTTGGTTCAAATTTCAAGAGTTTTGCCCCTTTAAAAGATTTAATAAAAAATCTTTCACAAATCACCCTCATAAAATTATCCTTCATTTTCACAATGCATTTCACAATTCCATACCAATGTAACTTCCAGTAAGCTTTACTGTAGTAAATGAATTTCACAATTCCATACCAATGTAACTTCCAGTTTACTCTAACCACTTTGACTTCCTATTTACGCAATAAAGAACATATCTACCACTGTAACTTCAAATTCACTGCATTAAATAACATATCTACCATTATAACTTTAACCACTTTGACTTCCTATTTACTGCAATAAAGAACATATCTACCACTGTAACTTCAAATTCACTGCATTAAATAACATATCTACCATTATAACTTCTCCATTGTAACTTCTCCAACGTAAATAACATCTAATTTGGGGGGGCAGCGTCTCATTCGCGCGCCAATAACATATCTGCCTTTGTAACTTCCCAGGTAAATAACATATCTTTCAATGATAAATAACATATCTTCCGTGTATTACTTCTCATTCATTACGGTAAATTGACCGGGGATTCTTCCAAAATTAAAATTAAAATTAATTCCACCAATCAAAATTCATGTGACTTCAATAAATCATAATATAGCCTCCAAAAATCTTATTTCACCATGCTACTATTAATCAATATTCACAACAACTTTTACCTTGGCTGCTTCAAATTTTACTTTTCTCTTATGCCTCTGCAAGTAGTGCACTCTTCAAAATGCATTTTATGATGCTGGTACATTCTTCCCTCCAGAAAAACATGCCTCCTCAAAAACAAACTCCATAAGCATGGAGTTTATAAACAACTTAACTTCGTAAGTGATAAAATTAATCATGCTCTCATTCAACAGAGCATCTCACCAACTCTGGACACATGGAGTTCATAAACAACTACTGTAGTAAATGAATTTCACAATTCCATACCAATGTAACTTCCAGTTTACTATAACCACTTTGACTTCCCATTTACTGCAATAAAGAACGTATCTACCACTGTAACTTCAAATTCACTGCATTAAATAACATATCTACCATTGTAACTTCTCAATTGTAACTTCTCAACAGTAAATAACATTTAATTCAGTGCAGTAACTTCTCATTCACTGCAGTTAATAACATATCTACCTTTGTAACTTCCCAACAGTAAATAACATATCTTCCACTGTAACTTCTCATTCACTGCAGTAAATTGACCGGGAAATCTTATTTCACCATGCTACTATTAATCAATATTCACAACAACTTTTAACTTGGCTGCTTCAACTTTTACTTTTCAGTGCACTCCTCAAAATGCATTTTATGATGTTGGTACATTCTTCCCTCAAAAAAAACATGCCTCCTCAAAAACAAACTCAGTAAGCATGGAGTTTATAAACAACTTAACTTCCTAAGTGAGCAAATTAACCATGCTCTCATTCAATAGACCATCTCACCAACTCTGGACACATGGAATTGATAAACAACTTAACCTCTTAAGTGAGAAAATTAACCATCCTCTCATTCAACAAAGCATCTCTGTACACATGGAGTTGCTAAACAACTTAACCTCCTAAGTGAGAAAATTAACCATCCTCTCATTCAACAAAGCATCTCACTCGCTCTATTATAAGATACACAACACACAAACTAGAAACAAACTCAACAATATATTAATGAATGTCTCAAAGAATGATGTACAATGTGTACACATACAAATACATCAAGAAACCGTTGAATCAGTTCCACAGGTTTCTTGGACCCTAATAACCAATTACCTAACACAAACTAACCCTAGGATTAGTTGTCTAACACTGTGTAATACATTCAAACCTTAATATAAAATTAATATATATGACATTTAGAAATATTACAATAATAATATATTTCAATGTGTGTTATTAATCAAATATTTTAATAGGCATGATTAAATTCACTTATACTTGAAAATATATTAATAACAAAAAAAACATTTAAGATAGATAATATACTCCATAAATAAAATGTTTAATGTCCACTATATTATATATTGTTTAAAAAATTATGTATTCATCATAAAGTAATTGGGAAATATATGTTTTTTATGCATAAAAATTTTGAATTAGCTTGACTATTTTTCATTTTAGTTATTTTTAAGTACATAAATCTTTTTGGGTGATAATTTTTTTTTTACAAGTTTATACTCTATATAACTTAAACAATGAAGAATTATACATTGTGTATATATAGATAAAAAGAACCAGAAGCACCATAGATTCATTGAAATCTATTAAAGGATGGCAAAGATACATTTTTTTTTTAAATTGCACTCTAATGAAATTTACACTTGAATAAATTTAATCCCTTTCCATAAATAATCAGTCCATGCTTAAAAAAAATCTATACTAATTTAAATTCTTAAATCCATTACTAACTGCAAAATGAATTTTTCCCATTTGCCAACCCTGATTAAAAAAAAAACCATTTCAAAATCTGCAAGGCTTAAAGAAAAACCAATCCTTAGACGAATACGCCATACAAGAAATAACAAGACCTGCATGGAACGGCACTAAAAGTGTACAGGGGCCGTAGTTGTACCGAAAGATACTAAATAGCGAGGTTGTAAAAGTACAGTTGCTTCATATCATTCAACTCGTTGATGTAAATGCCCAAGTTCGCCAAAATTGCGGAAAACAGTACGAAATTCGCCAGTTCCTTACAATTTCCGAACAATTCGCCGAAACTCGATCCGATTAGTAGCATTAAGGGTTAATCTAAGGGTAGTTGGTTAATTCGCGCCGGATGTCTTCTAAGCATACCGGGTTGATCTATTAGATTATATTAATTGAAAATTTATGGAATATATCTAAAAAGATTATTCATTACTTATTATAGAAATAGATAAAGGTTGGATGGGATATATAAAGAAAAAAAGAAAGAAAGCTTAAGGTCAAAGAAGGAAAAAATGCCAAAAAAACCATTTATTATTTGTTATTATAAGATGTTCTGAACAGAAATAGATAAAGATGAGATGGGATATATATAAAAAATGAAAATTGAAGGTAGAAAAAGGAAAAAAAAAATTGAAAGTAAAAATGAAATTAGAAAAATTCTGTTTCTTTTAATGGTGAACACATGAAAAAGATGACATGTGGTGTGAAAGTAGTTTATTGATTTGTTGTTGTAAGATGCTATGAACAAAAAATGATAGAGGTTGGATGGCATATGCAAAGAAGGAAAATAGAAGGTAAAAGTGATACTAGAAAAAAAAATATGTTTTCAATCCTTTAGATCTAGAGAATAGGATAACAAGAAAAGTGATAAATAGCTTAATTTTATAACTGATTAGTTTTTATGAAGAAATTATAGATAAACAAGTTTTCAATTTAGATTTTATAAATTTACATCTATTATATAAATAAGGTTCTTTAATTTCAAATTTAAAAAAAAAAAAAAATCTATAACATAAAGTTTTTAGAAAAAAATAAGTTTTAGAAGGAAAAGATTAATAATGTATTTTTTTTAGATAATTTTGTTCATAAATTATTAAATTATTTAAAACTAATAAAGAATTTTCAAAATTTAAAATAAATTGAGAAAAAAACTAATAATTAAAATTTAAAATAAATTGGGAAAAAAACTAATAAAACCGCACAATATAATTACTTAAACTTCGGATTTTTTTTATCGCAGCTCGGACAGAGTATAAAAAATTTAGCTTCTTCTACTCTCTCGTTCATTTGCCTGTTCCCCTTGAGCATCCGCGATGAGTTAGTTGACAGCTCTCTAAGCTCTCTAACAACTCTAGGTGAAGTGGAAGGGCGTCAAATTAAAGGGTGGATCCAATTCCCATTTCAGACATGTTGCAGAAGTAAGATATGTTCAAAGAACCCTAGCTTCTGATGGGGCTGATTGGGCAATGCCACCGCATGTACCAATTAATAACAAACATGAAGATTATAAACCTGAAACACTTAATTTTTAATTGATATGGATGAAGGTCTCATATAGTTTTGCAGGTTATTCGGTTGAAGTTGAAATTTAATTGATTTAAAAATAATAAGATAATATTAATATTAATAAGTTTATTATTAATAATAATAAAATTTATTTTAATGTTTATTATATGAAGAAAAATAATAATAATAATAATAACATTTTATATAAAAAAGATAAACTAATTATAAGTAAAAATTTATAATTTTTTTATGATTATTTTTACTTTGTAATATAAAAGAGATGTGTAATTCATTTAGTATTTAATATAGACTTTGGTATTTAAAAGTGATCTATTGGGATTCTGAATTTATAGGTATAGATATGGATCAAATCTCTTAAGTAAATAGAGAATGTAAACAATTATAAACATCAAGCATTTCATTTTTAATTTATTTGCATGAAATATTTTTATTATATTATTCACATTAAATTAATTATCTATTAAATAAAAAATAAAAAAATAATATTGCAATCCCTAGACCAGGTGGGGCTATTGTCATCCCACCTGGCCACATGACTAGGGGATGTGGCAGCACCCCCCCTTAATGATTTTGTAATGAATTTTGAGTGCTTCATGGGAGATTCCTTCATGCCACCGTCCGACACCCAATATATCAAACTCAATTCATACAACTTCACTCGTGTGCAAGTCTTCTCGCCTTGGAAACAAATCCTCTCACTTGCTCATGTGCCTTGGCTACCTCATGTGACTAGTCTTTGTAGAATCCATTGATGAGTACCTTAATTTCCAGGTTGATAGCCACCACTCACATCACATTTGAAGACATCTTCAAGAAGCAAAGCATTTGGAGAGGCAAGGTGTAGCTCACCGTTAAAATGAAAACTCTATAAACTAAGTATTATTTCTTTCTAGGGAGTTGGAACATAGACACTAGAATTCGATTTGCTCATAATCATTCAATAGACCATGGCTGGTTTGATACTCGTCTTCCACCACTGGACTCTATTTGTCTCAACACTCTCAACAAAATTCTCAATGGGGAAAGCCAACTCATTGATGAGGCCCATTCAATTGTTGCTACATTTTACATTCATTCCATAACACTCTAGTGGGATTCAGAAGGTGAGTTTCACTTCTAGGCAGAGAAACATCTAACATTTCTAGGTTGGAATTTGCGTTATAGAAAGTTGGATAGTTGTCTCATATTCAATCTTTCCATTCCTCTTCTCAGGAGAAGCTTAATACTTCCTTAAGTTATTTTACTCATCTTTTCCTTGGTTCAGTGTCAATTTTTGCTATTATTGATTTATTGGACACTAACTCTTTCAAGTATGTTTTCTCTATTATCCAACATTTTCGGGTATCTAATTTTTCAAGCCACACATGTATCCACGAGGCTATTTCCTTTCGATCTCCTCCAATCCTTACAAACTTAAATCTTTTCAAACCCTCTCTTAAGCCTTCCCCTTCATATTAGGTATCTCTTCGAAGCTTCCCTTCAATATATACATCCCTATCCTCCCACCCTTGACCTTTTGCAATAGTATCTCTCCTCGTGTAGTCAAAATTCCCCATCAGCATGCTCATGTTTGGAAGGGGGTAGCATATTATAAATAACATGGAAATAGGAGACATACATGGGCTCAAATAAAAGTTGAAGATTCAATAATACAGTTTTAGTAACTTACCCCACCTCCAATCCAAGAATATCTCCCACAGGATGAGAGAGAAACGGCCAACTAATGGCACCTTCTCTTAGATATGGAGGTTTTGGTGGATATGGCTAATTGGATGTTTGATGCAGGTCATACACATGAGGAAGATACAATCAATATATGTACCTTGTGGACATCTATTGGCACATAGTGTATTTTGTAGGAAACGTCTTATTGGTTAGGCACAAATATTGGGATGACCATCTCTCTATGCAACACATGCATTGATATTTGACAGACTTCTATCATCAGCCCGAGTGCATCAAAAAGAATATAAACCTCCCTCCTACTACTCACTACTCATTGGGTAGTAACAACGAGCTTATGCAAGTAGAAACCATAGATTAAACCCCTCCTCATAGTTAATTTCCTGTTGATATGATTTTAGTATAACAATTTCTAGTTTTCTTTTATCTTACTAAAGGCCTCGAAGACATGAGATATGACATATGTAACAACCTCCCTTCCACCCCTTTAAATATTCTAGGGTTGTGGAAGGTGTTACCTATTTGACCTCATCCCAAAAGTTTTCTATGGAGATGGGGTTAGCATAAATTCATTTTTTCAAGTATGTGGAATTTAATTATAACAAAACCATTACAAAAAACTTTCTAATAGATTTATGACTACATAAAATTTATCTCACTCTGAGTTATGGATCAAGAGTTACATTCTTTGGAATTTTTGGCGTATTAACATAGGTCATGTCATCACAAGGGAACTATGTGGCACCCACGTGTTATCGTTCCTAATCACATGGCATGACCACACTATCCATTAATGAATTCTTGTTTTACCATGCCACAAGACCCACACTTCCATTCATTATAATATATGTTTGAGATGTAGCTAAATGACCCATCTCATATTGGAACCTCCACATTGGGGGTTTCCTCCTTGCCTCCCTATGTTTCAAATTCAATTAGAAAATTCTAAGGTAGAAGATTTGAGACCCAAATTGGAGCCTACTAGTCCATGTCATATTTGGGTATCAAACTGAGTGGTTTCCTTACGCCCTTTCACTCTAACACTTTGGGGTTAATATCCAAACACCAATATTGTCGCACCAGGATTGGGTCCCTCCGTAACTTTTCTCTTATGACATTCATCAAGGTTCTTCAACCTAAAGCCATAATTATAGTGACTAGGGTTTCGCCCCAAGCCCACATCCTTCATTTATGCACATGTATCTTATCTTTCATCCTTGATAAAAAATAGTTTTCAGCGCATAACCCTAAGTAGTAGTTTTTAATTTGGGGAATGGGGGGGCTCAATTAATCTTAGCCATGGATCAGAGATGGGCAGTCTAGTGCTAATCCCAATTGTGACTTCCTCCTACTCATTAAACATCAACCACGAGGGGGGTCCCTCGATCAATGTTAACCATCAATCTCTAGTATGTTCTCCACTTAGCTACTTTAATACACACACTGTAATATCCCTTTTTGGGAATATCTCTAAGACACAACAAACTCTAACCAGAGATGGACTGGGAGGGCGTTTACCAGATATTTCACCTCTGAGAAGAGCGTGAGATCTGGAGGCTACCTGGCCCTTTCCAGACTCTGTCTAAGAGTATGAGGAAAAACACACCAAGTGTTATAGAACTAGAATGCCTGAAGATATAAAAATAACAGTAATGCAGACATACAATAGCATAGATAACATGTATAAAAAATGCTCCAAAAATAGAGAGAGAATGCTAAGCCATTTTATTATACTGAGAAATATAATGAAGTACAATAGGTGATCAGAGTGATGGCACCTAGACTTGCTCAAGGCAAATGAAGAAATACTCACAGAATAACCAGGAAATGGTTGCTCTTTGAACTGCGTCCCAGCTGTTGGAAAACTACCGTGTAGCTGCTACTGCTGAAATGAATTGATGACTAGGTGTTGTTCCCCTTGTCAGAATGAGCTGAAAATTTGGAATCCACCTCTACTCATCAACCACAGCAAAACCCAAAAATCATATCAAAAATGGCTGACCCCCAAAAATCACCCCCTTGGGGAATTACGCTGCCTTCCAAGGCTCTACGCAGAGGCTAAATAGGAACAACTGAAATACGACATAAAACTTCACCAAAATCCTCCCAAAGGCAAAGGTTGATCCTCTGCTCAATCTCAAGGCTCAAAACCCCTGCAAGAAACCTAATCCAGAGCTCCTCCTGAATAGACTGCGTCCTCCCTCTCAATGACTGTGTAGTCTCTAAATGCACAGCTCCACAACAAAACCCAAACACTAATCCTCCCACAAAATTCTGAAGAAACTACCTTACCCGAGTAGGCACTCGAAGTCCCCTGGGGCTAAGGGCGATATCTCCGATCGGAGACACTCAACACACTAAACAGTGTTGCAGATAGGCTAAATAGCCAGTGTGCTCAAGAAGTCAAAACGAACAACTCAATATCATCAACAAAGAATGAATAAAATGAGCAGGCTCTCCCCTCTATATAGCATGATCCCCTCTCAACCCTAATTCTCACCTCCTCCAATGTTGCCACATGCTCCCTCTTGGCTTGCACAGTCCCTCCATGTGTCTAGATGGGCCCCCTTTCTGCGTGGTCTCTTGGTCCCCTCGGCTCACTTAGGTTACAACGTTGTGCTACTGGGGAGTGAAATTTTATTTCTAAAGTGAGTTATGTCTCCTCTACTCACCTTTTTATTTATGAATAAACTATAGATGGAAAAATTGAGCAAAGTTCGAATATTCCAATTGGCCATAGCTAATTAGGAATATTACACACACACACACACACACACACAACTTGGTGGCATGGAGACTAATGTGCCTAATAGGGTCTATGTCACCCAAGCCAAGTCATCTCGGCATCAGGTTCTTGGCCTTCCCATATAGCTATTATGCGTCCCAAAATATTGATGGCTCAAGATCAACAAATGTTAACCCTGCTATCATCATGTCAGATTGACTTCATAATCACTCATCTATTTCATAGATGATAGTCAATGACCAATATAGGCCCATCAACCTTGCCCTCTCTACACAAAGATTCAAACATTGTCCTCAGAATCCAATTGTCAGTGGAAATATCCTATTCAACCATCATTCCACCTTCGATCCCACATAACTCCTACTCATTTTCTTGTCTATTGATCCATTTCCATCTGAGCTTCCTTGCAAGCCTTGCTCACTCAACCCCTTTGGTGATTTGGTGGCTTAATGGCCAGAGTATAATAAGTTAGGTGATAACACAAGAGGGCTATGGAAAATGCTAAATTATGGAGGTTTATAATAGGAGGGTGAAGAAAAAAAGTCTATGAGTATGATTAAAACAAGTGGGAAAGGCCCATATCACCAAAATTTATTGATGCTGAAATATAAAGGATATCAAATAATAGGAGGGTGAAGAAAAAAAGTCTATGAGTATGATTACAACAAGTGGGAAAGGCCCATATCACCAAAATTTATTGATGCTGAAATAGAAAGGATATCAAATAATTTACATAATTTCTAATATTGTGCATTTAGTAATGCACCAATTGATCCATTTTTTTTGGCCTCTTGTACAAACTATTTAATTTCATTCAAGGAGACTTGAACTATAAATTTTAAAACCATTCATATATATGATGCTAGACAACATAGTCTAGGTCACCAAATAACATGGATACAAGCATTAGTATATCATAGTATTGTGCATCACCGTTGAGTTGAGATAATAAAAATCTAAACGTACAAGGAATATTTCAAGTTGTTAAATTCATAACATCGAATATATCATGTGAATAATGAGCATACCAATAATATTCTCCATTCAATAATTCTTTAACATTCATGAATATATAAGAGCTCATTCTTCACATAAGCAATTAATGAAACATTACAAATTATAAGTCAACATATTGGTGCATTTGACTTATCTAAGTATGTAAAGGTGGTTACAACTAAAGGAAAGACTTAATTCTCCACCCAACCAAATGCTAGGTGCACTACAAATTTCATATAGTTGACTTTCCCTGAATTGGATCCAAATTATAAAGGGATACTTCCTTAGGGAAAATTCAAACCAAATCTTAGTGGAAAATCAAGAGATGGATTCCACTATCAAATTGGTTTCTCAACTTCCCTCTCAAATTAAGCACCACACTAACTCACTTGATATTAAGGCCTAGTTATAGGGTTTCACCTAAGTCCTACATGGGGCATTACTCAATCGAGAAGGTTGAACCTGTTAGGGTCCTATAAATATAGGATTCATAATTTTGAATTGACTTTTGATAGTCTTGTAAAATATGTACATACCTTGCTTTTTGCAAGTTGTTTTCCCATATTTAAAAAAAAAAATTTAAATAAAAGAAAAAGAATAATAATAAAATAAATAAAAAAAAGGTAAAAAGCCCTAAAAGAAAGGTCAAAGGACTTGAAAAATATAGACCCCAAAAAGAAAAAATATGAAAATAAAAATTGAAAGTGAGCAAGTCCAAATGCCACTACTTCTACTTTTTTTCAAAATAAATGATTATGGCAGAGTGTCAATAAATGTTGTAATCCATGATGAGTTAAACTCTTTACTCTTGACTTGTCATGTTTTCAATTTCATAGTGAATAAAGATTTTTCAAACAGTTTAATCCTGACAAATCAGTAGATAGGTAGTGAATAATGAGGAGCTCAATAGTTTGATCTGAGCCTTGGGATGAAATAAGGTATATTTAAAAGAATAAATGTTTAAAGGTTGGAAGCCTAAATGCACCTTCCAAAAGGAAGAAAAAATACTAGAGTAATGTTGGGTAGCTAGAAAGAAGTGGGAAAAAAAACATGTAATATTCATCACCAGGAAAAAATCACTAATTTCCCCTCTCTTGTAAGTATTTAGTGTTTTTGACTCTCAGTCAAACAGGCTTAGAGCATTTCTCTGACTTCTGTTGGGACCGAACCCAAGGCTTGATGAATGGTTAGTTGAAAATGTTAAATTCTTAGGTTAATCCCCATTTACCATTATTTATCCCTCATTCATACATTTTAATTCATTTTCATAAGTAAATACTCGTTCTTACTAAATGAAACATAAAACCCCATCTAATTAACTTCCTTCATTCAGAAACATACAAAAACCCTCAAAAATGCTTTATCCTAAGTAAATTGGTGAAATGATGAAAAAACAAGCTTTGCTTTACTTGTTCACATTACTTAGTCATATTGTGTATTTTTGTGTATTCCATTCCCCTTTTTCATATTAACTTTTAACTTAGTTTATTAAATCCTTAAATAAAAGCTTATCCAATTTATCTAATTCCCTATATCTAAATAACCCCAAAACCCCACTATTGTAAATATTTTGGACCAAAGTTATTATCCACATGTCAAAATAAAACCCAAATAAAGCACCCTTTGGTCTAAAACTAACTTTAATTAAATGTCCCACCCCCTATAGTTATTAAACCATTCAACAGGTTTAAAACTATATAATAAAATAAAAGTTGCGCCAATACATATGTTCAAAACAAAACATATTTAATCCCGCTCATCAACTTATATCCTAAGTTTTTAAATCAAATCAATTGTTTTTATAAGGTTCAAAAAACTTATCCCTTCGCCACCATAAAAGTCAATGTATGAGATTTAAACTAACCCAATTTATATTTCACCTTCGCAATACATACATAAATCCCTTCCCTCACAATTTTATAACCCAAGGTTTAGTTGAAAAAAGCTTAGGTTTGTTTCAATTAAACATTAACCCTACACCTATCCATATTTTCCATACTATATAAAGCCTCACGCTTTATATTGTTTAAATAATGATATATTTTAACTACGTTTATAAACCCTCGCCCATATACATAAACCCCTTTTATGTATATAAAACAATTTTCATTGAATCAATATTTTAAAAGGTTTTACCCACCAACACTTATGAAGAGCCCAGTCCCACCATTCTTTCAACTGCACCTTTCAAATATATCTTGACCCTTCGCGCCCAAGTCCCAGATCCGACGGTCGATACTCAATATCACATGGAAAAAGTGATCAACCTCCCGACTCCAAGTTGGACGTGAAATGGGAAATTTTTTCCCATTTCTCGCTCCTTGACGTGTCAATTATCTATTGGATCGCAACCATTTGACTCAAATCCACTCACTGCCCAATTCCTATGCGATAACCACTATCCTGTTTTGTTTTGAAAACTAAAACCACTTCTCGTCGCGATTTGACATGCATTTAATGTCGATAAACACAATCAATGTATGGTTAAAACCTTTGATACATACATATTATTTCATTATTCCACAGATCAAATCCTTTCGCACTGGCCCCGACTATCATAAATCTTTGTTTTAAGCATTTTTTTAACCCTGATTGCGTTTTTTCACTTGAAACCTCTGAATTTGACTAGAATTTACCTTTGAAGAATGTTGAAGAATAGAGCATCGCTCCAGAAAACTATCGAAGCCAGCGTTACAACCAAAATCCTGTAAAACCCCTTTTTACAGTTGAATACGTACATTTAAAGGTATTTTCCTCAGAATTCTAACCTGCAAATACATATTAAAACCTGCATATTAAATTCACATTATCTTTCAAGAAAGCTAATCCCTTTTATTAAGAAATTGAGCGAAGTAGAACGACTTAAAATCACAAAAAAGAGGCCAAACCCTGGCAAAATTTCCCTAGAAACCCTACGCAACTTTTTTAAGCCAATTTCCTCATTTTTCATAGCTTGAAGACAAAATTTAAAGCACCTAAATGGTTAAAACTATAGAACATACCATAGAAATACTTTTTTTTTCAAACAAACCCACCCAGAAAACCCTTGTTTTCTGTTTTATGCTAGTTTTACATCCTTAGATAAACCTAATTGAGCCAAAAGCCTAAAAGAATCCATCCTAAGCTTAAAACTGCTCAATTTCCTCCCTGTTTAATATAAAAACTCTTGCAAACAGTCTAATCTTGTAGTAGTTATCCAAAACAGCTAAAAAACAGAGCAAAGGCAAACCAGAAGCATCCAAAGCTCCTAAACCTACCCGAGCCATCTCTGCTAAATCTACTATAACATTAAATCCTCTTCAACCACCTGTAGTTGTTGCTGAAAGCATTCCTTTGACTAATCTTGATTATAAAATTGCAGAACCTATTATTGAGTTTAATTTTATAGATATACACAACTGGTGTTATGAAAAATATCTAGACAAAGATGATATTCCAATTTGGGAAACCCATTTTCCTAAGTATATAGTCCCATTGACTCATCTTGATCAAGAACTCATCAGACTATGTCAAAGATACCATGAGCCAGATCAAAGGGCTATAGTAAATGCAGAAAAAGAAATACTTTTTACCATTACAGCCCACTCAATTAATCAAATGCTTCAATTACAACCTGATCCCCAGGCAGTCCCCTTGTCTATAGAAGAATTAACTCAGTTATATCTTGGCATAGATTTCCCTGAGAGGTTCATGATCTTTCAGAATTTTATGCCTTCTCATGTTGACATTCCAAAGATAAATCCTCCATACTCTACAACTAAATTTCCTAAAGGTTCTAGATAGATTATCTCTATACTATCTTTTATCCTAGGATATTTTATAGATGAGTATACTGATGAATCTATTCTTGGTTTCCTGTCTGCCATGTCTCATGGTCAACCTCCAGCAGTCATCTTTGACTATGTTGGTTTCATAGCAGATGCCATTGATTATCAGTTGACTAAGTTACCCACAGAAGGAGTGTTTAGATATTCATCTTATCTTTTTCACTTATTTCTATTCTTTCAAGTAGAGAAGCTTCCTTTTTCATTACAAAATATGGATATAGAAGGAAAGCCTCTTTCTATAATTTTTTGGACCTCACTACTTAGAAAAGAGGGAAATGATTTTACATATTCAAATTTTTCAGAGCTCTTTTTATATCCAGCAATGAACATATTGAACAAAACAGAACAACCCAGGATCAGTGAGGAGATGAAAATAATTCTACAGCTCTCGGAACAGAATAAGGTTGGGCATTGGTATCTCTATCAAAAATACACTGAGTTAAGGATTTTTGGGTCTATCTTATTACCCTATAAGTTGCCGAAGCACATGTCTATGAGAATTTTTTCATTAGAATATCTTAGAAAAATTGTAAACTCAAATTTAATTAACTTTATGGCTGCCAAAAAGAAGACTCAGTTTAAGTTAAAGAATCAAGTTGGCCCATTTATAATCAACAAAAGAGAAGCAAGGAAGAAGAAGGTTATATAGAAGAGACAACAACTGAGACCAAATTCAAAATAATCTATAACAAAAGGATTAAATTGAGCTCAAAGGAAAAAGTGACAATTGATGTTGATGAGACAATTGATCTAGTAACTAATAATGATATAGCCACAACCATAATTAATAAAACACTTATGGAAATAGAAAATGAATAGACAGCCAATCAGAATAATACACATATGATTAAGAAGCAACATAGCATGGAGGAATCTTCCTCACAATCAGCTGAGGAAAAGGATTTGGACATCAAGGAGAAATACAAGAAGATTGAGCAGAAGAATGAGGAGATAAAGACTGAGATATATTCTCAATTTCTGAAACAAAAGCCTGGAAATTGGAATAGGCTATTATCAGCCTTTGACTATTCTACCAAAAAAATTATCATGTCATTCCTGCAACCTACTACCTCAACACCCAAAATAGTAGCATACTATAAAAAGGTGGACTTTGAGGTAGACACAGAAAATATTCATGAGCTAGATCAGATTGAATTTCATAGGCATAGCTTTGAAATGTTGTATTCTACAGTGGTAACTAAAGCAATGAGTGCTACTAAGCTACAAAATACTATCCTTAATATGCAATATCAAATGAAAATGGATAAAGCATCCTTATATGCCAAGGACCTAAGGATTAAAGCCTTAGAAGAATTAGTTTTACAGGTGGGATATGATCCCTCAAACATTCAAGAAGAAAAATTATTAATAAATAAAAAGAATGAAGACATAGCAGCTTTGAGGAAATAGCTTAAGCTTCCTCAAAGTGGGCATACACAAACAAAGGAAATCCTCCAGTATAAAAGTGAAAAAGAGGAAATGATGGAGCTCATACTAAAACTCCTACAATTCCTATAGTCATTCCAATAATTACTACAGTAGTGCCCTCTACTCTAGGAGAGAAATTAGCACCAAAGGTCCCACTGGAAACTGCAGTGCCAGTAACTTCAGCCACCACTTAAGCTACAGACTCTTCTACTACAAATGCATAACAAACAGATGAATCCAGCAAAATTGTCAAAGCCATGGAAGAAATGTCTTTAAAGGAAAATGAAATCAACAGACTGAAAAAGATGATTGAAAATCTTGAAGCTACAATTAAAATAGCTCTGATAAATGCTAAAACCTATGAACAAAAAGCAATCAAAGTGGGAGAACTGCTCAAGAATTTACAAAAAGAATTGGCTTTCACATAGCAGATCTCTTATATAAAAAAATCATCACTTTACTAACATAATTGAAGCCATTCATAATAAATGGCATTCAATTTAGGTTATCTATGAGTAGAAAGAATTGTTGTTGGCAACCCATATAGAGATACCAAAGACAAAAGATGAGTTGACTGATAAGCCTACTCAGACTTTAAAACTCATTAAATTTCTAAACAACAAGAACATGGAGGAACTTGAAGAATTGAAAGTCTTAGACATGATAGAAACCATCTTACAAATCAAAAAGGTTATCACTAAAAAGAACTTAATGCACAATCTTGAAGAAAAATGGGAAGCAATGAACTTGGCCATAACTAGATTTATGGTGAAATACACAAATTTAAGACAGAGGGGCTTACCAGACATACATGTTTTTAATGAAAAACTTATGCCCCAGAAGGACTACGATAAAAATATCAGGTATATTTCTAAAGAGAAAGTAAATAAGCCACTTTCACAAGGCACTCCTACAGGGAAAGTTCTCCTTCGGTACTTTGAAGATCTATTCTTTTTACAGCATGAGATTAAGCATCTCTTTTGTCATCAAGCCTACCTTTTCTAGATATACGGAGGCTGATGAGAATTTCAGGAAGTTGAGGAATTTCCAAATTCCCAAGGCATAAGAGTGGAAAACTTTTACGGATTTGATGTAAATATGAAAGGTAAAACAATGAAATAAAATTACCTTAAAAATAGTCAAAAAAAGAAGTTGAAATAAATGGAAAATTTGCTGGTTTTTACTGCCAAAAAGATATTTTACAGCAGTAAATCAGTGAAAGTAATGGTCAAAGAGTATCAACATTAAATATCATCAGGTTAAAGAGTATCAGATGGAGTATCAGCAAAGGAAAGTGAAATGCAACATATTTCTTAGCATCCAGCAAGCAGGACACCTGGAAAGTCAACAACTTTTTGTTAGCTAAACAGTTCTATTTATTTTGTATAAAAAGGACAACTTGACGTTTGTTAAGGAACTGTCCCTTTTATTATGTAATGATATTTTATTTTTCATAAGATAATTCCTAGAACTCTTCTAGGATATTTGTAAAACATTTTTGTATAAATACTTTTACATTACAAGTATTCAGTGTGGAATCAAATTGTTGGACTTATTATAGACATTTTTTTGAACATTGGAGGCTATTGTGTGTTTGAATTCGAAGTAGCAGACTGGACAAGCTGACTGGCATCATAATTCAGGATCCTTGTGATAAGCTTATGACTAAAGTACTTCCTACATGTCATTGTTTCCTTTTCTAAGTTTCATTCATTCATTTTATGTTTGTTCTGTCTGAATGTGTAACTAGGAGTATTACTATAGGATTAGTCGAGTGCCCCATGTCTTTAACTAGTTGCCATTTTAATATTTTCTTTTGATTTCCAGTGTTGAGAATTCTTAATTGCTCTCAGTCTCGTTTGACCTTTGCCTTCTACTGCCATTTTCTGGATCAAAGGATCCTTAAGTGCCCCTTATCCCGATCATACCACCTCACAAAAAAAAAACCATTTTCCCAAATCTCTGAGGGTTATCTATCTTGCTATGAATATATTTGTACCTTTTCGGTCTTGATTTCTAGTGCTGCTAGCTCAATTTAGACTCCATAGCCCAATGGACAAGTAGATTTCTCTCTATTTTACCTTCAAATGATTTTTTCCCACCAAGCCCTTTAAAACAAAACCAAATTGTACGTTCATAGCTAGCCTAACATTTACAAATCAAACAAAGATAAATCTTAAAGAGAGAGCCCTCTATGAACCCTAGGAAGGCTAGATCCTAGAGTTTGAAGTAGGTTTGTGGTTACCTCGAGAGTTCTTTGATTTAAATCCAAAATCCCACTACTTAAGAATTTACTAGAGTGATAACATACTCGCCACCATACTAGGGACTTAACCAATCTCCAGTCTTAAACTTAGTCTTAAAGGAAAATCTTTCAAATTATCCTTTCACTTTAAGATTAGTTTTATAGGTTGTGGGTATTCAAAAAAAAGTCATTCTAGCTTCTAAAAAAACCTACTATACCAAATCTAATCTGGATCCTAACCCTCCAATTATAGTAGATAACCCAGATCAAATTAGTAAAAAGAAACAACAAACTGCCAATTTAGAAACTAAAGTACCATTAAGAAAAGCCAATTCTTTACCCAAAGAGTTAGTGAGTCTAACTGATATTTATTTTGATCTGAAGTTTGAATATTCATTGTTTAAAACTAAATCTGAAAATGATTTGAAAAATATTGTTATGGATCCTATTTTTATTTCATTTCTGAATGAAAAACAGAAAAATATTTCAGTACGAAGAAAATCAAATAAATCTGAATATCAAAATACAGTTGAAAAGATTAATGTTTCATTGATTAAATATATTAATGAAGCTATTGAATTAACTCATTTTTTGTCTTACATAAAACCTCTAGTTTCTAAATTGCATACAAAAATAATACCAACAACAGATTCATCTTTGTATGTTGTTACTTCATTTATAGATACCACTGCAAGTTCATCCACAGATCATTTTATTCCTAGATTGCCTTTGCAGCCTAGGATATTATTTCCTTCATCCACTTCATCCACTACATCCACTACTTTACATTGAGATTTTATAAGCACCACATCTTTATTTCCCAGCAATTCCATTTACATACGAGCTTCATTTCCCAGCTCTTCAACTACAGTTTTCAGTTCATCTACTACCATTTCCAGCACAACTCCAAGCTCTTTTACTAGATCTTCTAGTCAAACTAAGCTTTTAGTCATGACTGTTAGATATGCTCCCCTTGTCTTACCTCAACAGTTGCATGACTTACCTCAAGATTATCAAAACAAAATACCACTGTTTGATGGTACTACACAATATATTGCTCAGCAACACATAATTAAAATCAAATACTTCTTTGAAATTTATGAAATAGATCACTGAGATGTGCAAATGAGATTGTTTTCTCAAAGTTTGACTAGAGAAGTAACGAAATGGTTTAAAGATAAAGTTGCTGGTAGCATAACTAAATTAGCTATATTTCATAGAAATTTTTTGAATAAATGGGAAAATAAAAAGAACCCTCTTCAAATATTATCTAAATTTGATGCATTAAGAAGAGCCCCAAATGAGTCAGTTCAAGATTACCACACTAGGTATAATAGCATCTATAATTATATTTCTACAATTATTAATCCTACTCCTTATTCTGTTCTGCCCAAATTCCCTGATGGATTTGATGCAGATATGGCTTATCAATTAAGGGAAAGAGATCTCGGCACTTTAGAAAAAATGCAAGTAGATGATGTTGGTGTAGAAATAAATATATTAGCTAAAAAATCTAGACTCAGAAATGAAAGAAGGGTGACTATCAAAGAAGAAATTCAAATTCAGATGCAAAAATAGATAGCTTAACCAAAACCTTAGAAAAAATGATGGATAGACAAAGATAATATAGAAAAAAGACCCAATTTGGATAATCAACAACAGATCAGAAATCCCAACTTTAGAAAAAACATAAATCAGGGAAAAGAAAAAGAAACAGGCCCAGACCAAACAATTCAGCCCCCATTCTAGGAGAACTATGCTGAAACTTCTCAAAATAATGATGAAGATGAATATGACATCAATCATCTAATTTGAATAGATCAAAAAAATACCATTTTCCTCACTCAGGAAGATCAGGAACTATTTGAGCTTTAACAACTCAAATTAGTGTCTAGTGAATCCTTTGACTATAAACAAGGTTATGACTTTGCCATAAATGAAATAGATAGTGAATGTAACCTTAGACACAAGAAAAACAATGAGTCTTCTACCCAAAACAATTCCTAAAATCAAAATAAGAAAAATGTAGAAGCACCAAAAACAAAAGTTTTGCAAATTCTCCTAAGGGAAAATAAGCAAAATTCCCATTCTTCCCAACCCATTTCTAGTCCTAAAATATCATCAAGTCCTAAAATTGTTGATATTACTGAAGAAGTAGCTCGAGCCTTCAAAATGCACACAGAAATTTGATGTAGCAAAAGCCTCTAACTCTGTTAAATCAGCAAATTCAGATCCGAAAACACCTTCTGCTGATCCTAAATCAGTAGATCCAAAAATTAATAATTCAAAAACACTTGCTAATACTTATAAGTCTGATAAAACATCTACTGCTACACAAAGAGTCCCTGAAAAAAAAGTTAAAAGTAGTAAAACTCAGGAAATGCAGACAGAGAATGTCAAAACAATCGAAGATAGAAATAAAACTATAGAAACTCAAGAAAAACCAAGTCAAAATATAGTTAGTAAAGATGAATTAGTTCAAATTAGTAAATCTAAACCCTCATTTAATATTCAAAATGAAATTGCTAAGTTAAAAATACCCATTGGTTTAACAGAATTGGTAAAAAATGACTTATACAAATCAACTATAACTGAAACACTGAATATGAATGATGGTGAAGATGCAATTAATTTAAATGATGATCAAGCATAGTTGATATTTGGCCCTGATGTCAATGGAAATCATGTTGATGGATCAGTCCCTCCCTTTTATATCATTTTTACCATTCATGATAAAATTCTCCATAACGCTATGCTAGACTCAGGAGCTTCACATAATTTGATTCCTAAAGCTATAATGGAAACTCTTAATCTATAAATAACCAGGCCATACAAATATTTTTTTTCATTTGACTCTAGAAAAGTTAAGTGCTAAGGGTTAATCAAAGACTTATGTGTGACATTAGTTCAGTACCCTGGTAAGAGTATATTAATGGACATTATAGTAGTTGATATCCCGCCTAAGTATGGTATTCTACTTTCTCACTCATGGGGAGCAAAGTTACAGGGATCTCTACAATTAGACATGAGTTATGCTACTATATCAGTCTTTGGTCAACCTAAAAGGCTATATACAGAAACATTGATGAAGTTTATGGTCAGTAGTGCTGAAAGACATATAAATTATCCTATTTATTTTACACCAACTAACGTGGACTCTTCTATCTTATGTAACTCTGAGAATAATTAAATCCAAACTGAACTGATTGATAAAAAGGCAACACCAAAAACTGAAAACATATTTCATGAATCCCTTTGGCACTTATACTTTGATGGCTCAGTTAACAAATAAGGAACAGAAGCAGGAGTATGGATTACAAACATTGAGACAAATCACTCAGAAGGACATACCTTCAGACTCAACTTCAAATGCACCAAAAATATGGCTGAGTATGAAGCACTCATTCTAGGCCTCCAGATCATTAGAAACTTAGGAGGAAAAAGAATACTAATCATGGGAGATTAGAAATTAATCATAAATCAAATAAATGGAGATTATTCTATTTATAATCCTAGACTAGCCAAATACAGAGATACAGTGATTGATTTAATTGATGATTTATTGGAATGCAAGTTTGCTGCTATACCCAGAAAGAAAAATTTTCAAGCGCGTTGTTTAGAAACTTTTGCTAGTACATGTAACTTACCATTCCAACCAACAAACAGGTACACTGCTGAGGTTAAATATAGACCAATTATTCCATATAACCTCAAGTATTAGCAGATTTTCTCTGAGGATGAATAGACTTAACATTTCTTAAAAAATGAAGAAGAATTTCAAAACTATAAAATATATACAAACTGTAATATAGATTCAAATTTGGATTGTGAAATAGATAATATAGATGTACATACATTTGATAAACCTACTTTATTTAGTCAATATGACCTAGATATCTTAGAGAAGATAGATATTGAATAAATCATTGAAGAATAAATTGACATGTTAGATCTCAAAGATAATTTTTGCCTAAAGTTTTAACCCCTTTGGAAGATCTCTTTGACTCCAATGATGTGTCTAAAAAGCGAAAAATGCAGCTAGATAGGTCTGATATTGAGGAACGTAATATTGGGACAGAATTAAACCAAAGATGATAAAACTGTCAGAATATTTTTAAGGAATACCAAGATGTTTTTGCTTGGAGTTATGAAGATCTCAAATGTTATGATGCAAACATAATCCAGCACAAAATTCCAATAAAAGATAATAAAAGAACATTCAAACAGAAGTTAAGAAGAATTAATCGTGTTCTATTACCTTTTATAGAAAAATAAGTAAAACGAATGTATGATGCCCAGATCATTGCACGAATTAGATACTCTGATTGGGTTTCAAAAATAGTTCCAACAAAAAAGAAAATTGGAGAAATTAGGTTATGTGTCGACTTTAGAAATCTTAACAAAGTTCCTTTAAAGGATAATTATCCTTTACTAAAGATGGATCATATATTACAAAGGGTAGTTGGCTCCTCTAGGATTTCTTTGTTAGATGGTTTTTTAGGATACAACCATATCCTAGTTGAAAAGGAAGATCAGGCTAAAATAACTTTCACCACTCCTTGGGGCACTTTCATGTATGTGAAAATGCCCTTTGGTATGATGAATGCAAGAGCAACCTTTTAGAGAGCTATGGACATAGCCTTTGCAAAGGAGATTCATGAATTATTTGTAATTTATCTAGATGACATTAATTTATTTTCCAAATCAAATAATGAACACCTGGATCGTATGAGACTGGTCTTTATTAAATGTAGGAAATTTGGCATCTCTTTAAATCCCAAGAAAAATCTCTTTAGATTATAGGAAGGTAAGTTACTAGGACATATAATTTCAAAAGAAGGAATTAGAATTGATCCTCCTAGGATAGAATCAATTCTGAACATTCATCCACCTAGAAATATCAAATAATTACAAGCTTTCTTAGGTAATATTAACTTTTTGAGAAGATTTATTTCAAACTTAGCTTAAATCACTAGAGAACTGAATAACATGCTAAAAAAAGACTTAATTCTAAAATGGACTTTTGAATCCAAACAATTATTTGAATCCATAAAGCAGGCTTTAACTAAAACACTAGTCTTAATCAGTCTAGATTTCAAAAAATATTTCATAATTTTTTCATTTTCTTTTGAGCATACCATTGTTGCAGTTTTACTGCAGAAGAATGCTCAAGCATTTGAAAAACCTATAGCTTTTTTCAGTAAGACCCTTAGAGATGCCCCTCTGAAATATAACATAATGGAGAAACAAGCCCTAGCTTTGGTTAAGGCCATCAAAGACTTCAGAGTTTATATTCTCTATTCCCACATAATTGCCTATGTCCCTAATTCTGTATTAAAAGACATTCTTACTCAGGATGGTCCTCATGGAATAAGAGGTAAGTGGATTGCCACTATCCTAGAATATGAAATAAAAATTAAACCAAAAAACTCATCAAAGGACAAGTATTATCTAGGTTAATGGCTAAATCTAATTGCAATGCACTAGATATAAATTTTATTTCTCAGGTTGATGACTAGGAAGAGATGGCGACTACAACGATTAGTGAAGCCTTTCTAGATTCACCTTGGTACTCAAATATCATCCTTGTACTTACAAACTTACAAGCTCCTCCTGAATTGTCAAGGACTAAAGATAGATTTCTAAAACTTAAAGCAATGAGATTTTGTATTTTAGATAATGTACTTTTTCGGAGAGATCATAGTGGGATATTATTGAATTGTTTACTAAAGGAAGAAGCTAATAAAATAATTGAAGAGTTTCATGCAGGTGACTGTGGAGGGAATTTATATTGGAAAACTACTGCTGACAAGATCCTCAGAGCTGGCTTTTTATGGCCTACCTTATTTGCTGATGTTAAAAAAATTGTTACTTCATGTCATAAATGTCAAATTTTTGAAGGAAAGAAGAAATTGCTACCTTTACCCTTAAAGCCTATTTCAACTGAAATTCCATTTCAACAATGTGGTTTAGACTTCATTGGATAAATTCACCCCCCATCCTCAGGCCAACATAACTGGATTTTGACTGCCACTAATTACTTCACAAAGTGGATTGAAGCCATTCCTACCAGACAAGCCACTGATGCAGTCATTATTTATTTCATAGAAAAAAACATTCTGTCAAGATTTGGATGCCCTCAGAAAATAATTTCTGATAATGTAGCAACATTTAAGTCTAAAAAGATGATTTCCTTTTGTCACAAAAATCATATTACCCTAGGTCACTCTACTGCATATTACCCTCAGGGTAATGGCCTAGTTGAATCCTTAGATAAAATTCTTGTAAATATCATTAAAAATTTACTTGAAGATAATGAAAAGACTTCGAAATTGAAGTTAGTCTATCCCTTATGGGCAGATAGACTTACTACCAAAAATTCTATTGGCACTTCCCATTACCAACTTGTATATGGAATGGATGCAGTTTTTCCATCATCCTTAAGTGTTCCAGTAATGAATATTATTCAAGAATCACAAGTGGAAACTAATGATATACAAATGAGGATTAATCAAACTATTCATCTAAAACAAACAAGGGAAGAAGTGTATGAGAAATATCAATTCATTCAAGATAAAATCAAGAATTTTTTTGATAAAAGAAGTAAAGAAGATGAATTTTACGTTGGAGACCAAGTGCTAAAGTGGGATTCTAGAAGAGAAGACAAAGGCAAACATGGAAAGTTTGAATTTCTATCGAAAGGGCCTTATGTAATTTATGGATATAGGGATAACAATAGTTTCTTTATCAAAGATTTAGATGGAACATATATACAAGAAGGACTAGTAAATGGTAGAATACTCAAACACTATTATTCATCTAAGCTAACTAATATTTAGTCCCATTCACTTTTACAACATTGTACATATACATTGAAGTTTTTAGATTGGATTGGATATTTTCTTTACAAAGATGAAGCCCGGAGAGAAGGCCCTAAGCTTTGCAGGGTAAAATGTAATAAATATGAGTTTTTTTACGCAGAAAATAGAAAAAAATTACTGGATCATCATGGTCAATGGATCAGGCTACTAGTCAACAGTGTTCTTGACATTTCACCAGAAATACCATCCCCATGTGAAGCCGCTATTAGGGTCCTATAAATATAGGATTCATAATTTTGAATTGACTTTTGATAGTCTTGTAAAATATGTACATACCTTGCTTTCTGCAAGTTGTTTTCCCATATTTTAACAAAAATAAAAAATAAAAGAAAAAGAAAAATAATAAAAGAAATAAAAAAAGAGGGTAAAAATTCCTAAAAGAAAGGTCAAAGGACTTGAAAAATATAGACCCCAAAATCAAAAAAGATGAAAATAAAATTGAAAGTGAGCAAGTCCAAACGCCACTACTTTTACTTTTTTGAAAAATAAATGGTTGTGACAGAGTGTCAATAAATTCCGTAATCCATGATGAGTTAAACTGTTTAATCTTGACCTGTCATGTTTTCAAATTCATAGTGAATAAAGATTTGTCAGACAATTTAATCCTGACGAATTGGTAGATAGGTAGTGAATAATGAGGAGCTCAACAGTTTAGTCTGAGCCCTCAGATGAAATAAGGTAGATTTAGATAGTTTTATTGCTTTAAAAGAATAATTTTTTGAAGGTTGCAAGCCTAAATGCACCTGCCAAAAGGAAGAAAAAATGTTAGAGTAATGTTGGGTAGGTAGAATGAAGTGGGAAAAAAAGAATATAATATTCATCACTGGGAAAATAATCACTAATTTCCCCTCTCTTGTAAGTATTTAGTGTTTTTCACTATGATTGAAAGACGCTCAGAGCATTTCTCTGACTTTTGTTGGGAACGGACCCAAGGCTCGATGACTGGTTAGTTGAAAATGTTAAATTCTTATGTTAATCCCCATTTACCATTATTTATCCCTCATTCATACATTTTAATTAATTTTCATAAGTAAACAATCATTCTTACTAAAATAAACATAAAACCGCATCTAATTAACTTCCTTCATTTAGAAACATACAAAAACCCTAAAAAATGCTTTATCCTAAGTAAATTGGTGAAATGATGAAAAAACAAGCTTTGATTTACTTGTTCAATTTAGTTAGTTATATTGTGTATTTTTTTGTATTCCATTACCCTTTTCATATTAACTCTTAACTTAGTTTATTAAATCCTTAAATAAAAGCTTATCCTATTTATCTAATTCCCTATATCTAAATACCCCCTAAAACCCACTATTATAAAGATTTTGGACCAAAATTATTATCCAGATGTCAAAATAAAACCCAAATAAAGCACCCTTTGGTCTAAAACTAACTTTAATTAAATGTCCTGACCCCTATAGTTATTAAACCATTCAACAGTTTTAAAACTATATAATAAAATAAAAGTTGCACCAATACATATGTTCAAAACAAAACATATTTAATCCCGCGCATCAACTTATATCCTAATTTTTTGAATCAAATCAATTGTTTCTATAAGGTTCAAAAAACATATCCCTTCGCCACCATAAAATTCAATGTATGCGATTTAAACTAACCTGACTTATATTTCACCATTCTTTCAACCGCACCTTCCAAAAAATTCTTGACCCTTCGTGCCCAAGTCCCAGATCTAACAGTCGATACTCAATATCGCATGGAAAAGGTGATCGACTGCTCGACTCCAAATTTGACGCAAAATTGGCAGTTTTAGCCCATTTCTCCCTCCTTGACGTGTCAGTTATCTATTGGATCGCGTCCATTTGATTCAAATCCACTTACTGCCCAATTACTATGCAATAACCATTGTCCTGTTTTTTTTTGAAAACTAAAACCGCTTCCCGCCGCGATTTGACATGCAGTTAATCACAATAAACGCAATCAATGTACGATTAAAACCTTTGATACATACATATTATTTCATTATTGCGCAGATCAAATCCTTTCGCACTAGGCCCGACTATCAGAAATCCCTGTTTTAAGCATTTTTTAAACCCTGATTGCGTTTTTTCGCCTGAAACCCCTGAATTTGACCATAATTTACCTTTGAAGAATGTTGAATAATAGAGCATCGCTCCAAAAAACTACCAAAGACAACGTTACAACCAAAAGCCTATAAAACCCTTTTTTTACAGTTGAATAGCTACATTTAAAGGTATTTTCCTTAGAATTCTAACCTACAAATACAAATAAAAACATGCATATTATATTAAAATTGTCTTTTAAGAAAGCCAATCCCTTTTATTAAGAAATTGAGTGAAGTAGAACAACTTAGAATCACAAAAAAGAGGCCAAACCCTGGCAAAATTTCCCTATAAGCCTTGTGCAACTTGTTTAAGTCAATTTCCTCATTTTTCACATCTTCAAGGCCAAATTCAAAGCACGTAAAGGGTTAAAACTGCTGAATATACCATAAAAATCCTTTTCTTTCAATCAATCCCACTCAGAAAACCCCTATTTTCTGTTTTATGCCATTTTTACATCCTCAGATAAACCTAATTGAGCGAAAAGCCTAAAAGAATCCATCCTCAGCCTAAAACTGCTTAATTTACTCTCTGTTTAATATAAAAACTCCTGCAAACAGTCTAATCTTGCAGTAGTTATCCAAAATGACTAAAAAACAGAGCAAAGGCAAACCAAAAGCATCCAAAGCTCCTAAACCTACCCTAGCCATCTCTGCTAAATCTAATACAACAGTTAATCCTCTTCAACCACCTGTGGTTGTTGCTGAAACCGTTCCTTTGACTGATCTTGATTATATAATTGCAGACCCCGTTATTGAGTTTAATTTGTTAGATATACACAACTGGTGTTATGAAAAATATTTAGACAAATATGATATTCCAATTTGGGAAACCCATTTGCCTAAGTATATAGTCCCATTGACTTATCCTGGTTAAGAACTCATCATACTATGTCAAAGATACTCTGAGCCAGATCAAAGGGCTATAGTAAGTGCAGAAAAAGAAATGCTTTTTACCATTACATCCGAGTCAGTTAATCAAATGCTTCAATTACAACCTGATCCCCAGGCAGTCCCCTTGTCTATAGAAGCATCAACTCAGTTATACCTTGGCATAGATTTCCCTAAGATGTTCATGATCTTCCAGAATGTTATACCTTCTCATGTTGACATTCCAAAGATAAATCCTCCATACTCCACAACTAAATTTCCTAAAGGTTCTAGACAGATTATCTTTGTACTATCTTTTATCCTAGGATATTTTATAGATGAATATACTGATGAATCTATTCTTGGTTTCCTGTCAACCGTGTCTCATGGTCAACCTCCAGCAGTCATCTTTGACTATGCTGGTTTCATAGCAGATGCCATTATTTATCAGTTGACTAAGTTACCCACAGAAGGAGTCTTTAGATATTCATCTTATATTTTTCACTTATTTCTATTATTTCAAGGAAAGAAGTTTTCTCTTTCATTACAATAGATGGATATAGAAGGAAAGCCTATTTCTATAATTTTTTGGACCTCACTACTTAGAAAAGAGGGTAGTGATTTTACATATTCATGTTTTTCAGAGCTCTTTTTATATCTAGCAGTGAACATATTGAACAAAACAGAACAGCCCAGGATCAGTGAGGACATTAAAAGAATTCTATAGCTCTTAGAACATAATAAGGTTCGACATTGGTATCTCTATCAAAAATAAATTGAGTTAAGGATTTTTGGGTCTAACTTATTACCCTATAAGTTGCACAGGCAGACGTGTATGATAATTTTTTCATTAGAATATCTTAAACAAATTCTAAATTCAAATTCAATTAACTTTATGGCTGCCAAAAAGAAGACTCAGTTTAAGTTAAACAATCAATTTGGCCCATTTATAATCAGCAAAAGAGAAGCAGGGAAGAAGGAGGTTATACAGCAGAGACAACAACTGACACCAAATTCAAAATAATCTATAACAAATGGCTTAAACTCAGTTCAAAGGAAAAAGTGACAATTGATGTTGATGAGACAAATGATCCAGTAACTAATGATGATATAGCCACAACCATAATTAATGAAACACTTATGGAAATAGAAAAGGAATCAACAGCCAATCAGAACAATACAGAGATGATTAAGAAGTAACACAACATGGAGGCCTCTTCCTCACAATCAGCTGAGGAAAAGGACTTTGACATCAAGGAGAAATATAAGCATATTAAGCAGAATAATGAGGAGATAAAGACTGAGATATATTCTCAATTTCTGAAACAAAAGCCTAGAAATCAGAATAGGCTATTATCAGCCTTTGATTATTCTACCAACAAAATGATCATGTCATTCCTGTAACCTATAACCTCAGCACCCAAAATAATAGCAGACTATAAAAAGGTGGACTTTGAGGTAGACACAGAAAATATTCATGAGCTGGACCAGATTGAATTTCATAGGCATAGCTCTGAAATTTTGTATTCTACAGTGGTAACTAAAGCAATGAGTGCTATTGAGCTATAGAATACTATCATTAATATGCAAGATCAGATGAAAATGGATAAAGCATCCTTATATGCCAAGGACCTTAGGATTAAAGCCTTAGAGGAATTAGTTTTACAGGTGGGATATGATCCCTCAAACATTCAAGTAGTAGAATTATTAATCAAGAAAAATAATGAATACATAGTAGCTTTGAGGAAATAGCTTAAGCTTCCTCAAAGTGAACATCCAGAAACAAAGGAAACCCTCTGGGATCAAAGTGAAAAAGAGGAAATGATGGAGCTCATCCTAAAATTGACCGCACAAATCAAGGAGATGGAAACTCAAATGGACCTACTTGTCTAAGAGAAAGAGACTGTAAAAGAGCCAGAAACTCCTACAATTCCTACAGTCATTCCAATAATTACTACAGCAGTGCCCTCTACTCTAGGAGAGAAATTAGCACCAAAGGGACCACTCGAAATTGCAGTGCCAGTAACTTTAGCCACCACTTCAACTATAGACTCCTCTACTACAAATGCACAACAGACAGATGAAGCCAACCAAATTGTCAAAGCCATGGAAGAAATGTCTTTAAAGGCAAATTAAATCAATAGATTGAAAAATATGATTGAAAATATTGAAGCTACAAATAAAATAGCTCTGATAAATGATAAAACCCATGAACAAAAGGCAATCAGAGTGGGAGAACAACTCAGGAATTTACAAAAAGAATTGGCTTTTACAGAGCAGATCTCTTATATAAAAAATCATTTCTGGACTAACATAAATGAAGCCATTCATAATCAATGGCCTTCAATTTAGGTTATCTATGAGCCAAAAGAATTGTTGTTGGTAGCCCAGAAAGAGATACAAAAGACAAAAGGTGAGTTGACTGATAAGCCTACTCAGTCTTCAAAACTCATTACATTTCTGAACAGTAAGAACAGGGAGAAACTTTAAGAATTGAAATTCTTAGACAGGACAAAAACCATCTTACAGATCAAAAAGGTTATCACTAAAAAGAACTTAATTAACAATCTTGAAGAAAAATGTGAAGCAATGAACTTGGCCATAACTAGATTTATGGTGAAATACACAAATTTAAGACAGAGGGGCTTACAAGACATACATGTTTTTAATGAAAAAATTATGCCCCAAAAGGATTATGATAAAAAGATCAAGGAGTTTTATAAAGAGCAAGTAAATAAGCCACTTTCACAAGGCACTCCTACAGGGAAATTTCTCCTTCAGTATTTTGAAGATCTATTCTTTTTACAGCATGAGATTAAGCATCTCTATCTCATCAAGCCTACCTTTTCTATATATATAGAGGCTGATGAGAATTTTGGGACGTTGAGGAATGTCCAAATTCCAAAGGTAGAAGAGTGGCAAAGTTTTATTGATTTGATGTAAATATGAAAGGTAAAACAGTGGAATAAAATTACCTTAAAAATAGTCAAAAGAAGAAGTTGAAATAAAAGGACAGTTTGCTGGTTTTTACTGCCAAAAAGATATTTTACAGCTGTAAATCTGTGAAACTAATGGTCAAAGAGTATCAGCGTTAAAGAGAATTAGGTTGAAGAATACCAAATGAAAGAGTATCAGTGAAGGCAAGCCAAATGCAAGATATTTCCTAGCAGCTAGCAAGCAGGACACCTAGATAGTCAACAGCTTTTTGTTAGCTAAACAGTTTGATTTATTTTGGATAAAAAGGACAGTTTGTTGTTTATTAAGCAGCTGTCCCTTTTATTATGTAATGATATTTTCTTTTTCCTAAGATAATTCCTAGAACTCTTCTAGGATATTTGTAAAACATTTTTGTATAAATACTTCTACATTAGAAGTATTCAATGTGGAATAAAATTGTTGGACTTATTATAGACATTTTGTTGAACATTGGAGGCTATTTTGTGTTTGAATTCGAAGTAGTAGACTGGACAAGCTAACTGGAATCATAATTCATAATCCCCGTGATAAGCTGATGAGTGAAGTACTTCCTACCTGTCACTGTTTCACTTTCTAAGTTTCATGCATTCATTTTATGTTTGTTCTATCTGAATGTGTAACTAGAAGTATTACTACAGGATTAGTCAAGTGCCCGTAGTATTTAACTAGTTGCCATTTTAATATTTTCTTCCGATTTCCGGTGTTGAGAATTCTTAATTTCTCTCACTCCCATTCGACCTCTGCCTTCTACTTCCATTTTCTGGATCAAAGGATCCTTAAGATCCCTTTATCCCAATCATACCACCTCACAAAAAAAAACGTTTTCCCAAATCTCTGAGGGTTATCTGTAATATCCCAAAATAGGGAAAATAAGAAGTATTGGGAATATATTAAGATATTCCAATCTGGAGATCCAACAATACATAAACATAAACTGGAAATAGCATTGAATAAACATCATACCAAAATGTAAGGAAACCATAGAGCCATTTTATTATGAATCAATAGCAAATAATAGCAATAAAACTCAAATAATCAAGGCAAACAAGCCTCCCATCAATACACATGCTAAGAGTGAAATACTGCTACATGAAAGAATGTCTATGAACAAGAATTGTGCAGTCATGGATGGAGCACTGCTACAAGAAGTTTAAAATATCATAGATCTACATATGCATGGCTCATAAAATATTGGGAGAGAAGATTTATGCTCCCAATCACTACCTCAAGACAATCCTGGAAGGATTGGATGAAATATGAAAAACTGCAAAATGCTGGAGTTTCAGGGTAGCAGCTGCAACTCAAGAACTGGAAATGATTGGAGAAGGCTGAAGATGTTGCATCTGATGAAAATACCTTCTCCAATGGATCTCTCAAGTGAAAGGTTGATCCTATCACTGAAGATCTCACCCTCAAAACAATATTCAAAAGCCCCATTGCAAATTCTCACTAGAAATAACGCATTCACTGAAGGAAATTGCATTGTAGGGGCAAGGGAATGAGTTGGCCCAATTCCAAGATCTACAATAAGCTCCAAGGGCTCCCAAACTGATCTCTCAAAGGAAATAGAGACTCCTCCTATAAAAATAAGCTGATGGAAGTGGTGTTGTGAACCCTTACTGCAACACCCTGCAACACAACATTATTCTGCTTCAGAAATAATGCTATAGCTGAAGGAGGATGCTTGGCCTCAAGCCTGTATGTGAGGAAAATTGGTACAACACCTTCAAGAGGCCTCTCAAGAAAGGAGAAGGATTCCTAAATAGGAAATCCTTATGCTAACCAGCACTGGAACTATGCTAAGCAGCAGGAGAATGCACAAATTCTGAACAGACAATGAAATCAATAATCTAAATCATGAATAACAATGGCTTCTTTTCCCTCCTTTTAAACAAGTGAAATCACTCTCTCCATGGGTCCCACTCATTAGGGTTTCCTCCACCAAATAACCCTCTTCCCATTCATACTGCGATTTCGATCAAGGTGCTCTTCACCTCCTATCCTAGCGTTGTTGACTTGGTCAAACTTGACCTTGTCTCCATGGAAATGTCCTCTTTCACACATAAGGGTGTGAAATCCAACTCTTATAACTATCCCCTTTCACATTTGAGGGATTTTATTCATGTATTTAATATGAATGGGCCTCCTTAGCCATTTATTCAGCTGCTAGGTGATAAAAACAAAATTTTAATATTCCATTTAGTTGTGTGCTAAAATGGGAATATTACAGTCCTCCCCTCCCAAACGTTTCTTGTCCTCAAGCAACTGCAAGGATAGAACTGGAAGGTCTCCACCAAAGGCATGGGTTATGGAATGTGTTGAGGAACATCTTCCCCATGTGGATCCTCCATCCCCCAAGAAATCATCCGTACAAAATGAGTTATCTCCCAACATGGCAACTCCTGAAAATATTGTTCCACCTTTGGCTCTGGTACTGTAGGTGGGTTGAAAATATGATATTGGTAGAAAAAATAGCCTACCCCACGCTGTCCTCCTCTCTACTTAGGATAAGTGTAGAGTATATGCTGATCTTGGGCTGCAATGATATTTCCCTCAAGTGGCAAGATGAATATTAGACCTCCAAGTATCTCTCCTCCAATGTTATGAAACATGTTGGCCCAAGTCATCTCATATGTGACGAGTTGGAAGTCATCATCATACAACATCCAATCAATCATATGGCGCACCTCAAATGGAAGCAAGTGTTTTGCTGAAGTGGCCACATACTCTCTCATGCTCCCATTAGAACATGGAATGAAAACTATGTGGGAGATCTCTCCCCTAAGGGACACATCCAACCAATGTGTCATTCCCCCCATCATGCTCCCAAAAAAGATAAAAACAACAGCAACATAAGGAACTATAATTAGAATCATGATTTCTTCCATATGTATCAAGGGAGAAGGACACTGGTCCCACAAATTTAACCAATGTAGTTTGGCCCTCAACTGCAGAAGAGTATGAAAAAAATTGTGATTTCTCAACCACTTGCTTGCTGTCCTACTCTCCTCATATGTTTGGAGAAATTAAATGATGTATGGTGCAAAGTGAGCATGTTCTCCAAAATACATCTCCTCCCAAAGTCCTTCTAGGGAGTGGTCACCAATAATGCTCATGGCCTCAAGTAGACCATGAGGTCTAGAAAAAATAATGCTCCTCCCTGGAGACTCTTCCTGCACATGTATGGTTAAGGGATGCATATATACATTATACAAATCATTATGCAAACAAACATTACCCTCACCATATGTTTTTCTCATGTAAATGGAGTGGCTCATAGATGAGTCTCCTCTCACCCTCAAAGAGAAAAGAGGTGGTTGTGCTAACTCTTCTAAATAGTTGTGTATCTCCTCCATCTTCGCATGATCCATGCATCTCCTCATATGCTGATATATCTCCTCCTCAATCCCCTTTCAAAAATACCACTCCATGATGGTGTGGTATGCTCTCAAAGAAAAAGTGTGGCTGAAAAGGAAATCCTCATGAGCTGCTTGTAGAAAATTCTCCTTGAGCTTGGAAGCTCTAGATAAGAAGATCCTACCATGATAGTAGATGACCCCATCTCTGACTGAATATCCCTCCTCTTGCAACTGGTCATCCAATATCATGCAAGTGAAAATATCCTTGGAATATTCCACCAACAGCTAGGAGCTCCAATATGGATCTATCCTCCATAGTGATAGCGCTGATGATCTCTCATGAATAACATATGTCACATGGTCATCCTCCTCTTTGACATATCCCATGCCAAAGATCCAAGTTGTAAGGTTGCTATCATTCCCCTGTTGCTTCTACCACAGTGCAGAATCTGAAATGAGAGTGGGTAAATATGATTTTGAGAGAATGCCTCTCTCCTCCTCGAGTCTACCCAAGACTGTCAGCACTGTAAAATTACCTCCCAAGGTCTCCACTCCTCTAAATCAATGAATGGTGCTTCAAAATTTAAATCACCTCTCATCATCTGCTGATCTAGTGGTCTCCTTGGTGAAATGTATCCATGAAATGAGACATCATCATCAAGAGTAGACCACATACATGAATGGACAAACTTTTCCCTTCTCTCACTGCACAATCCAGTCTTTCTCTTAGGTGCATCAACCTCATGAAATGGACAAGGGTATGTGGTCCTCATCACATGATGTTGGACATCCTCCCTATCTCCTCCTTGTACCTCCATAGGTCCACACCTCATCATCAATGGCACATGTAGAACATGAGTTGTGCCTTGATCTCCACACATGAGATCGTGGGGACTTCCTTGCAAAGATACAAGAATCCCTCTAGTTGGAGCAAGAGCTCCTCCTTCCTCTGCACGAGGTGCTAGATCAACTCCAGATCTGACAGTGCTATTTTCCTTCTCCTCATTAACATGTAGGGGCAACCTCTCAAGAATTGGATCCTCTCTTGAAAAATAGATCTCCATGTCTTTTTGTTTAGGGACATGAGATAAATGTCTTGCCTCTAACAAGTTTTGATGTAATATTTCAGCCTCCTCATTAGTTTTCTGAGGTGGAATGGTGTTTATAGTTCCACCCATCACATGCAAGGTTTGTGTTTGCTTGAGTTGGTCTTCATTCACCACATGTGGTTTAGGATTCATTTTATCAAATCCTCACTAATGTTTTAATGAACCTTGCATAAGACGAATTATTTTCATTATTTAAAGTAAAAGAATCAAATATCCACCATGCATAGGCCTTACCTCCAAAGTGCACCATTGCTACTCTGATGGCTTCATCTTCAGAAATCTGATGCTGCTGCAAGAAGGTGTCTAACTCTTCCACCCAAGCCCTGGATGAACATGTAGGGGAACCATCAAAGGTAGATAGAAGAAATCTATCCATGTTATGTTGCTTTATCCTCCTCACCTTGAACTTTCAAAACTCTGGGAAAGTGATATGATCTCTAAACTCCTGAGTTTGAGATTCATATTCATTCAAGAAATCACTAAGAGTTCCCCTCTTAGGCATTCCGTCTTCTTCTCTTCCTTTTATAGAAAAAATAGCCATGTGACTGCGCTATACATCATAGGGTGTGGCTGCATGCTCACACTTCCCATAAGAAAATCTAGAGTTTGACTCAGTTTCAAACCCTCTTGGATATTCTGTACACATCTCCCTTCTTAACTTCTTGAAATCTTCACGAATGCTCTGTACAGATCTTGGAAGAAGCTATGTGAGCCTATCTTCCTCTCTTCCTCCACATAATGGAGTCTTCATCTTCTCTTTTATTGATAGCATCATGGCTAAGATTCACACGTCGATCCAAGATTATGCTTTGATACCAATGTAATATCCCAAAATAGGGAAAATAAGCAGTATTGGGAATATCTTAAGATATTCCAATGTGGAGATCCAGCAATACATAAACATAAACTGGAAATAGCAGTGAATAAGAATCATACCAAAATTTATGGAAACCATAGAGCCATTTTATTATGAATCAGCAACAAGTAATAGAAATAAAAATCAAATGATCAAGGAAAACAAGCCTCCCATCAATACACATGCTAAAAGTGAAATACTGCTAGATGGGAGAATGTCTATGAACAAGAACTGCGCAGCCATGGATGGAGCACTACTACAAGAAGTGTAAAATATCATAGATATACATATACATGGCTCGTACAATATTGGGAGAGAATATCTATGCTCCCAATCACTACCTCAAGACAATCCTGGAAGGATTGGCTGAAATATGCAAAACTACAAAATGTCGGAGTTGCAGGGTAGCAGCTGCAAATCAAGAACTAGAAATGAGTGGAGAAGGTTGAAGATGCTTCATCTAATGAAAATTCCTCCTTCAATCGATCTCCCAAGTGAAAATTTGATCCTATCACAGAAGATCTCACCCTCCAAACAATCTGCAAAAGCCCCACTTCAAATGCTCACTAGAAATAACACAATCACTGAAGGAAACCACACTATAGGGGAAAGGGAGTGAGTTGGCCCAATTCCAAGATCTAAAATAAGCTCCAAGGGCTTCCAAACTGATCTCTCAAAGGAAAGAGAGACTCCTCCTATGAAAAATAGTTGATGGAAGTGGTGTTGTGAACCCTTACTGCAACACCCTAAAACACAACATTATTCTTCTTTAGAAATAACGTTGTAGCTGAAGGAGGATGCCTAGCCTCAAGCTTGGATGTGAGGAAAATTAGTACAACTCCTTCAAGAGGCCTCTCAAGAAAGGATAAGGATTCCTAAATATGAAATCCCTGTGCTAAGAAACACTACAACTCTGCTAAGCAGTAGGAGAATGCACAAAGTCTGAACAGACAATGAAATCAATAATCTAAATCATAAATAACAGTGGTTGCCTTGCCCTCCTTTTAAACAAGTGAAAGCAGTATCTCCATGGGTCCCACTAATTAGGGTTTCCTCTACCAAATAACCCTCTTCCCATTCATACTATAGCGTCCATCAAAGTGCTCTCCACCTCCTATCCCAGCGATGTTGACTTGGTCAAACTTGACCTTGTCTCAATGCAAATGTCCTCTTTCACACATAAGGGTGTGAAATCCAGCTCTTATGACTATCCCCTTTCACATTTCAGGGATTTTATTCATGTCTTTAATATTAATGGGCCTCCTTACCCATTTATTCAACTGCTAGGTGATAAAAAAAAAAATTTAATATTCCATTTAGCTGTGTGCTAAAATGGGAATATTACATTATCTATCTTGCCCTCAATATATTTGTACCTTTTTGGTCTTGATTTCTAGTGCTGCTATCCTGATTTAGACTTCATAGCCCAATGGACAAGTAGATTTCTCTCTATTTTACCTCCGAGTGATTTTTCCCCACCAAACCCTTTAAAGAAAAACCAAATTGTACTTTCATAGCTAGCCTAACATTTATAAATCAAAAAAAGATAAATATTAAAGAGAGAGCCCTCTCTGAACCCTAGTAAGGCTAGATCCTAGAGTTTGAATTAGGTTTGTGGTTACCTCTAGAGTTCTTTGAATTAAGTCCAAAATCCCATAACTTAAGAATTTACTAGAGTGATAGCAGAATCCACTGTCTAGGTAATCTCTCAACTATATTTTCATAGCAAACACCATAGTGGTTTGGAATCCACAATCTAGGTGGTTAATAGCTCTCTATAAAACAACACACTTACTCAAATTTCCCTATCTAGGTGGTAAACCCTTATACAACTAGCACCACAATGTTTCATTCATCCATCGAGACTCCTAGGAACCAATTAGGCTTGGACATACATAGTCTAATAGGTTTTAAAACATCAATAAAAGGAATAAATCGCCACTTTTAGAGTGTGGGGCTTAGTCAGAAATCGATAAATGCTCCATGCACAACTTCCAAAGAATTACGTCTCTCCAATTGAAACCTCCTTTCATTAGAATTTATTTCTACCTCTTTTATTCGTATTTTTTTCTCTATTCTCTATTATTTCCTTGTGTCTCTTTTTGTACCTAAAAAATCACTAACCTCCTTCTTCTGTCTAGTTATAGAACAACACTACCCACCTCTTGCAACTCCCTCCACTCATATAACCATCTCTCTTTCTATATTTTAAGCGATGCTTTGATAATTTATGCCACCTCATCTGCCTTCGAGGGTGAGGGCATTGTCCTCCACTTTTTCACTCCCCGTAACACTTGAATCCATGAGTCCATCCCTTTAGGCCAAAATTCCATTGATTTAAATATTTTGAAGAAAATAATTTAATACATTAGTTTTTTATAATATTTTACCCATCATGTCATGGCCTCCAAGAAAGCTTTAAAAATGACATACAAGACATGGGTAAAAGGGTGGGACTCTTACAAAACCCAACCCCTTAAAGGAAAACCATACTCGATGTTTCATGTAACCATAAAGGAAAGGAAAAAAAATTATATTTATAATCATAACTCTTACATTCATTTATATATTAACGAAAAATATGTATAGTACCCTCATTTCTTTTGTCGTCTTTGAGGTTACTTCATCTAATCCATATTACTCGATTCTCAAGCATGATTTGTCTCGAGAGTCGTATTCACAATGGTTCTAGTAGGAACTCTCCCCCAGATTCCACCTATATCACAAACCAATCAATTACATGATTAGTGACACATACGTAGATATTAAGCAAAGAAATTTGAAATGCATTATGTTATTTTATTGTTGGTGGTAAGGAAAATCTATAAGCTACTCGTCCCACTCTTTCTAATAAATGAAATGGTCTAAAAAATATGGGTGTTATTTTATTACAATACTTCACTCTTAGTGTGCTGCCCCTTGGTTTGATGTGGAGATAAACATGCTCTCCCACTTGAAATTTTCTAGAAATTGTTTGATGTTTTACATATCCGTTTTTCCTATCTCCATCTACTTTCAATTTCTACTAGATATTGATGACCTCTTTCTCCATTTCTTTCAACATGTTAGATCCAAGAACCACTCTATTCAATGGGTCATCCTAGGAAATATAATTTTTACATTTTTTTCTATAAAATTCGTTAAAATGGTTCATGTTTTGGGTTTGTAAATTTTTGTGGGATTGATTTTTAATATGAGATTTTGGAACTAGTGCCACAGTAATATTACTGACTCTTGATACCCATTGTTCCATGAAAACTCCACTAATGGTATGAATTATTCCACCTCTTTGATTGATGTGTAAAATACATCCTCAACAATTCCCCTAAAATTTTACTTACCCTTTCAGTTTTACCATCTGTTCAGGTATGATATGTTGTGATAAAACCTAGATAGGTTCCAAAAACAGCAAACAATTCCTTCTAAAAATTGGAATTTAACTTCACATCTTGAGCTAATATGACATTCTTGAGTATGCCATGGAATCTGAATATTTCCTTCATAAAAGTATGAGCTACGTGAATATATTTCTGGGTTGACTTGAAAGCTATAAATTGGGTTGTATTACTCAACTTGTCCATTACTAGCATTATGGAATCATTTTTTTTGGTGTTATTTGGTAATACCACACTAAATTCCATATACATGACTTCTCATTTCCACTCAATGATTCATATTGGTTGTACAAGCTGTGTTGGGTGTCTGCATTCTACTTCGACTTGTTGAAAATCTAGGCACTTGACAATGTACTCAGAAACTTCCTTCTTCATCTCTGGCGAGTAGTATAATTTATTTACTGTTGTTATCAATTTTTGATAGCCAGGATGAACTGAACATACTAAGAACATACCATAGGTATTTGAATAGAAACATACCATTATCAATAGACTTGAAGCATTCCTTGACATGTTGGAAATGCTTGTCATGTTTTAATGCCACTTTGGCCCTTTCCTTGGTATCAAAATCAAGTTATTATAACTTCCAAGTGTGCTACTTGTAGACTTCTGTTGAGTGCATCTACTACCTAGATTTTCTTGCTATTAATATGTTTTATTTCATAATAAAATTCAATCACTAAATAAAATCATCTGGCTTGTCTAACATTCAAGTTGGTATGATCAAATAAATATTGTATTCCTTGATGACATGAAATCAACACAAAAATTCTTCCATGTAAGTATTGTTTCCACATTTTCAAGCCATCAAAAATTGTTTACAACTCCAAGTCATGAGTGACATAGCTCTTCTTATCCTCATTTAATTTCCTTGAGTCATAATAGATAACATGCCCCTCTTATATTAGGCTTCCACCTAGTCCTTCCTTATAGGCATGTCTTTAGAACAGGAAGTCATTTTCTATATCTACTATCCTCAAAATAGGTGCACGTGTGCACAATTCTTAAGTTGTTCAAAACTTTTTGTTCACTTTAATTCCCATTGAAATTCCACTCATTTCTTCTTTAGGGTAATTATTAGATGAATTATCTTGTAAAAATACTGAATTAGCCATCAGTAACATCTGGTAAATTTGATAAAGGATATAACCTCTGTGAAATTTTGAGGAGCGGAACACTCAATTATCGCCTTAATCATTTCAAGATCCACAACCACACCTTCTCTTGAAATAACAAATGCTAAATATTCGACTTGTGATCAGAAGAATTCACATTTTATAAATTTGGCATATAGCTTGTTTTCCTTTACTAATTGTAATAAATCCATCAAATTCTCTTCACGATCCTCCATAGTTTTTTAGTAAACTAGGATATTGTCCAAAACAACCAATACATACCTATCTAGATATAGGTTCAAGGTGATATTCATCAAGCACATAAATGTGCTTGGTGCATTTATGATCCCAAATGGCACCACCATAATGTTTGGTGTACATATGATCTGAAATTGGAGGAGAACTTCTCCTTCCTAAAAAGTGATCATCCTCTCATGCTTTTCAAGTAAAAATGGGTCTTATGAAAACACAAGTTTAAACGTATCTTCAAGGTAATGAGCTAGTTTTATGTGTGCAATTTAAATGAGCAACATATCATCATTTAACTCATAAAGGCATTCAAGGAGAGAGAAAACACAAAATTTGGTGATGTTGTTCACCCTTCCTGGGCTGTATCTCCAACCCTGCTAATACAGCTAGACCACTCCATATATCTTAGTGGTGAAGAGTGCATAAAATTTGGTGACAATATAAGTGCCCAGTTTTCCCTTTAGGGAAGCATTCTCCTACAAAGAGTTGTCGCTCTAGAAAGCATGACACCCTACACTCAATCATGAAACAATCCTCAAGAAAGGGGCTCTCACATCAAGACCTTATACTCCATCTGAAAATGAGCATGCGAGTAGAAGAATTCCACATTGAAGTACAAAAAGAGCATTTTCCTCAACAGGACAGTGAGAAAAGACAAACATGAGGTGCACAAATAAGTCACAAATGTTGCAATCAACATCTGAAGGGTAGAAAACCCATACAAGGTCCTCTCCATGCCCAAAAGCCTTCAATAACTGCTCAAAAACATGGATTAACCATGACACCCATGGACTCAAACCTGCAAAAATTATCTTTAGACATGCTCAAATCAGTAAAAAAAGGTCTCCATTGGATATAGAGTGTCTAAAATCCATTATCTGGACACTTATTCAGCTCCAAAAAGATAAAAACTCCTCCTGTTACGGTTCTTTGTAACAATTTTTTCGTTATTTGTCCTACAAACTAGATAAAACTGCTAATTGAGCCACAGTCCCATCTTGAAATCTAATCGAGAGGCGAAACTTTCACTTGCTGAAGGTGCAAATTGCCGAACCATTAAATTTTCCAATAACCCTTGTGAGCGCTAAAATGTGGCCACATGGGCCATAAGGGGCAGGCCAACGAACCACTCCCATCGGCTTAGGAATCAAATCCTCGGTTTCTTGGTCACGTCATAGTTAATATGGCTGGAATCAAGGCTAAGTACCCACCCCCGCTGATGGAACACTCTCCACTTTTTCTCTTAGTCTCGTGGTGGTTGATAAGACCATGGGCTAGGTATAGGCTCGAGCTTCCTTCTAGTTCGCACCTCTCCATGATCTTGTGGGCATACCATGTGCCCAGGGGCTAGGGCTAAGTGCTCAGCCCCACTCCATTAATCCCTTTCCACCTTGTTTAAAGTTCATGTAGCTTGCAATGAGACCAAGGGTTGGCCACTTTCTCATTGGTACTCCACGCCCATGGTCAAGTGGAGGACATATGTGAGTAAGGGTCAGGCTATATGCCTAGCCCGTCACTCCTTGAGCCTTATTCCTTTTGAATTCTTGTGGGCGATTGCCTAATTGAGTTCTAGGGATGGTCCCTCAGCCCTTTCCATCGTTCGCTAGGATTATATGGAGTTTTAGGTGACTAGGGTTCACTACTCACTGCCCAAGTTGTCCTCCAAAAAAGCACCCACATAAACCTTAAATAGCATCGATGACCATAGTGGTTAAGAGACATCGTGTAAAGGATATGGTAGGGTGTAGCGCTTGGATGATGGAGTTCTCAGGTTCAAGCCCTGCCCGAGGCCATCTAAACCGTTAACAAAGTTTTGGAATACCACGAAGTGGCATGTGGTGGCCTCTGGTTGGGCCACATCGCATCCTCCCATTTGACGACCAAAACAAATCCAACTAATAAAATTGTGCCATTCTTCCATACACAAGGCTGCCAGTTGGCAAGCTAGGCTTGATCTGTACGTGCCCAATAGAATTGATGAAAGCATTAGTACAACTAGCTAGTTAGTAACCCAATCAATAATGTGCAATTTTTTTAGTTGTTGAGCCAAACGATCATAACATCATAACGTTTTCATATGAATTTTTATTTAGGAGAAATAAGTGTCATTGGAATAAGAATGATGAACTCTACAACTTGACGCTAGTTTCTAAAGATTCTGGGCACTTTCATTTTGAGCTAAATTTTGATCACTGGATGATACTTCCCCACTAGGAATATTTGGACTCCAAAAGTTAGATTATCCTAGTAAATAAAATGAGGTAAAAACTCCAAAATTTACCAAAAATTAATCATTAATGATCAATTTTCAATTGGTGCCTTCAATCTCGAATCAAGGGACTGCAACCATCCTCTATGTGAAGACCTTATAGTCCTATCAAGAATCGAGCCACAATTCTTATCACCATGTAGGAAGAAAGTAATTGATGAGTGGAATATAAACATTCTCTCCAAACACGTATTTCATGGCTCAAAAAACTTCATCTTAATGTTCCATTGTCAAATACAAGCTTGACTTTCCATCTTTGAAACCAGAAGTAATTCAATGCCTTCCATGCATTGATTCAAAATTTTATTTACTATCCTCAAACCGTGCCTGTACACAAAATTACTCTAGCAAGAAAGATTCAATGACACAATTGGATTTTTCCACAAAAACATAGTCATTCCTTGTACAATATTTAACAAATATTTCATTCACAACAGGTTTCATCTTTAACACTTGTATCAGTGAGTACATGACACAACTTTTGACGAATTGGACGATAAACATTGTTCATCCTAAATGTCCTCAAACATTTGGAATCAAACCTGCCAACAACAACATGTCAAAGAAAAACATACTTGTTGTAAATAGTGATTATTATTGTTCACATTACAAAGTACCAAAAATAGATAATGTCAACAATGAACATTTACAACTTACAAAGCAACAAACTATACAAAAAATCTACCCAATATTTACCTCTCCTAGGCTTATGTGTGATTTTTTTGTATCTATTATGCTTTGAAGGTTACCTTAGGAATGATGTGAGTCCAATTTTCCACCTATTTCTTTCCTTTCATTGGTTTCATAACCTCTTTATCCTTCTTGGAACAAATTTCTGGATGAATTTTCCAACATATCTCATTCCCAAGCATGCGCATGTTGCAATGGGTACAAAAGTACTTTCACTTGTCCACCGGCAAGGAAGTATTCAAATATGAAGGAGGTTCTTCATTATTGATGCAAATAATTTGTTCCATTATTTTTACCATCACCTTGCATTGCTCACAAAAAACCACACAATGGTCAACCACATGAGAAAAAGTGAAAGGATACATGTCCCACAAATAATCAAAATTACCAACATTTGGGATATTCCAACGCAATTTATACATGTCCCTTAGGTTGTAACTTTGCCGATGTGGACTAGACGATGACATGCAAGGTCATTTGAAGCATTCATCTCTCTTAGGACACAATTTGACATTATCACCACCATCTTCGTGTGAAATATCATGATATGATGATTTCTTTTCCTAACACAGTTTAAACATTCTCCAAACTATCTATGACCATATCCAAATCCTTGATATCTTGGTCTCTTTTTCACCATGATAGGATTAGTAATTCCTTTGACATTGATTTTGAGAACTCCTCCTTCATAACCCATCCTAGTTATCAACATCATACCAGTGCCTTTATTATTTGTTTCAAAAGCTGCAAAAGATGTTTGATCAAAATAAACAAAAGGATTTGAATTTTAGATGTTGATTACCTCCTTAGACTTTCCACCCAAATTTTTTGGTTCAGATGATGATGAAGGATTTGAAGATGCCTCTAACCTCCCACATTTACCAACATGCATGTAATTATAATCTTTGAGATTTTGAAAAAATGCACATGCATAATTCTCCACATAGGGTCTATAACTAGTGTTTGGACCATGCCGACATATTGGCTTCACTTTGGAGGTATTATTTGCTATCACTAGAGTGGAACTATGTGCATATGCCTCTTCTCGTCTTCAGAAATTTCAAGTATTATTCTCAATTCAACATTATCCTTTTGAACAAACAAATTGATCTCTTCTAGCTCTTGGAGAGTCTCCATCTTATTTCCCATACTTGTAACTTGGTCAGAACCAACGTTGATGTCAATTGATATGAAATTGGAGGATTACTTCTCCTTCGTAAGAAGTGATCGTTCTATTATTCTTTGAAGTAAAAATGGGTCTTATGAAAACACAAGTTTAAATGTATCTTCAAGGTAATGAGGTAGTTTTACATGTGCACTTTAAACAAGCAACATATCATTATTTAACTCATAACGATATTCAAGAAGAGAGACAACACAAAATTTGGTGACAGTATTCACCCCTCCTAGTCTACATATCCTAATCTGCTAACATATCTAGCTCACTCCATATATTTCAATGATGAAGAGTAAATAAAATTTGTTGACAATATAAGTGGATAGTTTCCCCTTCAAGGAAACATTCTCCTACAAATAACTCTCACTCTAAAAAGCATGAAAACCTAGATTCGGTCATGGAACAATCAAGGAGAAAAGGGTTCTCACATCAAGACCTTGTACTCCATCTGAGAATGAGTATACAAGAACAACAATTCCACATTGAAGTACAAAAAAAAAGTTTTCCTCAATAAGACATAGTGAGAATAGACAAACATGAGTTGTACAAATAGGTCATAGTTGCTCTAGTGAGCATATGAAGGGTAGAAAACCCCTACAAGGTCCTCTCAATTCTCAAAATCCTTCAATAAATACTTCAAAATGTTTATTGATCATGACACCCATGGAGTCATACATGCAAAAATTCTCTTCAGATGTGCTCCAATCAGTAAACAAGGGTTTCCATTGGATCGAGAATGTCCAAAAAACCCTTTATGGACTATTCCTCAGCTCCAAAAAGCCAAAAATGCCTCTTGTTATGGCTCTATCTAACCATTATGTTGCTATTTGCACTATACATTAGATAAATTTGCTAATTGAGAGATAATTCCACCTTGAAATCTTCTCAAGAGGCAAAAAATTTAACTCTCGAAGGTACACATTGTTGCATCGTGAAATTTTATAATCACCCCCGTGAGCACTAAAATATGTCGACAGGGGCCATAAGGCCAAGGGTTGGCCCAAGAACTCGTCCCCATCAGCTTAAGCCCAAAATCCTTCATTTTTTTGTCATGTTGTAGTTAATATGGCCTACTATTGGGGCTAATCGCTCACCCCCACTGTCTAAGCCATGGAAAATTTTAGGGGCTAATATTCGTAGGTGGGCTAATTTTCCATGGCTTTTCCAAAAAAAGATTCGCTAATTTCCATTTTTTTTTTAAATGATTTGACCAAATTTTACAATATAAAATCATTTTATGTTAAAAATCGCCAACATTATATAGAAAATATATATAATATCATTATAAATTTAAATAATTTTACAAATACATCAATAAACATTTTATAATTTTCATATTAGGGACTGGTGAGATTCACCAATTTTTTAAACTTCAAGATAATTTTCCATCCTTAAAATTATCCTTGGTCTGAGCCTTATCCACCTTGGCACTTGATCCAGTGGTGGTTGAAAGGACCATGGGCTAGGGCTAGGCCTAACGTCCCTTCCGATTCACGCCTCTCCATTGTCCTGTGGGCATATCCTACCACCAGGGGCTAGGGATAAGTGCCCAACCCCACTCCATTGACCCTTTACTCCTTGTTCCGAGGTCATGTGGCTTGCAACTAGATGAAGTGTTTGCCCCCTTTTTGTCGGTGCTCGACTAATATTTCTCATCTGTTCATTTGAAGGTGAGATGTGACCGAGGGTCAGGCTATATTCCTAGACCCTCACTCCTTGATCGTTGCTCCTTTGTGTCAATGTCCTATGGGTGATCCTTTGATCACGAGTAGGGGCTCGTCCCCAACCCATTTCCATCATTCACCGGGGTTATATGGACTTCTAGGAGACCGGGGAATGGGGCTCACTGCCTGACCACTCCTCCAAACATCCACCCACATAATCAGTCACCATAGTGGTTAAGAAACATCGTGCAGAGGAGATGGTAAGGCACAAAGCTTAGAGGAGGGAGGTCATAGGTTCAAGCCCTGCATGAGGGCATCCAAACCCCTAAAAAAAATTTGGCCTGCCACGTGCTAGCCTCTGGTTGGGCCATGTGGCATCCTCTCATTCATACACAACAACAAATCCAACAAATCAAATTGTGCAATTTTTTCTTGTACATGGATGCCAATTGGAAGGGTAGGATTGGTCCATATGCGCTTAGTAGACTTGCTGACATCAACGGTATGACTGCCCAGTCAGCAACCTAGTTAGCAACCTGAAATGTTTTTAGTTGTTGATCCAAACGATCATAACATCATAATTTTGGCACATAAGATCGGATTGAGGCGAAACAAGTGTCATTGGAATTAGAATAATTAACACTATGAATTGATGTTGGTTCCAAAAGATTCTATATACTTTCATTTTTGAGCTAAGTTTTGATCACTGGATCAACATATCTCATCGTGAACATTGTATTATGGATATCTTCATCTTTAAATCATACTCGATGATAACTAGATCTAAAATCTAATTAAAGAACAATGAAATCCCTCTTAGATGATTGAATAAGTCAATAGTTCTGGGTCGTAGGTACTTGCTTTTCATTGTAGCTGTATTCAATTACTAGTAATCAATGCATAATCACACCATCATTCTTATTTACAAAAAACGTTGAGGATTTGTATGGAAACACATTTGGTATAATATATTCCTTATCCGACATATATTTTAGCTACAACTTTAATTCTATTTTTTTCATGCTCATATAATACATATGTTTTGAAACTAACACTCCACTAGGAATCAATTCAACAAAGAACTCAATTTCCCTGATGGGAAACAATCTTGGTATGTCCTCTAGAAATACATGATTTAACTCCTTTAAGAGAGGGTGGTCCTAAATTCTAGTTTTGTCATTTTATTTCACACTAGTTACTTGGATCATGAAGAATTCACACCCCTTTTGACTACATTTCTTTACTTGCAACACCGAAATTTGTTTGACCAAGACAATATTTCTCTTTCCTTGCAAAATTTTCTCCTTACCTTCATCCTTGAGCCACTCCAACAATTTATGAGAGCAATCCACTTTAGCTCTTTGATTTGATAGCTAGTCCATGCATATTAAAGCATCAAATAATCATAATGGATGTATATTGATCATATATATTGTGGGAATGTTTCCTAACTATATGGGGCATAATTCAACTAATTTTGTTACTCTCTTTTTGGCTCGCATAGCTAGTTGGAATAGACATAAATTTTCATGGGGTTTTATCTGAAAGATACACATATTTGCAACATCTGGGATAATATAACTAAAATTAGAACCTAGGTCAATTGGAATTGAAACATGTCTCTTGCTATCCACACCTTCCATCTGGATCATTGAGGCTTGATGATATAATTTATTATTTTCCAATCCCACATAAATATAAGGTATCCTCTGAGCTACATCATTCGCCTTCATCTATTTTGGACATTATACAACTTATTTTTGTTTTACTGTGGGAGATTAAAATACCTCTACTTGTGGTTCTCTCCACATCACCAACACTATATCAACCTTCCCTTGGGCTCCTCGATCTCTTCTCTTGCTAATTTAGTGGGCCAATATCTACTAGTAGTAGCGAAATTTAATTGGAAACCACACTTGGCATGTGTGGAAAACTTAACAATTTTCCCTCCTTCCTTATGTCCTAAGTATTTTTGACCTTTTCCTTAGAAATTTTTTAAGTTCTTCTTCTTCAAGTTTGATCAAAATTCATCCCTATGTTGTTAGGTCCCTATAATACAAGTATATCCATCTTATTTCTATTTTTATTGTAGCTCCCTTATTTTTATTTATGTTTCCATGTAGCCCCCATTTATTATTATTGTGCCCCATAAAAGCCCACTATTGTTATCGTTGTGCCCTTACATTATTATTGTTAAGTAGGATTTAATTATATTATGACCATTTAGACTCCTATATTTAACAAGGACATATTTTCAATTGAATCATCTACGAATTATTCATTTATATGATGTAAAGGGGGTTTCCCCCTCGAAGAAGCTAATTTTCATGTCATTGATCTATCTTTTCTACTATTTTGTGATTTGGTTGCATAATAGGTATTAGAGCATTGAGGACAACACCTTTTTGAAAGGAGAGGAGAATGTTAGGTCCATAACACTAGTGTAGCCACCTTATTTGTTAATGTTAATGTATCTCCCTTATTTCTATTGTTGTGCCCATGTAACCCCCATATTTTTATTGTTATTCCCCATAAAAGCCCACTATTTTTATTGGTGTGCCCTTACATTACTATTTTTATTTAGACTCTAATTATATTGTGACCCTTTAGACTCCTATATATATCAAGGAGGTTTTTTCAATTCAATCATCCAAGAATTGTTCATTTATGTGATGTAAAGGAGGTTTCCTCCTCAAAGAGGATAATTTTCAAGTCGTTGATCTATATTCTCGTTTTTTTTATGATATGGTTTCATGACATATGTTTAGACTAATCATAGTAATACTTAGCATTTTAGATGGTTTTCTCTAATGTACTTGGCTCATAAGACTCAACCCTATCTTGACAGGACTGTGGTAACGCAAGGAGGAATATTTGGATCTTCAACTTATCATCCTTGATATATGGAACATACCTAAATGACTTCAAAAATATGTTGGCATAAACATCCAAGGTAAGATTTCGTAGCTTATGCTCATGGAACTCGTTGATTTTTATATCATAGTACCTCTCATATAGGTGCTTCTCACAATTTATTTTTTGATTTTTCACCATAATAGTTCATTTTCTCTAATGCCCATTACATTTGTCAAATATTCCCACCATATATAAACTTTTACCTTCAAGATGAAAATGGCTAGTCTAACCTTCATTTTTTCAGAGTGGTCATGGAAATTAAATATTTTCTTCGTTCCCAACATCCATGCTTCTCCCTTTTCACACTTTTTTATTTCTCCATCAATGGGAGGGGGTTTTTCTCTCTTGAACTCTTGGAGCGTTGATTTTTTTCTCTCTTCTCCTTTTCTTGTGGTGGATTTTGGTTGTAGCTCTAAAAAATGGTCATGGCTTCTTAAATTTCATTTCAGAGTGTTGAGTGGGATTTATTATTTCACTAAGTCTTCACTTGCTTGCATATGCCTTTTCCTTGACTTCTACCTTCTACCCTACTGGTTTCCAATCCCTGCTTTTGAACCTATAACGAGATCTTCTTAGATTTGTGTCTACCTAAATATTTGGCACCAAGATCATGTTTCTTTAATCTTTACGTATATGACAATATATCCAAAATAACTGTATTCAACTTTTCTTTGGTTTTACTTTCTTAGAGAATATTATCATTGACTTCCTCGAAAATTCTCAATTCAACTCTAAATCTCATGAGAGTATCCATCCAATCATGATAATTTTCCTCTAACCTCTTACCAAGTGAGTCATCTTCTTAATTATGATGTGATATGCATGTGTTGTATTGTACCATTTTTCTTCCCATTCCTCTATTTTTTATAGGAATTTGTTTCTTCTTTTCTGTTGTCATAAACATACAGTGAACGTTAGGTAAATAAAACATAAATACATTAATTCGCCACCTTCATCTATCAAGATTATGGAATTTTCTCTTAATATGTTCAAGAAATAAATTCTAGAGAAAAATACATATCCACAAGGTTAGGAACCACATTAATTATAAACCAAAAATAAACATATACAAAAATTAAATTGGCATATTAAATATATCATTTGTGTGTGAGGCTATGTAGGTCCAATGTTGAACCTTTACTATGATACCACTATGTAAACACCTCCCTTCCACCTGATTCAATATTCTTAGGATGGGAAAACTGTTACTTCTTTGACCTGATCTCCAAGGTCTATTATGTAGTTGGAGTTAGAAAAAAAAACATTTTTCAATGTTTGAGGAATTTAATTCTGACACCACCATTACAACCAACTGATTGAGATATTTTTGATGATATAAAATTTCCCTCAATACAAGATCTATTAAGAAGTTAAGCCCATAGAATTTTTTGGCGTATTAGCAGAGGCCATGGAATCCCAAGGATGGTATTTGGCCTCTTCCCTACACATGTGGCAATGCCACACCATCCATGGATGAGTACCAATTTGACCACACCATAAGACCCATACTTTCATTCGTTGTAATTTATGTATGAGGTGGATATGGATCACCCATGTAATCTTCAAACCTCAACATCAATGGTTTTCTCCTCACCTCCCTCTGCTCTAAACTTAACTAGAAAATTCCAAGGTCCGAGGTCTAACACCCAATGTACATCTTGTTGATCCACTTCATTTTTTATTCTTAGCATCGGAGGGGATCCATATCTCCTCACACTTGAGTAATATATAGGTAAATCTCCACTTCCTTTAAAACACCTGGTGGCCTAGAGACCTGTAAGCTCAGTAGGGTCCATGTCACCCAACACATGTCATCTCAACATTGTGTTCTTCGCCTTCCCATATAACTACTCTTTTGAGGTCTTGAAATCGCAAGGGCATCAGCTCCTAATTGGTTAATCACACAATAATCATGTTAGATTGACTCCCCACTCACTCATCCATTTCACATTCGATGGCCAATGGAAAATATTGTCCCATCAAGCTCAACCTCTCTACATAACGATTAACACACATTTCAGGAATCTGATGTCCAAAAAAGGTTCCATGGAAGCATAATTCGAGCTTTGGATTTGCATAACTCCTCGTGCATTTTTCCATTGACCCATCGCCATCATACCTTCCCCACAAGGTTTTCTCTCTTAATGACGCAAATGGTCTAATGTCTTGATGTCTTGGGAATACAATAAGCCAGGAAAATATCTTGGGAGGGTTATGTAAAATGTTGAACTTTGGTGCTTTACAATATGATGGTGAGAAAACTAGACTTTTGATTATGAATATAAAAAATGGGAAAGGTCCATATCACTAAAAGGAATTGGCCCTGAAATAGAAGGAGAAATATGCCAAATACCAATTTTACATAGCTTTTAATGTTGTGCATGGAATAAAGCTTGAAATGGTCTAGTTTTGTTCTACTCTTGTACAAACTATTTAAGTTCATTCAAGGAGATGTGAACTACCAGTGTTTAAACCATTCATATATAAGATGTTAGACAACATAGTCCAAGTTACTAAAGTACACAAATATAATAATTGGTATATCATTATACATCAAAACACAATCTACCTAAGCTAATACAAATATAAGCACACAAGGAATCTTACCACTCATTAAATTCATATCATAAAAGATATCATGTAAATCATGAACATAATGATAATTTATTCACCACTCAAGCATTCATTAACATTCTAGAATATCTAAAATCTCATTCTACACATAAGAAATTCATGAAATGTTACAAATTATAAGTCAAGATACCAGTGCAATTGAATTATGTAAGTATGTAAAGGTGGATTGAAATTGAAGGAGCGAAATCAACACTCCACCCAACCATGAGGCAGTTGCAATACAACATTCACACTCGAGCTACATCGAAAGAATGAGGGGATGTTTACTCAAGGAAAATTCAAACCAAATCTTGGTGGAAACTCAAGAGATGGAGTCCACTATACAAATGGTTTCTCAATTGTTCTATGAAAGTAAGCATCATAGTGACTCACTTATTCCTTTGAGTTCAATAACACTATCTCACCCATGTTTCAGATGGGGAATTGCTTATTCCAAGTTGTAGAATCCATTATCCATGAGATCTCTCAACTTTTTTTACATAGAAATAATTACAAGGTATAGATTCCACTATCCAGGTGGTTAACAACTCTCCAAAAAGCACCATAGTGACTTATATTTCCCTATTAGGGTGGTTAATAACTACAGAGCTACTACGAAAATGATTTGACCATCCCCTAAGCCTCCCATCAACTAGTCAGGTTTGGACACACACAGTCCAATGGCCTCAAAAGCATCAATATAGGGGTTAACACCCAGATTTTAGAGCACAGGGCCCAGTCATGTCTTGAGCATTACTCCATGTGCTCCATGCCTAGAATTTATGGAATTCTCTCTCTAGTTGTGTCCTTCCTTCACTAGCATGATTTTCTTCTATTTCCATTTGCATTTTTTTCTCAGTTCTATTTCCTCCTTCCATATGCTTAAAGAACAAGAAATTTATGGGCACTATCTTCCACCGTTGTCCCATCAAATCACATCTCTTGCTATTTATCAAGTGGTGGTTCAATCAATTATGCCACCTCCTCCACCTTCGAGGATGAGGGCATTATCATCCATTTATCCATCCTTGGATCCATGTGTCTCTCCATTCATGCCCATATTTCATTTATTTAATTAATTTCAAAAAAGTAATTTAATACATTAATTTTTTATAATAATTTTCCTAACTAATAGTGGCTTCCATATTTGCTTTTATAATTACATACAAAAAAAGAGATAGAAAAGAAAGATTGTTACAACATATGTATTTTGATTTTTGACTTTTAGGAAATATTTTATCTTCTACCTCCTTAAAACTTATGACAAATTTCTAGATAGGGTGGAGTTTTCCTCCTGACCTCCCATTCTAAAATGCTACGGAATATTATGTATTATCTCCTTTAAAAAGTAATACAAAAAAATATTTTGGTGAAATAAAGAACAATAAGATTGCACTAATTAATTGATTTAAACGAATTTTTTATAATTTTTTTAGTAATTTAATTTTAAACTAACTACCTATTGATTAAAAAGTAAAAAATAATAAGATAAAATGTTAATGTTTTAGGATTGCAAATTTATTGATCTTCGTAACAATGCGAGTAATTTAATTAACTCTAAAATTAGTTTTGTTAAAAATATACTATGAAGAAGAAGGTGCACCATCTTCACGAGCTAAGCGAAAGTGGCTCAATTTCATGCATCCTTAAAGGTTTCGAGTTTCGCCTTGCAACATCTAAAGAAACTGTAAGTGGACATCAACCACTTGTCTTTCCAGTTTTGTTAAAGGTTTAACTTACTTCCTAGGGAGTCTATTTTTTTTTCAGATTTCAATTTTATTTAATTGAGTTTAGAGAGTCATTCTATAGTTTAGAATGAAAGAGACGTGTAATTTTGTCCATACTCGACGTACAGTTGACACATATCTCTTTTAAAATAAAAGAACTTACTCCTTAAATTACTTTTTTTTTGAATAAAAAGAACTTATTATTTAAATTAAAAAATAATGTCGGTTGTATTGAAAATAAAAACAAAAATGCATATTTGGTTATTTTTACTTAAAAGTATTATAGCTATATTTGCTTTATTGGCCATTGATATTACATCCAATACAAACAAGATGTGGTAAAAATATTTCACTCTCACTCTGAGTTATAAATAAAATATTTACATGTCCATATGAAATAGCATAATTTTATACTAACTTTTTATTTTATTTTAAGTAATTAAAAATTTTGATATTACTTATATTTTCATATTTAAATTGATTACAGTAAATAAATCATTTTAATATCCATGTTAACTAATTTATTTGATGTAACACCCATATTTAATGACTATTTATTAAGAGACATTTTTTAATTAGCCAGTAAAGTATTTAATTTTTATTTAGCATATTAACAACTATGTTAATCAAAAGTTGTGAATTGAAGTTTCTTATTTTTAAAATAAAGTTATAGTTTAATACCATGAATCTGATGGTAAAAGTTTCTAAGACTCCAAAGTAGTTGAATAAGCACTTACTAGTAGTTAAAAATAAAATCCTAGAGGAGGAAAGGGGTTTTGCACAGGTGAAGGGGAATAGCTAGGAAGGAAGGGGTTTTGTACAAGTGAAGGAGAATAGCTAGGAAGCTCAAAGGAGACAACATTCAGAGCTGGTGGGAAACTAGTGGAACTCTGCTACCTGAATAGGAGAAGAGACTGGACAAGAGTCCTAAGGTATACCTCCTTGGAATAATATACTGTTGTGATTTCCTATTTTGGTGAGGAGCACGGGGGAGTAGAGGACGTCATCGCCTCACTCAAGGTTGGGAGAAAGCCATCAGAATTTACAGAAAGTGAGATAAGTAAATTTTATTGGGAAATAATCTTATATATTCACTTATGAGATTTATGCTCAGATATAGAAACATAAAGTTTAAATGATGTGTTTATCTAGCAAAAGAATTCACAAAAGTTAACATAAAGTTTAAATAATGTGTTTATCTGGAAAAAGAATTCATAAAAGTAGAATATTCTATAGATAGTAGATTAAGGAAAAGTCATTTGCTTACAAATTTACTCATTATTCAATTCAAAGTTTTTTTGTAGAAGAGAATTTAAAAGAATTACTAGATAAAACCCATGGTAGAAATAATAATTATATCAGGTCTGAGAGTTAAATCCTATGAAGGAAAATCCCAAGAGAAAGGTTTTCTATCCTGTAGGTGGAACTAACTAGTACACGGACAGAGGAAAAACTCCCATGGGGTGGTTTGGTCACCCATTTAAAATAAATCTAGAAGAAGATGAAAATAACATAAATTGTTAAACTATTAAACTCTTAAGTAAATAAGAAGTTATTGTTAAGAAAGAAAGATGTTGAAAGAACTAGTATTTCCTATCAATAAAATTAATACAAACTTATGCCATGAATTCTTCACAAAAGAGATACTATGAATTTATAGAGAATGAATCTTCCCAATATGGATAAGCAATAAAAACAAAGACATGATAGATACAGACAGTAAAAATCTAAATATAATTTCCTTTAAAATGATCTGATAGATATTCAAATGGAAGACACATAAAGTACTACAAATATTCGCAAAATAGCTTAAGCAAGAAACCCGAAAGCATGCATCCAAAAGAATAGAATTTATAATATAAATAATTATGAGGAATGTCACAAGAAAAGCAGGACTCAAGAATAGCTCTGATAATGTCTAGAAGCCAGAGAACAAAGGACTTGTAGAACTGGAATAACATAGCAACTATAAATAAGTAAACCAGTACATATGAACATCGCGGTTCAAAGCTAAAACTTAAAAACTGGGTGGTCTTATATTAAACACTTTGTCGAATAGAGTCCCCACATGACGAATTTCTTGGCTATGCAAAAGGAGTGTAGATATATAAATGTACAACAAACATTAAACGATAAACCCTTGAAGGTATTTGGCACAGATGTGCTATAATCAAAACATATAAGCCACTAAAATCATAACATTATAAGTGATAAACTACTCTCTCCCTCAATAGGTAAAAAACGAGAAGTAAACCCTCAATGGGCTGACAAATATATATATAACCCTCAGGCAAGAGAAACAACGTTTGAGAATCACTTATATGAGCAACTGTGGAATTAAAAAGTGCACTTGAAAGAAAGTGGATAACTTTTCAGTAAGGAATCACTATAGGAGAAGGAAAATGTGCCAACAGAAAAAGAGTCTGCAGTCAATACCTGCACGGTAAAATGCATAGATGAGTTAGGAAGACTTAGAAGAAAAAAAATTCTAAAAAAATAGTTACCAAAGCTAGTGAAATCATATAACCTTACCTTGGGTCAATGAGGGGTGGTGTGCCCTCGGACCTGCAAACATATCATAAGCCCTGCATATTGGACAATGCAAAATCAACGACCGATTTATTGAAAATACTTGGCTCTAAAGTTAGATAGAAGAAAATAATAATACCTAGATAAAATAAAAAGGAAAATTACCTGAGAGAGAAGCTGAAGAAGGATGCCTTCGGCTAAAGACAAATGCAAAGAGCTTAGTATACACCTAGGCACCATGGCCACATTGTGGTCGAGATTGTGTCATTAAAATAAATTAAGGAGGTATTTTACTAACACAATAATAATATCGTGAACACAAAGGCTCATCCGAAAATAATTACCACAGAGTTCAGAATTCAGAGACAACACAATGACATAGTCGGGGAAGAGACTCACCATTTCTTGAACCTCTATGAGAAACACACTACACTACAGATACCCCATAGTTGTAGAGATCGAAGACTGAAGCAGTGGAGGCACAAGAATGGAATGGTTAGGGTTTGGATGGGGTTAGGTTGACACCCTAGAAAATGCAGGAACAACCTCCACCATCGATGGGTATGCATATCCACAGTGTCAAGCGGAGCCACATGCTAGCGCATTGTGAACACTTAAGAAATGGAGGTTCGAGACTGAAAATTCCTAAAGTATCATAAAGAATTTCATATTTCTGTGTGATGTTCATATTCAATAAAATTTAATATATGTACTATCAATACAACTAAGTGTGAGTGTGTATCATCAATCCTCCCCGAAGCGAGGGTAATAACCTTTATAATAGTTGTAATAGCAAGATTGCAAGGCATAATGAAACAAGCAGTCACTAACAAGTGACATAAAAATCAATTGATTCTTAGTTTAAGATTACAATTATGAGTAGAATTATAAGGTTTGTTTCATTGATCAAAACATTTTAATTATTTAATTCTAGCAAATAAAAACTCAGGTAATTTTCAGTTTTACAAGCATATTCTAGGATAAATATTCTTAAGATAATTACAATGGAAAGTTAAGGTTATTTTTTTTTATGATGGATAAATGATATGAATTAAAGTTACAAGTGGTATCAGAGTAGCGTTCAAATTTTGGGACCAACAAGGGGTAACCTAAATAACAATTGATGTGTGTAAGTGTGCACATAACTGAAGGAATATATTCACTAAGAACAACGATAAGGGGCTTCGTACATCGAACACCTAGGACTATAGGGGAGATTCACCCCCACCCTAACTAAGAAGCGAATCCGGAAATGTGAGTGCAGCTAAGTATAGATCAAAACTAGCAAATGAGTATATTGTTGGAAGAACAACAAAGACAGACCAATAGGTTGTTGGACACCATACAACAACTCCAGATGGAAATGGTCTGGGTACAAAGTGACAATGATAGATTGATGAGGGAGTAGGAAAAGATACTCAAGAGTATTTCAGATAAGCATAAACATCTCGCCGCACAGCCTAGCCCAGAAAGGGAAACCCATGTACAAGGCGAGCAGCAACAACATATTCCTGATAATCCTAAGGGGAGTCCCACCCATCAAAGCAACAAGAGTAGGACTTAAAATGAGGTTGAGTCTGAAAATGCTTCTGATCAGCAAGAACTGAAGAAGAAGAGAGTGGAATTGCAAGGGGAGTTCTAGAAGATTAAACCCCCTACATTTGATGGAGAGGCTAAAGAGGTGGCAAAAACCTGGATCATTAACTTGTATAATATTTTCAAGTGTATGAGTATGAGAACAAACTCAAATCCTAGTTAGAAATCTACCAATTTCGAGAGAAGGCTACATTATGGTGGGAAGAAGTGAAAAACGTATGTGGAAGACCAGAATATAACCTGGGATGAATTTCAGCAATATTTTGAGGAAAACTACCTAACAAAATGATTTTACGATGAAAAAACTCGGTAGTTTAATGATTTTCAGTTGGGTCAAGTATTTAGATGAATTCATCAACAAATTTACTTCCATGTTAAGATACGTGCCATATTTAAAGGATGAGGAGGAAAAAGTACAACGATTTTTGAGTAGTTTACCAACTCACATGAAAGAGAGAATTGAATTTGTAGGAAAAAAGATGATAGATGAGGTAATTTGAAAGGCATGGATGTGCTATCAACAATCCAAAGAAAAATGAGAAGTTTGAAAAAATTGGCCACCCAAGAAAGGACTGAAAAAATCTTCAAGCTTTAGAAATAGCAGATCTGGAAATTATAAAGTTGTTGTAAGGAATCCATCAAATAAGAAAATTTGGAAAAATCAGCAAAGACCAAAATGGACAGTTGAAGATTGACCCAGTGCAGCATCGAACAGATCGGATCACGAACAGCCAGAGAAACCACCATTACTGTAATACCTCTCAGATTGAAACCCTTTTTTTTTTCAATTTACACCAGATACTTGTTGTCAAATGTTATACTAACATAACTACCCACTTAATAATAAATTTACTGATATCTATTCCTGCCCCATTCCAGTTCAATGTTTTTGAAATACAGAAATATACAAATTCTTACTTAGTTAAATTTTGTTTCTGTTATAAAATTTAACTAAGTGTGCATTACATTAATTTCAGATCCACTTAATGTAATCCGAACTCAAATACTAGATTATTGTCCATAAAGGTTATTTACCACCAATGTTATTAAGAAATCAAACTACTTAAATGAAATGTTTCCACTTGAATTTACATTTCATTGATTTATAAAACCCATCCCTATAGTCAAGTATGGTATGCAAGAATCACATCTTTTGATAAGTTGGGTGATGACTTACTATAAGATAAAATATTCTACAACGATTTTACATTTAACGTTTGTATAATTTTCTATACTTTAGTATTTCAACCCCTTAACATCATCATATGTTAAGTTGCCTTTCTTATTTCAACTTACCACATATAATTTCAAAAAAATCCATGATTTGATTATCAATTCAACTATGATATAGTTCAATTCAATTTCATTATGTTCGTACACTATACTTACTAGAATCCTTAATAGTTTCGATTGGAGCCAATTAAATAATACCTCCTTTGCACCATACTACATCTGTTATCGAGGCACTAATAAATGTTCTGAGGAGTACGTTCCTTATAGAGGTTGGCTCAGTTGAATGAACGTTGTGAAAATTTAATGAAAAGGGATTTGTTTCAACTTTGGTTTATGCTCCCCATACTTTTAAACCAGTCTCAAAAATCTTCCATTTTGATACATGGCACCTTCATTTATTACATGTACTAACTTAGGGTTTTAGTACGCTCAGAAATTACTCTGTGGATTCAATGGTTGAATAGTTCGAGACTTATGCACTCCAGTCCTTCCAATGTTGGGCATCTCATGCCACGTGGACAGTCGTGATTCTCTTGGCATTAGGTTTTCAAAGGCGTATAAGAGATGTATTCTCAATGGACGAAGCCATTTCTCTTCTCATTTCTGATGGCTTCCAGAGTTCATCTCGAACCTTTATTAATATTGTTTTTTTCTTTTCCAAAATGAGAGAGGAACCCTTCCTCTATTATGTTCATCCCGCCTCATGGAGATTTGTTATTTATGACTTGAAGGGATCACGCCATTTTGGTTAACCAGGTAACTTCTTCTTTTTACATACAGGGTTTACTCCTAGCTTTCATTTTTCATTAACCATGTAAATTTAATTCTCAGTGCTAATTGCAACTTGAATTTATAATTTCGATTGTTTTCGATGAAGCGAACCATAGTTTCATTCCAAGTGTTTTCTTCCAATTTCATATATCACGATATTATCTTGTTGTTTATTACAAAGATTGTCATTTTATACTTATGGAGGCCGCTTTCTGTAATAACAAAGAGGCTTTTAATTTTGTAGTGGTATTAACGATATTTTGGCTTCTGCTCATACATGGTGAAGTTGAGGTGTTTTCCATGTCCTTTCAAGGACATAGAAGGTATTTGTCATTTGATTCATTTTACCAAAATCCGGTTATATTAATTTGGCGTTTCAGATATTCCCAAATTTATCTCTGATTTCTTCATTAAAATTTACGATTTCATTGTTTAGTTTCAGTAGCTTCCTTTTCACGCCAAGGGTTATGATTCAAGGTATACCAGAATTATTTTTGTTCTCTTTACATCATAGATTATCATCAATTTATAACCACGATTTTCTTATTTCTGAATCTATAACTCATCTTTATATGGTGGTTGTAAATAAACATAACAATGATGTTCTCTGTTGGCAATTTTATCATATTTTGAAAAATTATGCTTTACTGATAATTCTGCTTAATTCGTTATCACAGGTTGGTACATCGAAATATATCACCGAGAGTGAAAGTAACTCGGGTTATCATTTAAATTTTTCTTTTTATTTTGAGATTGTCGAATCTCATAATTCCATAAATTTGTAATGATATTTATCGGTGATTTGGACTTAAACTTTCCTGAGGGACTGTGGATCTAATTCCTCATTATTTATTACAATTAATTTTTTAACTACCGAATCGTTCTTAGTGTACTTGTCTAAATTTTTCTTTCTGAACAATTTATGTCTGGGCAACTTAACTTCCTGTCTCTTCTTTTACATATTTATAATACTATCTAATGAAAATGTAATTTTATTTAACTATGCATCTCATCCCTTTAGGACTTTTCTTCATACCTATGGGTGTATAGATAGGTATGGTTATTCTCAAAGGGAATACAAGTTTCAGTTTTAGTTAAATCTACATTTAACATGTGCACAAAAGGATTTATTCTATTGTTTCCATTAGTTTAATAATTTTCCCTATTTATTTTCATTATTATACAATGTAGATACTTCTGCCATAAACTGTAAGATATTCTGTGTTTTAATTGAATAATACCAGAACTACATTTTTCGAGTACCTAGTTGTAATTATACGGTCTTTGTATCTTTGTTTGATAATGTTCAGGTTTAATTTCTAAAACATAAACCTTATTTTTACATTTCACTCAAAAGTTTAAATTACTTTATTCTCAATTATTATTGATATAATTCTAGAATGTAAATCAGATAACTAGAACAATTTGAGAGTTCTGATTTAGTAACATAGTTCAATTTTTTCGTTAAATAGTAAGTTGTACTATACAAGATAATTTACTTAATTTGACTGTTTCTTCACTCAGAATATTTGCTGAAGTTCAAACATCCAGATTTATTTTATATAGACTGTTTGCTAGATTACTCTTACAAGTATGTGATTTTATTTCAGTTCTTCTAACTTATACTAAGTAAGCATGTATCTTTCCCTTCTCTAATATTGATATTCTTAAGTTGTAAGAAAAGAATTTCATTGTAGTTTTAATTTCCCGTTAATATATATAACATATAGGAGTACATATCTCCAGATCTAAGCCATGGGTTATAAATTCTGGTTGATATGACTCTAACATATTAATTTTATATAACATTACATATTGTGAGGAGTTTTTCTCTTCACTTTATATCTGTTAAATGTATAACCTTCTCATATACATCATATCGCATTATTTAACCCTAGTATAATTTTTATCTCTCAGCTAATAAATCAATTCATCTCAACATATAATTATACATAAACCAGAAAGAATTTAGTTCTGCATGCATACCTCTTCTTTAGACTAGATCCTCCCAACCATAGAGTTATTATCTCCTTAATTCACCCCCGAGCTGAGATCAATTTCTCCCAGAGACAGACTACCCTCAGTCTATTCTGGAGCGGCTTATTTAAGCTGTACTTTCCCCAAGCTTATCCAATTTATGCGTCCAGAAATTTCAGGATGCTTTCTTCCTATTTTTTCTAGGCTTTCCCTCATTGAGGTACTTTAAAGTTGCCTTTTTCGCTTTTCCAGCTTTTCTTCCTCTTCCCAATTACTTTCCTCTTCATTAGGGAAATTAGATTTTTCTCTCCCAATATAATTTAGTAAGATTCCTTTCAAGGTTTTTTGAAATGTTTTGGGAAATTCTAACCTTATCCATATCCTCATGGATCAAGGTTTAGGATCTCCAATCTCAATCTAGTCGTATGGCACACATAACTTATCCATTTAATTTTATTAATTAAAAATTAATTAATCCATTCTCTAGTTCTCCATTCGGGTCCACTTTCCCTTTAGACTTTTTCCAAATGCCAATTAAAAGAATAGAACTAGGGGTGTTAGAATTACAGTGTTAGAGATGCGGTGAGGGACATTATTACAAAAACTACCCACATTGTGGGAGGAAAGAAACTGCAGCTAACATGAAAGAAGCATCTACTGTGGGAGACATGGCATGAACAGGTCCATCCTCCATATTCTCTGTAATAGGAGCTTCCAGACCTCTAACCTACGAATGATTCTCCTCTAAATTGAGTGTGAATTCCATTGTGATACCTCCATCGAATCCCTACAATCTGTCAAAGTACACATCCCATCCCATGTCGACAAAAACTTACCAAACCTCTAGATTGCTACAAACTGAAACTGTGTTTTCAGGCTAATGCCACACAACTAGCCCACCCATACTGTGGGGACTTGTAGTAGCACTTCCTGTAGCAACAGACCATTGGGAAAGGTGGTGGGTACTGAATTCGGAGGAACAACATAGTGAAAATGGACAGGTAGTAACAATAAATATTATTGGTAATTCTTGAAAACTGAGAAAAATCATAAAATAGTATGGTAAGTGTGGTAGAGTAGAAACAATAATTGTTCGTACAGGAAGGATGAGACATCTTGCGAATCCCAATATGATTTAAATGATGATACCACATATTGATGTGATTCGTAAGGTGTACTATGAGCGGAATGTCATTCTTAACTTATGGGGAAATTATCACACCGTCCTTGGCATGATGACCCCCCCCGACTTAAATTATTACCGTCCATGACATTAAAATAATCACATGGGATATTTAATTAAATCAGTAAAAGTCAAGTGGAGGTGTACCCGACGGCCTACTTGGATGATGGGATGGTTGGTAGGGTGGTGGCGGAGTGATGTGGATGGTTTAACAACATCCAGTGTAATAGCAGCGGAGTAATAGCATCAGAGTAACAACATCGGTGTAACAACATCGGTGTAACAACATCAGGTGTAACAACAACGCAGTAACAACATCGGTGTAACAACATCAGTGTAACAACATCCAGTGTAACAACAGAGGAGTAACAACATCGGTGTAATAGCATCGGTGTAACAACATCGGTGTAACAACATCTGGTGTAACAGCAGCGGAGTAACAACATCGGTGTAACAGCAGCGGAGTAACAACATCCGGTGTAGCAGCATCAGAGTAGCAGCATCAGAGTAACAACATCCGGTGTAGCAGCATCGGAGTAGCAACAACTGATTAATATCATTCAGTGTAGCAGCATCAGAGTACTAGCAACCAAGTAACAACATCATGATTAGGAGCAACCGAGTAACAACATCTGATGTAGCAGCAATAGAGTAGCAGCAACCGATTAACATCATCTAGTGTAGTAGCATCCGAGTAGCAAAAACCAAGTAACAGCAACATGACTAGCAGCAACCTGCTAACAACATCTGATGTAGCAGGATCATAGTAGTAGCAACCGAGTAATAGCAACATGATAATTTTTTGATTTTCACTCCTTAGTCATAGCTCCAACAAAAAGACAAGAAAATAGAATAGAATTCTTTATTTATTTATATATATTTTTTCTTTTTTCTTTTTTTTTCTTTTTTTTTTTTACAACAAGGGTGCAGAGGAAGGATTGTCTGCACTATAACCTTCAAACTAGATTTCTGAGAGAGTTTTTTAATAAAAGCATCCTTAGAGGCTGGCCAGTGGTATAGTCTCAGGTGATGTCCATTTACTATAAAGTAGTACGTGTATCGTCAATTGTGACTAGTTTGATTGTTCCATTATCAAATACAACATTCACCTCATAAGTTCCCATCCACCAAGTGCAAAGCTTTCCCTTAAAATCCTTAAAACGAGAGTCATAAAGTAGTGCCAAATCTCCCCTTTTAAACACCTTATTTCTAATAAAATTATCATGCCATTTCATTCTCTGCTACTAAATAGCAGTAGTTCGCTAGACAACCATTCAACGTATTTCATCTAGTTCATTAAGCTGAGCCAATCGGTGTTTCTGGGCATCTGATAGATCTAAACCAACTTCCAGAGTTGTTTTAAGCATGCCTATTTCAAATTATATTGGAAGCAATGGAGATTTCCCATAAACCAACTCGAATGGTGAAAAACCAGATGTATTCTGCCATGTTTTTCTATATGCCCATAGAGCCTCTGGAAGTTTCTGAGCCCAATCCCGATGATGGTATGCCACAGTTTTTGTCAAAATATTTTCTAATGTCTTATTTGTGCTTTCCACTTTTCCATTCACCTGGGGATGGTATGGATATGTCACTCTATGCTTGACTACATATTTTTTCATGAGAGTTTCTATCCTGTGTGATGTGAATTGTGCCCCTCCATCTGAAACAACCTCTCTTGGAGTACCATAACGAGCAAAAATTTCTTCAAATATAAAATCTGAAACTACCTGCTCTGTTGCTTTCGCAACTATTTTGGCTTCCGCACACTTAATCACGTAATAAATACAGACCAAGATGTGGATTTTTTTCTTGGAGGGTGGGTTAAACGGTCCAATGAAGGCAATAGCCCATCTCTTGAAAGGTTCAAGGACTAGTTGTGCCTGCAAGGGCATTTCATCAACTTTACCAGGCTTCCCCATATGTTGGCAACTATCACACCTCCTGACATAATTATGAGCATCATAAAAAATGGAAGGCCAGTAATATCCCATTTGTAGCACCTTATGGCCTGTTCTATTGTCTACAAAATTCCCTCCACAAGGGCCATCATGAGAAGCTTTTAATACTTCATAAATATCATCTTCAGACACACATTGCCGAATCTTCTTATCTACTCCTGCATCCGAAAGGTACCCTGCCATCCAAGAATATCAGGCACTATGATGAATAACCTTTTGTTGTTACCTATATGACAAATGAGGAGGCACTTTCTCCGTAGCAATATATTTATCAATATCTGCATACCATGGAGGTTTATTAGAGACTGCAAAAATATTTTCATCAGGAAAATTGTCTTCTATTGGTGTGCATTCATCATTGTTATCCATTCTAGATAGGAAATCAGCCACTACATTATCTTTTCCTGGCTTATCTACTATTGTAATATCAAATTCTTGAAGCAATAGTAACCATCTCATAATATGGCCAGGATTAATAGGTTTATTCATCAAATACCTGATTTCTACATGATCAGTATGGACAATAGTAGAGTACCCGATGATGTAGTGCTCGAACTTATTGATAGCATAAATGACAGCTAAGAATTCTTTTTCTGTCACCGTATAGTTTAGTTCAGCAGGAATTAGATTCTTGCTGATGTAATAAATTGCATACAACGTTTTGTCTACCTGCTGTCCTAAAACAACCCCTAATGTTGTCTAAGAAGCATCAATATGTATGTGAAACGGTAATGCCCAATCAGGTCCTTGGAGGATTTGGGTCGTGCACACCAGCCCCTTAATTTTCGTGAAGGTTGTCTCACAATCTTCGGTCCACAAAAATTCTGGATCTTTTGTTAGAAATTGAAATAGTGGACGAGCTATTTTAGCAAAATTTTCTATAAAGCGCCTATAATAACCAGCACAACCAATAAAGCTACATAGTTGTGTGGGTGTTTTGGGTACTGGGAAATGTAATATTACCTCTACTTTAGTCGGATCAACTTGAATTCCAGCGGCTAAGAGCAAATGTCCCAATACTACTCCTTCTTCCCTCATCATATGCCATTTGACTATACTCAATGATACATGGGTCTATTTACACCTTTTGAGTACCTTCTCTAGATTTTCCAATCCTTCCTCAAATGATTTCCCATATGGAGTAAAATCATCCATATATATTTTGACACTATCATCAACCAAATTAGAAAAAATTCCCAAGATTGCCCTCTGGAAAGTAGCAGGAGTATTACACCGGCCAAATGGAAGAACCCTATATGCAAAGGTTCCCCATGGGCATGTGAAATTTGTCTTATCTTGGTCTTCCGGGGCTATCTAGATCTGGTTATATCTACTGAATCCATCTAGGAAGGAAAATAACTTCTTTCCAGCCAAGGTGTTCGGGAAAATGGTCTTTTTGTGTTGCCTTATTTAATTCCCTGTAATCTACACAGATATGGAATTTACCATTCTTTTTTTGAATGATAACTATCAAGGATACCCATTGGCTATCTGAGATGGGATAAATGAATCCTACATCTAATAATTTTTGTAATTCTTCTTTAACAATGTTTTTGAGTGCAAGATTCATCCTCCGTTGAGGCTATCTTACGGGGCAGAAATCTTCCTTAATGTAAATATGATGAGTTCATAGGCTGGCAGGGATACCCTTCATGTTAGTGTAATCCTAGGAAAAATCTTCCTGATGATCTTGAAGGACTTTCAAAAGATGTTTGGTCTGGGATTCAGACATGTTCGGGTTGATATTAAGTGTTTTCCTTGGTTCAATCTCGATTGGAGTACTATCATGGAATGGGGTTACAAGAATTTCCTCTATGTCATCTTCTGGTTCAATGCTTTCCTGTGTCTTACAACTCATAGCAGATTCTAGAATATATTGAATTAGATCGAGAAAAGAACTGGAATCATTAATGAAGGCATTAATGCAATCATCTTCAGTTTATGTTTTAAATCGAAGGGCCAGGCCAATAGTGAGAACTGGTCTAACATCTTCATTTTCAGGTTCAGGCTCTTCTGCAGGTAGATTTTTCTAACTGGTTAATGATTTTTTACATGGGCTTAATTTCGCAGGAGAATAAAGCTTGAGATCCTTCATAACTTTCCCATTTGATATAATCGTGTGTTCAGACTGACGTCCTATGTAGGCCACTGCAGTTTCCAACCAGGGTCTCCCTAGGATCAATGGGTGGCCACCTACTGAAGATCGAGTCTGCAATATAAGGAGGTCCACAAGGTAATTCCATGAGTCTATTGAAATGACCACATCCTCTAATTTCCCTACTGGTTTAATTGTGGATCTGTCTACCAGTTCCAAGATAGTAGGGGTTGGTTTAATGTTTCCAAGTCCTAATGTGTTCATTATTTTAGTAGTGATAATGTTAATGGCCACTCCCAAATCCACCAGTACATTTGGGATTTCAATCCCATTAATTTATACTGTTAGAATCACGTTCCCAGGATCTCCGTATTTTACAGGAATGATTTTTCCTAACATGATATCGGATAGTCTACCCATTACATGAACAGTTAATGGATCCTTAGGTTTTCTACCTGGTTTCTTTCAGAAGTATTCTCTCAGAGTTTTTTCATAAATAGGTACATCCCTCATAGCTTGTAAAAGGGGTATTTTAAGAAAAATATTCTGCAGTTCCCCTAGAAAGTCAAATTATGCTTGAGGGATTGGTTTGCTCAAGGTCAATCTTTCAGGATATTGGGGAGATGTTAAATGACCTTAAATAGAAACAACCTGGGGAGGTTCCCGACTTATTATGTTTTGATCTGCATTCTCCGTCACTGTTCTTTGTTCTTTTTTTGTATCTTCACCATCAATTTTTTATGTAATAATGGGTGAGGTAGGTGTGTTTACTACTCGACCAAACCGTAAATTTATCTCATTGAGCCTTGCGGTATAAATGCTATGGGATAGAAGGTTCATAGTGTCTATTTGTTGAACCCCTTTATTATTCAGATTGGGTTGGGCTAGATAGGAAGCTGGGGTCTAATGGCCGGGTTTCCTGGGGGCACATTGGAAGGAAACTGAAGTTATTGTTGAGGCATAGGCTGAGGAAACTGTCCAATGGGAGGGGATCCATGCTAAATCTAATTCCATGAAGGATTTAGACTAGCTTGAGTAACCCATTTCTACCGAGGAGGATACTGGTATTGAGGCCACATGGCTGAAAATGGTGCAGATTCGAGACCCATACTAAAATTATGTAAGTACTGAGATGGGTCTTGAAACATACCTAGTTTCACCGCCAGTGGTTGAGGTTTCCATGGCTTCTTCTGCCCCATGAAGTATAGCTGGTCCACTGTGCTTTCCTCGCTTTCTCCTTGGAAAACTGCTTTCAGTCCAGGCAAGGAAGGACATGCACTGGTCACGTGAGTCTGTTCGCAGATTGCATAGGCTTCGACCGTGTTCAGCGAGCATTCCTTCAAAGGATGTTTCTTTTGGCACTGCAGGTAGAATATGGCCATGGTTTTTTCCAACTCCATGTGCTTTTGTTTTGCCTGTAGAGTGTCCATCTAGGCTGATAGCATACTCGGGATATATGTCCTCAGATTATCTAATAGATTCTCAATCTCTGTTTTTGTGACCCCTCCACCGGAGGTCTTTAATGACCGAATACCCTGTCCACTTATTGTAGCCCCCCGTGAACATTTTATATAGTAATCACAGATATTTTCAAATTTTTCTTTTGAAATATCCCCTTTCCCCACTATATTTAGGAGTTGCAGAGATTCTTTCCTTAGTGCTCTAAGAAGAATGATCTTCAGAATGTCCTTATCCAATTCACTATGTCCAGACCTCTACAATATGTATTTAAATCATTCTACATAGTCATCCTTATTTTCATCTTTCTTCTGTGCAAATTTAAATATTTCCTCCTTAATTTCACGAGACTTACAATAATCTTGGTATTTTTCGAAGAAAACTTTCTTCATTTCTTCCCATGAAGTAATCATGCTTCCCCCTAAACACATAAACCATCTCAGGGTTGTCCCTTTTAGGGTAGTAGGGAATATTTTCAATTTCTGTGCATCAGCCATATAGTCGTATCCCCGAAAAATAGTATCAAATTCGAAGAGGAACATATCAGGGTCTTCCAAAGAGAGCCCATGAAAACTAGGCAAGGCTATCAAAGGTATGGTTCTCATTGGTGCATCACCTATAAAGTTTCCTATGGGAAAATCAATGGAGGAACTTACAGGTGCCATAAATACTTTCCAATACTCACTTGGAATTTTGATCAGTTTCGCAGCTAGTATCTGGAGTGTTTCAACCGAAGATGGTCGCACCGCACTCCCCTGGTCCCTTAGTGAACCAAATTCCTTCAAAAATTCCTTTACCGGATCAGAATCTCTTAACTTAGCAATGAAATTTTCACAGAGTCGGCTTCATCTCTTGGGGACGAAAACCATTTTTGAGGTTGTTCTTCCCAGTTAGAGTTGCTCAATTATTTTGATCCCCTGCTTGCCACTTCTTCCCCCTCTACTGTTGATAAGGATTTCTCTTCCACTGGTACCTTTTTTATTAAATATTTTTCTATAGAAATAACACCTTCTGGTACCGTGGATGGTATTGGTTGTTCCACAAAATATCCTTCAGACTTCGTCTCAACCCTAACCCTAGCAGAAGCATGGGATGATGCCTCAGATCTGGACTTTTCAATAATTTCCTAAATATACGTCTTCCTTCCTAAATCATTTCCTTTCTTTGGGGGTCTTCCTCTACCCCTCTTTTTCGTATCTTTGTTCATAGAAATTGTGGAGATGGTTCACCAAATAAAATCAATCAATCTCTCAGGACTTGAAGTAGGGCGGATAACTTCCTCCCCGGGACAAGAGAAAATATTCACAAGAAATGAAACAAAATAGGAAAAAAATAAAAGAAATCAAAGTTCAGGACTTGGAGCAGAGTAATAACATACCCTCCCCAGGATGAGAAATTGGCCCGTAGAAAAAAACAGGAAAATAAATAAAATAGGAAAGAAAAATGGTCTACGCTCGGGACTTAGGGTAAGGTTTTACAAAAGCCTTCCCTAAGATAAGGGTTTAATTCTACAGAAAACAAAATAATACAAGAAACATGAAATAAAGAAAGAAAAAAGAAAACACAAGGCTCTTACGCTCAGGACTTAAAGCTGGGCAATAGATTCCCACCTCAAGATGAGAGATCGATTCTGAGATCTATTGCAGATCCTGTTCTTGCACGTGTTAGCCTTCCCCGAAAACGACGCCAAAATGTTGATGTCTGGATATGAAAAATATTCAATTCGCTTTCCACATAAATTATCAACCCGAGGGCATTAGTTATTTCAAGACTAACAAAAAATTATATGCAGATACAAGCACATGGTCCATTGTAGATCACAGGCAGGGAAAATTTTAGGGGCGAATTTTAGCCCAAAGGTGAATTTTAAGGGATTTTAAATTTTATTAGGGCGAATTTTTTATATAAAACCCATTTTCTATAGTTTAATAAAGTTAGCCCAATAAATATTTTAAAAATAATTAATTATTAAGTATTAGCCCACTAAAAAAAGGGTGCATAAAACTGGAAACATGAAATTTGCCCCCGATTTTCCAGATTTCCATGGCATTCGCCTAGATTTACAGGGTTGGAGGGAGGGGTTAGAGTGATTCACCCCATTTTTTCACTAGTTTGGAGAGGGGGCTGGGCTTTATGCACACTGATCTTCTTTTTTTCTGAGCGAGGCCGACCCTCTCTAGTCCGTCCCTCTCTGGTCCGTCAGGGCCTCCCATAGTTCATATATAGTAGAGATACACTTTGAAAGAGATAGTGTTGTGGGAGATAACACTCGCCACAGTCTACGTTCTCGGCCTCAAGTGCATGTACAAGCTCACTCTCAGACTCCAACGCCGACTAATAACACAGAGGCACCGTACTTTTTTCCAGTTTGATCAACGGTATGCACCTTCCTTCCGTTTCTCTAATAAACAATCCATCAAATCATCATGATAGCTATGCATGATAAGCCTTCTTGAATTAGCCTTCATTGTGGTCCTCAATGCTCAAGGTAAAGAATTTGGCATCACAATTTTGCAGTCATATTCTGCCCTATGTATGTCTAATTTCTGTAGGAAATGAGATATACATATCACAGAATGCAGTTATTGGGCATAAACCATGAATATCATGCACCATCATGGTCTTGCCTATCTTTACATCTCTTCACCTCGGAAGGATTTCAAGGTTTCTGGGTGCAAGATCAGCACAGACCCATCTAAACCTGGGTCTGATATCTACCTCTAGGTTGTGAAGGTTGAGGTTGCATATCTGAAGGTCCATACTTGAACAAGGTTTTGATTGGCTGTGATAGTGTCCATATTCAGGACACCCAGTTAACTGACATAGCGGATCGAGTGAAACAAGTCATGGTGACAATTAGAAAAGGTCTTCGAGGACAATACTAGGAATATTTCATAGGGGATAAACTAGATGTGTCTCATTTCAGGGTGTTTCGGAGTATAGTTTACATTCATGTTCAGCCAACCAGCAATTGAGGTACAGGAGACAAGGCACAAGACAGAATCGGCCTTTCGATTATTATTTGAGAATAGATCAGGCACCTGCATGAAATTATTCGGCGCTACAACATGCGAATATGTAGAATCTACTTTAGCGCCAGAGGTGACACCCAATGCATTGTCAAGAGTCACTGCATCACACCCATATTTGAGCTGTAGAATGCACCTTTTTCTCTCAGTGCTATTAGGGCATTCTCATCGTTATCTACAATAAAATGCATTGTTGAATGCAGATTTGATTAGTTCTTTGTGTGTGTAGCTACTGTATGCTAATTATTCTATGTATGTGTGTACACATAAAAAAAGAGATGTACGCATATAATGATACAAGAGATAGAAATTTATACACTCTGTTACCTTAACATGGTTCTTATAATAAGCTTTAGCAGTGGGATTGGTGAAGAAATCATCATCAGAGTTGTAATTTTGTCCAACATTGCGAGCCCATTTTACATATTGGGCCTTTCCTCCAAATTTCACATAATTGTTTGCCAGACTAAGTATTAGTCTGATACCATACTTTTTGGATTGAAAGACCACAAAGTCCAGAGCTTGAACCAAAACAACCCCAAAAATCAGATTAAAACAAGCAATTCTAGCAGATCCAGACACCCAAAAGCAAAATCTCTTGGAAAAAAATGGGTTGAGGTCCTGAAGGCTTGATGTAATGCAGCCCCCATGCACAAACCTGAAATACTTGTTCATCATATACACCAGGAAAAATCTGCAATGCCTTGTACTGGCCATTGTTGAAGGCCCAAGTCCTGGCAACATTAATCCTAAGAGCTGCAGCTTGTTGAAAAACAGAGGTAACTTTCTTTCTCTATGTTAGATCCGTTGCCACAGTCATTAACCAGTAAGAGTTGAACCCATTGACAAAAAGAGGTTTCCCATTGACATTAAAGTGGGTGCCCCTTGTCCTCACAAACCCACTTCCTTTTGCTGCAGCTTGCTAAAGAAATCTAAGAAAGAGCAGACAGGAAAGAACCCAAAGTCTCATCGTCATAGTACCACCCACTTGATTGGAAAAAGATCTAGACTTCATAAAGAAGTAAAAAATACTTAATGAGTGTCTCTGCATTAGCTAGCAGATCTGCTATCCAGGAAAAACTTTGAGATTCAATGGCACACTAGAGAAGAGCATATAGAGATGAATATCTGAGAACGTAGTACGTAGCATACAAAGTTGATAATGGAGAAAAGTTGGAAGCATGAGTTAAGGTTTGGGGGCCCAGAAAACATTGTCTGAGAATGGCATAAGATATTTCATGAATGCCCACATGGGAATGTGCCTTCATCACTCAATGTGTTAGGATGAACTAGAATTGGCCCTCAAGGTTGGAATTTGAGATCAAATCCACCAGTCAAATTTGAATTATAATAAATTTTGTTAAAATTTTTAAGCATTTTAATGAAATTTGATGATTATTATGTCTGGCTTTGAGCAAAAGTTCTAAGATTCCAGTAAGCATTTTTATATTTGTCATAGGATATTTTCTGAGATTCTAGTGAGTATTTTTATAATTTTAATAGGAATTTTTTACTCATTGTTAGAGATACTATAATTGTCTCAATTAGATTGGATTATACGACTTTATTTTTATTTAGAACTTTAGAATTTGTAAAATTACAAAATTTCATTATTAAAATTATGATATTTAATTAAGAATGTGTAATTTAATCCAAAATTAAACAATTTATGGAGAGAAAAATTCTACCAAACTATGAATCTAGAAGATCTGGTGTTCAACAATAGAATCGAGACCTTAAACTAACATCCTTGTTTGAATCTCTGATTACATTTTCTTTCCATTTTCCAATTCTGATCCAAAGACAAAAGGTGATATCTGACCTGGATGGTTCTCCCAGAAGGATCACTTTGACAACGAGGCTCGTTCATGAGCTCCCATGCAAATATTGTAGGCTCATCCTCATAGGCTACTCCAGTAATGTTGTTCACTCTAGTCAACACATTCTACAAGAAAATGCATTGTTGAATTCATATTTGATTAGTTATTTGTGTGTGTAGCTACTGTATGCTAATTAATATATGTATGTGTGTACACATAACAAAATAAATGTACGCATATAATGAGACAAGAGAAAAACATTTATACACTCTGTTACCTTAACATGGTTCTTATAATAAGCTTTAGCAGTGGGATTGGTGAAGAAATCATCATCAGAGTTGAGATTTTGTCCAGCATTGCGAGCCCATTGTACATATTGGGCCTTTCCTCCAAAGTTCACATAATTTTTTTCCAAACTAAGTATTAGTTTGATACCATACTTTCTAGCTTGAAAAACCACAAAGTCTATAGCCTGAACCAAAAAAACCCCAAAAATCAGATTAAAACAAACAATGCCAGCAGATCCAAACACCCAAAAGCAAAATCTCTTGAAAAAAATGGGCTGAGGTCCTGAGGGCTTAATGTAATGTAGCCCCCATGCACAAACCTAAAATACTTGTTCATCATATACACCAGGGAAAATTTTCAATGCCTTGTACTAGCCATCATTGAAGGCCCAAGTCCCGACAACATTAAGCCTATGAGTTGTAGCTTGTTGAAAAACAGAGGTAACTTTATTTCTCTGTGTTAGATCTGTTTCCATAATCATTAACCAGTAGGAGTTGAACCCTTTAACAAACATAGGTTTCCCATTGACAGTAAAGTGGGTGTCCCTTGTCCTCACAAACCCACTTCCTCTTGTTGTAGCTTGCTGAAAAATCTAAGAAAGAGCAGACAGGAAAGAACCCAAAGTCTCATCGTCATAGCACCACCCACTTGATTGGAAAAATCTCTAGACTTCATAAAGAAGTAAGAACTACTTAATGAGTGTCTCTACATTAGCTAGCAGATCTGCTAACCAGAAAAACCTTTGAGATTCAATGGCACATTAGAGAAGAGTATATAGCGATGAAGATCTGAGAACTTAGTACGTAGCATACAAAGTTGATAATGGAGAAAAGCTGGAAGCATGAGTTAAGGTTTGGGGGCCCAGAAGACATTGTCTGAGAATGGCATATGATATTTCATGAATGCCCACATGGGAATGTTTATTCATCACTCAATGTGTGAGGATGGACTAGAATTGGCCCTCAAGTTTGGAATTTGAGATCAAATCCACCGGTCAAATTTGAATTATAATAAATTTTGTTAAAAGTTTTAAGCATTTTAATGAGATTTGATGATGATTATGTCTGGTTTTGAGAAAAAGTTCTAAGATTCCAGTAAGAATTTTTATATCTGTCATAGGATATTTTCTGAGATTCGAGTGAGTATTTTTATAATTTTAAAAGGAATTTTTTACTCATCCTTAGATATACTGCAATTGTCTCAATTAGATTGGATTATCTGAATTTATTTTTATTTAGAATTTTAGAATTTGTAAAATTGCAAAATTTCATTATTAAAATTATGATATTTAATTAAGAAAGTGGAATTTACTCCAAAATTAAAAAAATTATGGAGAACAGAACTCTACCAAACTATGAATATAGAAGATCGGGTGTTCAACAATAGAATTGAGACCTTAAACTAACATCCTTGTTTGAATCTCTGATTACATTTTCTTTCCATTTTCCAGTTTTGATCCAAAGACAAAAGGTGATATCTGAGCTGGATGGTCCTCCCAGAAGGATCACTTTGACAATGAGGCTCATTCATGAGCTCCCATGCAAATATTGTAGGCTCATCCTTGTAGGCTACTCCAGCAATGTTGCTCACTCTAGTCAACACAGTCTACAAGAAAATGTATTGTTGAATGTAGATTTGATTAGTTCTTTGTGTGTGTAACTACTATATGCTAATTAGTCTATGTATGTGTGTACACATAACAAAAGAAATGTACGCATATAATGAGACAAGAGACAGACATTTATACACTCTATTACCTTAACATGGTTCTTATAATAAGCTTTAGCAGTGGGATTGGTAAAGAAATCATCATCAAAGTTGAGATTTTTTCCAGAATTAAAGAAAGTAAGTTTTAAAATCCCTCTGAAGCATGATGATCTACTTCTGCACAAAAAAATCTAGGTATATATTATAATGTTCCTCTATTATCTTCCAACCAACCAAGAAACTTGGTAGTTAAAAAGGGGACTTGTAATTAAACATAAAAATTCGGAGTTGATCGATTTCTTGGTGTTAAGGTTGTTGAGATTTTATTTCTTATTTTTAATTAAATCTGGAGGAAAATATCATGTAGGTGACAACAATATGATTTGTTGCTACATTGGCTCCATCAGTTTCTGATGAGGAGTTAATGCATCCTATATTTGTTGTGAGAGAATTTATGAGTTTGTTTCCATTTCCAGCTATAAAATGTAAGCCCATAGAGGCAAGTGTGCATGAGGAGGAATGTGTAGTGAGGAAGGCTGAGCAGATGAGAAACTCTGCTATTGTATTTCTGCAGTTGATTAATGAGATAGCCGATGCCCTGTTAGGTGGACGTAGCCCAGATTGGTTGGGTGAACCACGTTAAATCTACTATTCTTTATGTCTGTTTGAATGCTGTGTGTGTCATTCGATTTATATTTCCGCTGCCGTATCTCTAACAAGTGGTATCGGAGCAAGTTGAGCGGTCAAACTTGTTATAGTGCGCAGAGAGCAGAGCCGTAAGCTTGTTATAGTGCGCGAGTTTTATGCAATCGAAAGAGCTGACGTTGTACACCATGAGAATTTATGAGCTGTAGGTTGTTCTGGCGTTATTATTTAACTGTATCTATTCATCCATCGATCGTTGTGTAGCTCCATTCATTATTCTATGTAGCGTATCAGTAGAAGCGTAGGAAGCTGAGTGAATGGGATTGGTATTCTCTCATGGCATTTTTTAGATTCGACATGTCCATGACTTGAAGCTGTGAGCCGTGAAATTCATCTGTGTATGCAATTGCAGAAGTCGTGGCAGGTTGAGAGGCCATGAGGCCAGTTTTGTTGAGCACAGAGAGTAGTAGTTGAACACGGAGCTGAAGTTTTAACTGCGTTGAAGACCAGAGCTACCCAAAGCAGAGTTTGGAGAAGGTTGTTTTCTGGCTGGTTAAGGCTACGTTAAAGCAACGTTGAAAAGGTGAATTCAAGTTTTAAAAAAAATAAAAAATGATTTCTGAAAGTGCCAGCTTTGAACCTTTAAAAAAAAAAGCGTTTTCCATTAAAGTGCCATTTTGTTTCTTTTAAAAACGATATGCAAATCGATTTATATGAAGTGCCATATATATATGCAAATCGATATACATAATCGATGTGGGGCATAAGGTTTTGATAAATCGATTTGAGTGTTGTTTTTAAAACAATAATCGACTTGTATTGTAGTTTTTTGAAATCGATTTGAATATTATATTACCATTTGCATATGGTATGAAGTGAAAGGCACTTTAAAGGTGAAGGGTATATATATATTTTTTGAAGGGCATTTTTTTTTTTTTTATATTAAAAAGGGCATTCTTTATTAAAAAGTTGCAATTGGAGGTTGTTTTTTGTGACACAATATGGCAAAAACACAAAGTGCCCGTTTTGAGATCGAGAAGTTCAATGGCAAAAAAAACTTCGAGATCTGGAAGGTAAAGATGTATGATCTACTTGTACAACAAGGTGTGGCGAAAGCGCTGTTGGGAAAATCCAAACAGCCTTACACCATGACAGATGATGAATGGAGTGACTTGGATGAAAGAGCACTGAGCGGCATTTGACTGTGTTTGGCGGATGATGTTTTGTTTAACATCGTGTCAGAGAAAACTGCTGCTAGTTTGTGGTCAAAGCTTGAAAAGCTGTACATGAAAAAATCCTTAACCAATAGGATTCTTCTGAAGCGACAGTTGTACAGCTTGCGCATGAAAGAAGGTACGATGATAACTGATCATCTGAATACCTTTAATACTCTCCTGGTGCAGTTAGAAAGTATAGAAGTAAAATTTGAATCAGAAGATAAAGTTGTAACTTTATTATGCTCGTTGCCCGAGTCATGGGATCATTTTGTTACTTCTATAAGTCTTAGTTCATCAGAAACCCTTGAATTTGATGATTTTGTTGGAGCTTTGTTATCCGAAGAAACAAGGAAGAGGTCAAATTCAGAAACCTCTACATCAGAAGCAATGATGGTCAGAGGTCGTTCTAAAGAAAGACGCTTCAGTAAGCACAACAACTCGCGCTCAAAATCGAAAGGGAAGAAGAGTAAGGTAAAGTGCTGGTTTTGTGGCAAATTAGGACATTTGAAGAAGGTCTGTTGGAAGAGACAACAAACATCTAAAGGAGATTCTTCGATAGAGAAGAAAGAAGCAAACACGAAAGATACAGGTTCGGCATCGATTTCAGGTATGAGTGATGAAGTGTTATCAGTTAGTTTGTTTAATCATGATCAACATTGGCTGTTAGATTCTAGTGCGTCAAATCACATGTGCATTCATAGAGAATGGTTTAAAACTTATAAATCAATCGATGATGGAGTAGTTTATATGGGAAATGATGCCTCATGTAATATTGTGGGAATTGGAAGCGTCCAGATTAAAATGTTTGATGGGACAAATAAAATTCTAACTGATCTAAGACATGTACCTGAACTAAGAAAAAACCTCATTTCACTAGGAGAACTAGACACTAATGGATATAAAACCTTTATTCAAGGTGGAGTAATGAAAGTTTATAAAGGAATTTTACTAGTCATGAAAGCAAAGAAGGTTGGAAATCTTTATCAATTAGAAGGAAGAACAGAGTCAGATCATGCTTCTACAGTATCTGAAAACGACAGTAATTCTATTCGTTTATGGCATCAAAGGTTGGGCCATACGAGCGAAAGAGGATTAAAAAAATTTTCTGATCGTAAGTTACTTCCTAGTTTAAAATCTTCTAAGTTAGATTTCTGCAAACATTGTCTGTTTGGGAAACAAAGCAAGCAGAAGTTTAAAACTGGATAACATACTAGTAAGGGAATTCTTGATTATATCCATTCTGATGTTTGGGGTCCATCTCCTACAACCTCATATGGAGGATCGTCATATTTTGTATCTTTTATTAATGATTTCTCTAGAAAAGTGTGGGTCTACATGTTAAAGAAGAAGTCTGATGTGTTCACAGTTTTCAAACAGTTTAGAGCATTAGTTGAAAACATCACTGGAAGAACCATTAAATGTTTAAGAACTGACAATGGTGGTGAGTTCACTTCAAAGGAATTTGATAATTATTGCAAGGACGCTAGGATCGAAAGACATAAAACCACTATATATACTCCTCAGCAAAACGGAGTTGTTGAACGCATGAATAGGACTCTCTTAGAGAGAGCAAGAAGTATGCTTAGTAACGCCAATTTGCAGAAGGAATTGTGGACAGAAGCGGTTTCTACAGCTTGTTACTTAGTAAATCGATCACCATCAACTGCGATAGGATGCAAAATTCCTCAAGAGGTATGGAAAGTTTATCCATGTGATTATTCTAAACTGAAAGTTTTTGGTTGTGATGCATATGCTCTAGTTCCAAAACATCAGTGTTCTAAATTAGATCCTAAATTAAAAAAATATATCTTTGTTGGATATGGTGATGGAACTAAGGGATACAGGTTGTGGGATCCTACTACTCACAAGATCATCATTAATAGAGATGTTAAATTTAATGAATCCTCACTTGAAAATCCAAATGTAGATGATGAATTGAAACGGGATAATGAACCTAAGCTTCAACACATTCAGTTTGAAACCAGTTCAAAAACTGATGATAGTCCAGATGAACAAGTTTCAGATTCAGATCATGAACAAGTTTCAAATGCAGATCATGAACGTGTTTCAGATGCTGATCATGAAGAAGTTCCTACAGATAATAATCAGCAAATTGTGGAAGTACCAGAAACATCTTTAAGGAGGTCTACGAGAATCATACGACTTCCTAAAAGGTATGATGATTATGTTACTTCAGTTTCTTTAACTGCTAACGATGATGAACCTTTGTGCTATCAGGAAGCTATAGAAGGTTCAAACAGTGGTAAGTGGAAAGAGGCTATGAAGTTCGAGATGAAGGCGTTAGCGAAGAATGCCACATGGGATCTGGTAGAACTTCCTAAAGACAGAAAAACTGTAGGATGTAAGTGGGTTTACAAATTGAAGAAGGGTGTTGATGATACAGAAGACAGGTACAAAGCGAGGCTGGTCGCAAAAGGTTTTTCTCAGAAAGCAGGCGTTGACTTTCATGAGATTTTTTCACCAGTTGCGAAAATTGTTTCAATTCGGATTGTATTAGCATTAGTTTCTTTACTTGATTTAGAATTACAGCAACTAGATGTTAAAACTGCTTTTTTACATGGAGATTTAGATGAGGAAATTTACATGGAACAACCGGAAGGGTTTGTTCAAAATCACAACAAGAAATTTGTTTGCAGGCTCAAGAAATCATTGTATGGTCTGAAGCAGTCGCCTCGACAGTGGTACAAGAAATTTGATTCTTTCATGATGAGTCAAAATTATATAAGAAGTGAATATGATCATTGTGTTTACTTTAAGAAATTAAGTAATGACATGTTCATTATCTTAGTGTTGTATGTTGACGATATGCTTTTAGCAAGCAAAAGCATAACAGAGATCAACAGGTTAAAGGCTCAGATGGCTAGGACATTTGATATGAAAGATCTAGGAGCAGCAAGATAGATTTTGGGCATGGAGATTTTCAGAGACAGGAGCAATGGTAAGTTGTGGCTATCACAACAGAAGTATGTTGAGAAGATACTCTTGAGGTTTGGTATGAACAATGTGAAGCCTGTTTCAGTCCCTTTTGCTTCCCATTTTAAGCTTTCTTCAATTTTATGTCCTAACACTAATGAAGAAAAGGAATATATGTCTCGAATTCCATATGCCAATGTAGTAGGTTGTTTGATGTATGCGATGGTTTTTACTCGACCAGATATTTCACATGCAGTTGGGGTTGTCAGCAGGTATATGGAAAATCCAGGAAAAGAACACTGGTCAGCAGTGAAATGGGTGCTTCGGTATCTGAGAGGCACAAGTGATTATTGTATCACTTATAACAGAAGTAGTGAATATGTTTGTGGATATGTTGATTCTGATTTTGCAGGTGATTTGGATAAGAGAAGGTCAACTTCAGGGTATGTCTTTACTCTTGCAGGTGGAGCTATTAGCTGGATGTCAAAGCTACAGAACATTGTTGCTTTATCCACTACAGAAGCATAATATATAGTTGCTTCGCATGCTTGCAAAGAAGCGGTTTGATTGAAAGGTTTGTTTGGTGAGTTTGGTAGATTGCAGGACATCATCAAGTTATTTTGTGATAGTCAAAGTGCAATTCACTTGGCTAAAAATCCCGCCTATGATAGTAAATCAAAGAATATACCTATCAAGTACCATTTTGTAAGACAGGTTATCACTGAAAGGAGAGTGTCTCTTGAAAAGGTGCATACAAAGGAAAACTGTGCAGACATGTTCACGAAACCAATTTTCTTAGAGAAGCTACGATGGTGTCTAGCTTCTCTTGGCTTGCAGAAAAGATAAAAATAATAATGAAACGGGGTATCAGGCTAATTGTTGTCAAGGTGGAGATTGTTGAGATTTTATTTCTTATTTTTAATTAAATCTGGAGGAAAATCTCATGTAGGTGACAAAAATAGGATTTGTTGCTACATTGGCTCCATCAGTTTCTGATGAGGAGTTAATGCATCCTATATTTGTTGTGAGAGAATTTATGAGTTTGTTGCCATTTCCAGCTATAAAATGTAAGCCCGTAGAGGCAAGTGTGCATGAGGAGGAATGTGTAGTGAGGAAGGCTGAACAGATGAGAAACTCTGCTATTGTATTTCTTCAGTTGATTAATGAGATAGCCGATGCCCTATTAGGTGGACGTAGCCCAGATTGGTTGGGTGAACCACGTTAAATCTGATGTTCCTTATGTGTGTTTGAATGTTGTGTGTGTCATTCGATTTATATTTCCGCTGCCATATCTCTAACAAAGGTAACAACATGTGATCATCTCGAACACTAGCCTTGAGACTCGTAATAATTTCTCATAGATCTGGATCATACCTTATATTTGGGACAAAATAGAGGCAGATCATATCATATATACATTGTGCTTTGAAGGGCCACCAGTATTTGATGATGACCACCAAGAGGGAAGTCTGACTTTGACCCTATCTCAATTTTGTTACGGGATATGGTTGATGTGATGACGGCAAAAGAGCAGATAATCAAGGAGGGTAATTCACTTCTCATAAGAAGAATAGAATCTGATAAGCCAGTGTCGATGAAGATGACAGAACTTATCTAAAAGAAAATCTCAGGTTTTTTCAAACTGTTGTTCCAAATGATGATGATGACCCTTGATATGATGAGGATGAATACTACCAAAAAATAGAGCACTTATGAATTTACAATTTTTTAATGATGAGCATTGTATTGTTAAAATTCCCATCAAATATTTGAACCATTTTCAACATCTAGTATATGATTGTTTTCAGGCAAATAATAGTATTTTCTCTAGCGAGTATGAATGTGGGCTTAATCTTACCTGCATATCAAAGTGTTTAATAAGGACAGCTCAAATATGGGATTTGAACAAGAGAGGGTATGATATTTCACTTGTGAACAAAACTGTCAGACCTCTCCAAAGTTGAAGTTTTGAATATGACATGGTGTATAATGGAATTGAAATTCGGGGGATTGAAATTCCCAATTCTCTCCCAAGGTTAAAAAAAGTTGAAGCCATGGATCACTACAGTTTTGATGGACCGGATCTCTATTTCAAGTTGACGTTGGTAAGTATTTCTGAAATTTTCAGCAAAAGATATTTCAAAATTTGGATGTGTTGGTAAGTATTTATGAAACTTTCAACAAAATATATTTCAAAATTTTGATGTCTTCTGTACAATCGGGTCGGCTCATCAAGACTTTGGTTGTGCCTATGGAATCAAGAAAATGTTCAAAAACAAGTTTCAAGAATAAAATATCAATTGTTTAAGTTTCAATTTTTTTGAGGACAAAATCACTTTTGATGATGACAAGAATGGAGAAATGAAGTTTTGGACTGCATATAAATATGGTAAATTCAGACAATATGAAGAGAAGGTTAATCTAGATAATATGACAGCATGTGAATGCAATTTTTTCTTATGAACCGTTTTCATAAAAGGAAAAACAAGTGAACACAAGTGGTTTAATACGGCAAAGATTAAAACACATGACCATTCAAGCTTCGATGTGTCCCTATTTTATCATGATCAAACACAGATAGTTTCATTGTGCTGACAATCATTACATGGTTGCATTGGCTCACTGGTTTCTTGCACAACTTTCATTTCGATGGGATTCAAGGGTTCTCATGTGGTTCTAAGGACACTTGGAGCCAAATGTTAGCCACCATTTTGGCATGTGGGAAGCTTGCTCGATAGGGGTGGAGAAACACGGTAGATCCAACAAGTAGCATAAGGACATGCACTATTACTACAATGTTCATATGAGATTTCTAAATTTTTATTAATTGCCATGGTATCCAAAGGAGATGATACTGATTTTTCCCTGGAGGACATTAAAACGATACATCAATAGATCAAAAAACTAAGTCGAAATAAGCTACAAGAATCTACCCAAAATTGTGTCAATCTGATTTTACAGCAAGAACATCTGGTCATGTGTTTTCAAAATGTCCCAAAAAATTGATCCATCCACAATTCTATTCGTGGATCTTCAAGTACATGAACATAATGCACCAATGGTTGTGATGATTTAGGGTGACTATGCTCTTGAGGATACAATTGTGATAAACTTGTCTTTCTTGATCAGAGATTGGGGCATTGCATTGTGAATGAAAAAAACCCTACACAACAAGGGGATCTCAACTCCAAGTGAGAAGAGAACAAGTATACCCATGTAAATGACAGAGCCAAGGTCTCAAATCCTCAAAGTCACAAGACACATAACTTACTACTGTAAACTAAAGCTAACAAGAAATAGCCATAATGTGCGTAGGCCTCTTATAGCTACAAAGAAAAAACTCCTGTGACATCTAGGAAACCAAAATTTGTTGGGCATATTTGTCCAGAAGAGCATAATCTCCAGTTGCATCAGAGATAGTATTGATGTGGATAGTTCTCTTTTAGTGTGGATAGTATTGATGCATGCTAAATTGAGTAAATTATCCTTTTTTTTATCTTGTTTAGGTTAATGAATAACGATTATTACGTAGTCACCAATGTTATCATAGTCGTTGATATTTTTATCTCATTATCTTCCTTGAAAAAAAAATTCATCATGTTCTTTCGAGGTTACCTATGTGAAAGCTCCCTCTCTTTTATTTACTGTTGAATATTGTAGGATGCCTAGGTCAAACCTCTAGGCACATGTCTCCCATAGTCTTTGAACCTAAATCTGTTCCAATTTTTCTTAAGGTTTGTTGATCATGTAACTCCATGTCCAGTAATTTTTCCCTTAGAAGACGAAGATGTTCATAAGTAGTGATGAGCAACCCATACCAAGATTCTATTATATGGCTAATTAAAATATCCCACTTGTTTGGACCTTTAACAGGCTAGACTTCCTCCTTGTCACTAAGTAATAAGGGTTCATCTTCATCATCACCCTTTTTTTGTTTTTCTTTATTTGTCTTCCAGGAAGATACTGGAACAAAATCGTGCAATATTGCAACATGGAAGTGTGGGTACCACTTTAGGACTTCTCGTCTCCATTGGTGTAAGAGAGTTACTGGGCATACAATTATGCCGGGTTTATACATACCATTGAAGTGCAGAGCTACCAAAAAGGCTATCACCTGAATAGTTTTTGCAAGACCCATTTCATCTCCTATTATTCCTCCTGCCCTCTATCTATGTAACTCCCATAGCCACTTTACTCTTGTTTTATGATAATCAAAGTTATTGTCAAAGATTTTAGCGAGAATTTTGAATCCTCCTTCAAGAGTTACAGTGTCTTCCTCAATACTGCCAACATCATCCATATCTTCCTCACAACCTTCAACTTTGCAATCATAGTCTGCTAAATCTGAACCTTCCTGCTGTTTATTCCTATCATTCTTTTTTTGCAAGATGTCTTCTACCAAAACAGTAAAACCATTAACTGTTAGGAAAATATAGATTTCTAAAGGACAAAAAAGTTTCAAAATATTTTCAACTTTAGTAAGATAAAGTGGTAATCCTGAGAAGATTGATATTTATAATTTTGTTCTAGGTTTCACTCACAGTTTACATTGCAATATTCCCTATAACTACATAGAACTGTCATATCCCATAGTCACCAATCACAATAAGGGAGGAAACAAAGAACTTGCAAAGCATGGTGATCAACCACTTCAAGCACATCTTCCAGACAAATATAGGACATTAACCCAGATGACAGGACTGTTTTCTCTTGTTTTGTAGTGTTATCCCAGTACAGGAGATAATATAGGCAGAAGACTTTTCTCTGCTGGATTGTTTATCATCTTTTATTTGATATCAGTGCTCTGAGCACCTTCAGAAGGTAAATTTCTTCTTGAATATAAATCTATAGTTTTTTCCTTGGAAAAAATAATACCAAGACATCCACACACACAACACACACCATGTGCAATTAAATACATTTATTTTTATATTGATACTTATCGTAAAGATACTTGTGTAATCTATTTATAATATGTATTTATAAATATATACAGCTGAAAATATCTACAAAACATATATAGATATATATATATATATATATATATATATATATATATATATATTAAAACTTAATTAAAATATATCAATGTAAACAATCAAGATAGCATTTTTTTGGTTAAGTTATTGTTATTGGTTTGTTTCCTTCTTTTCTTACACTGGATACTGTGTGAGATTCGATTGAGGATTTATCCAGAATATAGCCCATATATATCCAACCAATTTCCAAGATGAATGCATATTCCAACTAGATTCAGAATATATCTAAGTTGTATCAGTATCAGGATCTGGACAGATCCAAGGGCCTGGTACCCAGATCCAGTGATGTAGATTTGAATATGTAAACATGACAGAAGGCATGGATCTATATGGTTGCCACATAAGCACACCTATAACATTATAAGAATGTGATTATGAACTTAGTTTGATATAAGTATCAAGTTTCAAAATACCATAGTATCATCTAGATGATTTCCTACATGCTTTGAAATAAACAAAAGATTTATGATCTGCTTGCCATAGCTTTCATGGTGATTAGAATCATTCCATGGCTCATCATCGCTTGATGCAGCTTTCCTCCAGTATTGATCAGGTACAGGTCATCTTCTTTGCTTTCTTAAATGGTTTGTTTGATCCTTTGGAAGTTTCTCAACCTCGTTGGATTCTGAATATTGATAGGCCTTCTAAGCCTTCAAAATTCATGCGTGGGAGGATTCAATTTACGTAAATATGCTGCATCAAGCAACTTTGTTGAATGTCAAGCTATTGAGAGTGCAAACAAAGATCTGGAAGCTTTTGAGACAGAATTTAAAGAAAACTTGTCCCCATCATCCTCTGTTGGGCGAGACCTTTGAACACGGCGTTCAAAACCTTTGACTTGGTGAAAAGGTGTCAACACTCCTTTACGGATAAGCTTATCACGTTCCTGCCAAAGCAAATAATCGCCAGGTGTCTCATTCAAAGATTCAAAATTATGTTATCTATAGTACAAAACTATCTTCAAGATGCATGATATAACACAGAAAACATATAAATTTGCTTACTACCCCTGAATTTTACTCTTTTAAAATAAAGTTCAAATGTATTTGTATTGCATTTAAGACATCTGATACTAATACAGGACTAAAGGGAAATGCAAATTATAGTTTCAATGAGCCTTGACGTTGCCGCATCAAACTCATCATCCTCCTGCAATGAAAAATTATTCCTTTTCCCTCTTGTTGTCTTATCCAATAGACGTCCAGTTCTATTGATTAATCTTTCTTCTTTATTCTTCACTAAATTCAGAAGCACCTTTTGTTCCCCAAGTTCCCGTGTCTTTCCATCTCTCTCAAAAGCTTTCAGTTGTTCCTTAAGATGTCCTCTTTTCTGCTTAAGGCTTCTAAGCCTTTCAGTAGCCAATACTCGTTGAAGCACTCCTCCATATACTGCAAAAGGCTTGTGTTCACTTAAGTATTGATCATTTTCATCCTTTTCACCTTCTAAACTCTCTAAATCTTTTCCTGCAATGCTTTGAACTATTTCAAGGCCAGCTAAAATTGCAGCTATTTCAGCCTCCACTGCCCTTAATTGAGCATGAATTTGGACCTTTGTAAGCAAACTTTCTTGATCACCTTCTTCTCTTTCAGAAGTTTTTTCACCATCGCTTACCTGTGTAGGTTGACTGATGTTTTCACGAGATCTGTTCTCATCCTATCATACCAGTAAGTACAATGAAAAGTGGGAAGCAATACAGGAAAATGAGCTACATTTAACAAAAAAATAAAATGCACGCGTTACACTCTAGAAGACTAAGTACATATCAATTACAAGATATAAGATCATCCTGTAAGCTTATTAAGCTAATTTCACAAGAAGGGATACCTTGGCAAGTAGCTAGTGCTCAATGTCATCTGGGTCAGCGGATACAACACTTAAGCTAGCCAGAAAAAGTCTGTCCTCCTCTTTCATGTTGTTTTATGTGGTACTCGATTTCACTATAAAAAGACTAAATTGGAAAAACATTAAAAGGCATTCATTTTTCATGCAAAGCATATAGGGAATAAACACTTAATTCTATCCTGAAAGTATTAAACAATAATAGAACTAGCTACATTTTAGATCTCTAGTTGCACCGACAGAAAGTGAGGTGCATTAAAGCTTGGGTGGCAGAGACATCATTGCAATAAACATGGACACTGATAAAATAACATGGAAAGTATTTCATATTCAATGTTTAATGTTACAAATATATATAAACTAGCATAGATCCACTTGACCCTATATTTTTTTAAGCCTAAGAAGTTATTTGATATTTATCCCTTTTGTTGCTTAATAGATCTAGAGTTATAGAGAATCTATACTAGTATTTGCATCATTTCTTCCCTATCAAAGATCTATAGGCAATGGGACCATTGGTCTATGAAATTTTATGTTTATTGTAACAGAATTTTTATGTGTATAACTACAATCCAAAATAAATTTGAGGTCTTAAGAATGAAAGGCATCTGAGGAACTGTCCCTTCATACTCTTCACATGGAATCCATGAAGATTTAAGATTTGTTTGAAACATTTAACCATGGCCATTGTCTGGACTATAGGAGCCTTAGGTACCTAATGTGAGACCCCACTCCAGTTAATTCAGAATTGAAATTTGTTGTGGAGTATGTTCTGCTAATTGCGGTTGATTTACTTCAAAATCAGGATGAGTAATTACGGTTGATTCCCATTGTTACGTTGATCCAGTTCTACTGATAGTATGTGGTATCAAAGTTTTAAGTCTTTATAATTGTCTTGGTGTATACTTAGGGGGTTTCCCCTGAGTCCTACACAATTGTATTGGTAATTCAGCCACGATTAAAAATGATTAACACACACAATCAAAGAAAATTTCAATAAAAAATCCTAAGGTCACTAAAGAAACAATCAAATGATCACACGCCTATAAAATCTAAGAGATCAAACCACACAAAAATAGTAGATTCCCGCACTAAAAACACTAGTTGGTGATGAAATCCAACATCGTAGTATTTTCTACTACTCTCAGTAGTGAATGGAGAGTGATATCCATTCATGGAAGGATATTTCCTAAGGGTTTTAGAGAATTACCAAACCCCGAACACTTCATCTAACATCTAAGGCTACATATTCACATCTACTCCAACACGAAGATGCTATTTCCTTAACTCTTTCACTTGATATTTTTGTTTCTTATATCATGATGATTGTTTTATTTTCCTTTTTAATTCGATCTTTGAGATATCTCTTCTTAATCTAGTTCCTTGACATTTTGTAAATGGCATGTATACTCTGGCAATGACGACAGTTATACAATTTTCGTTCATATTCCTCATTTCTCGAAAATTAAAAAGCATTTGTTTGATGCACTTAGTTTCTTTTCTGCATTCATAAAATTAAAGGAACTAAAAAGAAAAACTTGCATTTGCATGTAGGATTGTGTGTTTTTTGCAAAAAAGGAACATTAGGAAATCTGCATTTAGTTTTGTGCTTAATGTTTTCTTTTGTTCATTGATTTGTTTGCTCACAAAATTATTTTCTCTCTTCCCTTTGTAGCTAGGTCTTTCATTGAAAAACTAAAGGTGAAAATTTTGCTTGTCATTCTTAGTTTTCATTTAGGAATTTCTACATACATCATCGAGGTACCATTGAAAGGAAAATTTTTAAGCAAGATCAACATAAAATTAATCTCAATTTATCTAAAAATGCATTGGAACCATAACGATAACATTTAGAAGGTCTAGGCTAGAGACGTGTTCCGATGTCGTAAAACATAGCAGCTTTTGTTAACTTGTCTGTGATACATTCCGAGTGTGATATCTCACCCCACGTACGTAAGTATATCGTAGCACGTCCCTCGGGGCGGCGTTACAGTACGATAAGTATATAGGTGGTGCTCTCACTGTGCGGTTTTGCATCAGACAGTGCTAATAAGGACTTGGGACTCCACGTACCTTCGGGTATATTTGGGAGGAAAAATTTTAGGTGCTATCCATCCATAGTGAACCGATTCGGCTGCCTTTAAATTGTGATACACCGAACACAACATTCGGGTAGATTTCCTACCCGTACTTCTTGGCTTGCCAGGAGGTATTCTGCAGTTCACAGTTTAATGGTAAACCCTTTTGCTTAGCATTACCCTCTTTTGTTTATTTATTTTTGGTTAAAATTAATCATAAATCGTGGAAGAACATAATCCTACCCCCCTTCATTCGCGTATATTAGCTTTAAAACCACCTTTACCACCAGAAGTTACTTCTAGTAGGCAAAGGCAATTAAAATCTGCCCAACAGTGATGTTGATGTTGTGGATGATATTACTTGATGCTTCATGATGGGTGTTCTTTCTCACTTTCACATAATCTTGTTATAGCCTCTGCTTGATGATTTTATTGCTATGGTCATGTTAGGCATTAATTAATTGTCTTCAATGTTCAATGTGTGAAGAGTGCAAATGTTCCCTGATGCGGTTTAAATTCAGGCACAATAGACTGCTATTATGCACTATGTTTCCCTGGCTCCTACATATTGGAATATCCCCAAAATGATTTTGGAGAGTGATATCCATTCATGGAAGGATATTTGCACTCATCTTCCATGGAAGTTTATTTGCACTCGTCTTTCATTCTCTCATGAACCAAGTGAAATTTCTTGGGGAATTTCTAATCAACAAGTTTTAGGAGTTTGTGTCAGATTTGGGTAGACTCATAGAATGATTAGCTTGTCGCTGTTATAAACTCTTTTTGTCAAACCATGGATGCATGGGTTAAATTTTCACATGATTTGCAGTTTCCAATGATTTTAAACTAAGAATCATTGGCTGACTGTGGTGATTCGCTGACTTCTTTTCTTCTTTTTTTCCCCTTTCCCTTAGATTGTCATTCATGGGAGGGGAAGTTCCAATGAATGTATGATTTGTGGTGTGCATTTATCTATTGGTTAACTCTTTGGTAACATCCCATGACTGTTATTTCAATGGAACTTGGTTAAATAACAAACACTAAGTGCTAATTACAAGTTTTAAATGTTTGATACAATAACTAATTTTGGTTTATAGGATCCCAAATGTGCTTTTTTGGGCCTGAAACTTTACATGGCACCCATGTGTTTACAAATCATCGAAAACATTTGAGTCTTTTTAGGTTATTTGATGGCCATACTGGACGTGTTTCACTATGGAAAGGAAACTATGGTCAACAGGAGGACAATGTCTTAAGGGATTTCTTTCCATTGATAAGTAAAATAATCACTAGTAACTAACTAGTTTCCTTCCTCACTTTTATCATGGAAAATGATAGAGGATACGTTTCAACTTCTTATAACCAATTATTTACAACTTATGGGAGAGGTGTTTTGGAAAGGATGATTAAATTTATTGTAATATTTTGTTGTTTTGTTTAAAGCTTTCAAGTGTTCATTAGGTGATTTGGAGATATGATTTAATTTAGTGGAAATTTTTTTATATTTTTTATTTGAATGATGTTATTTTTTTTATATATGATGACTCACGATGTTATTTTTTTGTGTATAATGATTTATTTTTGCTTTTGGGCTTGGGCCTTGGCACAACATTTTAATAAAAAATTGCATAATGGTTTTTGTGAACATTACACTTATTTTACTTTGAAATCTACTTACAAATCTAGTAATTCTCAACTCTTGGAAACTATTGATGCGGGTTTCTAGATCGATTTGAAATTTTACTTCTGGAATATTCAGTGAGATGTTAAAATCTAATCCTGGGAAGAAACTATCAAGGCAAATTGATGTATTATGATAATTTAAAAAGTCTCAATCCAAGAATACACATTCTCTTCATGCTTCAAGCTCCTTTGAACAATATGTTACTGAGAGAGATGTTAAATCTTGTGAAAATGCATCTAATATCCATATGATGAATGAAATAATAGATTCCTCAAGTGATCAGGGTGAGATAAATGCAGTTTCAACAGAAATTAATGATGAAAATGTTAAAGATATTTCCTTGGAAGGTGACACAAACCATTCACGGAAAAGGAAAAAAGGCTAGTGAGCCATAGGGAGAAAATTCCAAGATGATTGGCTCTCAAGCTTTCCATTTATTGAAGAAATACCTTCTACAAATGAGGATTTATGAGAAGTTAAATGTCTTGCGTGTAGTTGGAAAAGTTGCAAGGTAGTGAAATTTCAGATGAAGCTAGATACAGTACAAAAGCATGCAGGAAAGGTTTATGAAAAGAAAATTGTAAATGGTAAAGAGAAATCTATTGTCAGATGGAAATATTTGGAGGAATGCTGACATATCCAATGTGTGGAAGAATACAAAAAATATTTAATAAATAAGAAGAAACTGGAGGCAAGTGGAGGAACCATCATATCTCAATTTGAAAAGATGATGGAAAGAAGTTTTTTATCCAAGACGATACAATTGAGCATTGTATTTCACATCTTATGTAAAGTTCATCCTATGATAGATTATCTAGATCAGATGAAATTTCTATCTTTTCTTCACGTGCCAAACTTTCCATCTTCTCATTGGTCCATAACTAGTGGTTGGGAATGTACAAGATATCTAGCTCAAGTAGAAATTGATGATTTGAAATAGGAGATTGAAAATGCTAGGTTTTTGGCATTGTCTTTAGATGAGGTTATAGCTATTGATAATACTTCATGGATCTGCATGAGAATTTATATAGTTAATGACCATGTTAGGCATTATTATCTACTTGGGATTAAAAAGATGAAAGAGACTTCTATAGCTAAAAATATTTATGAGCTTGTTCTTAATACTTTGAAGGAAAGTGGCATGGATCATTTAATGATTGAAAAAAAGTTGGTATATGTTGGAGCAGATGGAGCATCAGTAATGCAAGAACAAAGGAATGGTCTTTGTGTTAGAATACAACTATCAGCTTCGCCATATATGATTAATATTCATTGTATGGCTCATAGGATGAATCTTGCATTTAAAATAATAAGAAAGTTTCCATTAGTTTCAAAAGTTGAAGATCTTGTACATGAGACTCATGCATACTTTTCTCGTAGTCCAAAATGATATTTATAGTTTCAACAATTTGTAGATGGTGTTATGGATGGAAAAAAACTACTGAAAGATGTTGATACAAGGTGGATCTCATTAAATGGACCAGCTCAAAGACTATTTAGTGAGTTCAAATATTTGGTAGGGTTGATGTATGAAAATCACTACAATGTAGACAGAGCTCAAGATATTCTTTTTCGACTAACTGATATAGAAACATTATTGACATTGGCTGGAATTCTTCCTATGCTACATGAAATGAATTTCCTCATGAAAATGTCTCAAAATCGCACAATGTATATTGTCGAATACACAATGTGAGAAAGTCATCATGCCTTGCATTAGATAATTTGTATATGATGCTAGACTCTTTTACTGGTCTAGAGTTTACAAGTTGGACTAAGATCATCAATATAGAAAATACTGAAAAAAAAAAATTGACATTTGATGAAAAAGGGATACTATGTATCACAGTGCATGGGTATATGGTCCCCTTTCATTATATTAGTAAGACGGGATGAATCACCAAAGAGTTCCCCATGTCAAGAGACCAATTTGATAATAGTGTGATCTCAGTGAGACAAAATTTGATATAAATTGAAAGATCACTATCATTAGAGATGAGAGAATGATTTACTCGAGATGAATTGTTGGAGGCCATGTGTGTGATATACCCTCAATATTGGAACAATTTTCAATGTCCAAGAAATTTAAAAGCCGATTTTCAAAAGAGATTAAAATGTTTAGTAGACCACTTTTGCAAGAAAGTCTCGATACATGGAGAATAGATTGAAGGTATTTTAGATTCATCAAAATTGTATCAACAAGGTGGATGCTTTGCTGAAACAATGTGGAAGCAATATCCTTTTTTGGAGAATCCTAATTAAAACAGTGCTATAAGAATATTATGGAATACTTTAAGTGCTAGCCAATACCTGCAAGAAAACATATCAGAATATTTTAAATTAGCAGATTTGTGTCAAACCATGATTTTGGGATCAGTGGAGGATGAGAGAATGTTTAGTGCACTATCATTTTTGAAGTCGAAGTTGAGGAACAAGCTTGATAAACCTGTGGATACATGTTTAAGATTATATGTAACAAAGTATGATGTTGACAATTTTCCATATGAAAGAGCACTAGTGCTTTGGCGAGCAGATTGTGATAGAAGGGGAGAAAACAATATAACAAATTTATGTAATGAACTTGATACCAAACATAATGTTTTGGAGGCTCATAATGATAGTACATCTGGAGAAGATCATGTTCACAATGTAGAAAATGATGACCAAGATGAGAACTGGGAAATTGAAATACCCTAGGACTCTTAATTTGGTATACATGTTCCGTTGATCATGAAAGATTACTACATGTCAAATTCAGTTAAAAACGGGTTCTATATTTTGTATTTTTCATTGTAACATTGCAGCTACATTTCTTTCATGTGTGTTATTTTAAGATTGATGTGTCATATTTAATCCTTACATTGTTTGTTTCTTATTTGTGACAGGAAATGAACCTAGATTTGATGACTTTGGGACCTATTTCTTTTCACATACATAGTGTTCGACTAGTATTAAATGATAAATAACTAATTTAACAAGACTAACTCAAAGCATCAATGGGCTCATTCAAGTACACGAAACTACCTTGATGTCTAGCTTTGACATCTTGGAAAATTTTAATGGTATATATGTTTCTTGTGTTTGGGGAATTTTGCTGAGTTTCGAGTTTTATATTTTCTTGGAAAATATTTGATATTTGGAAAATGTGTGATTTTATATTGGTATTGGAAACGAAGCTAGTTTTGATCTTTGATTGGAAATGAAGTCGGATTTGATGAAGTTGGGACGTATTTATTTTCACATAGATAGTGTCCTAGTATTAAATGATAAAGAACTAATTTAAGAAGTCTAACGCTAAGCAACAATGGCCTTATTCAAGTACATGAAATTGTGTTAATGTCTAGCCTTGATATCTTTGAAAATTTTAGTGGTTTGTTTGTTGCTTGTTTAGAAGATTTTGTTGAGTTTTAAATTAGTCTCTTGAATGCGTATGGTTCTCATATCATGCATATATCGATAGATCTAGTTCTATTATTATAATAATTATTGTTTTATTTATATATTTGGTGGTTTGAGGAAATATATTTTATTTCCTTTCACTTTGTGCCATGATTTCGATATCTTCACCTTTTAGAATATAGTAAAATATTTTTCCTATTATAGATTTTTCTTGGAAAAGAATTATTGAGAGTTAGGTGCAAATGCACAATGTTGTGTAGCATTAGTGTGATAAATATGGGATAGTGCAAAGCATAGTTTTGGACATTAGTCTAAGTTGACTCATACCTAATCAACTCAGTCAGGTTGATTGTTGGTTGAATGACTAATTGTTGGTTCAATGGATAGAAGGTCCTGCAGTCACAAATACCAAAGGGAAAAATGGAGCCCATCATGGGGTACTCTTTGTAATTTTCCACCACTGCTACCTTCCATGCTTCCTAAAACTCCTCTCCAACCTCAATATCAGTGCTAGTAGTAGCATGAGAAACAACACTACGCTTAGCAGAACTAGAAAAACGCATTTTCCAAACTACACGAGAACTACTTCCCTCATGAGTCACCATGTTCCATGCTTGGTCTCGGTGGTTCTGTTCCTTCTACTCGTGGTTCAATTACCATATCTTCATTGGAATCAACACCCCGAACTCCACTAGACAACGATTCACCATTTTGTAGTAGTGATTCACCATGATTTTGCAGGATAATATAATCTCGTGAGAGATTCGCCAAAAATTTATATATAAATATTATATTATTAATAAAATCACCTTCCATTTTTCCTATGTATCATGGGGATTCGCCTATTTATTATATATATAAATTTAGGGGGGTTCTTAAAATTTTCCCTGATCACAGGTCTAATCTATAACAAAAATACCACTGTAATAGCAATGAAATGAACTACATAATTAAGAGGCATCAGAAAAACTTAACGCAACGGTAACAACAATTAAATAATCACACAAACACAGCATTGCAAAGAAAAGAAAGAAAAACGCAGCACCTGATCACAAGAGTGGGCCCAACTCTTGGATCAGGGCTGCGGAAACTCAAAGATTATAGGAGAAACAATGAGCTATTGTATATTCAATTAATGATAGAAAATGTTAATTAAAAATTCTGTGTATCCGAAAAGGGTCTCTCGATTCACAGCCCATAGGCCTCTTTATACAATAGTCCTGAAACCCCCAATTTCCCCAAACGACTTCATTGTTACAAAAATACATATTGTTACAACAGGAACCGGAATGCCCAACAAGAAACCATAAGAAAGCCAAATATAGCACTGATACGCCCATGGTTTTCACGATCTAGAAACAAATAAGGAGGACACTAGAAATGATGGGTTGTGCCTTGACTTGTGGCCGCAACGCGCCCGTTGTAGCCAAATCTAAATAAATATAGGAGTTAATATGTGAAAAGTTAAAACCTCCATGACAAATACATCATTAAGAAAATATCCCATAAAATATAGGAAGAAGGGTTTTACCTCATGCTTTTAAGATAAATAATGGCACAAAGAGATAGAAAGATAGGGTAAAAATGAGGGAAGAAAGTATACAAATCCGGTGTCCAACAACACTAACAACAATAAGGGATTATACTAGTAATATGGGGACCTAAAATGCCCCTTTCCTTCAAAAAATTGTTGTCCTCAATGCTTGAGTAGCTCTGGGTGCTTCTATATAAAATTCTCATCCTCCCATGTAGAATCTTCAGTGGGTAATTTCTTCCACTTGACGAGATACTCTGAAATTGATCGATTTCGTAGTACTCAAGTTCTTGTTTTCGTGACTGCTTCAGGTTCCAATATGATTTTTCCTTCCTCATCAAGTTATGGAAATATTGTTTGAACTGGAATATTTTCACCTATAACCTTCTTTAAGCGTGAAACATGGAAAACTAGATGCACTCGTGAAGAAGCAGGAAGCTCCAATTTTTATACCATAATACCAATATTTTGCAACACCTTGTAAGGAACATAGTAATTTGGAAATAATTTATTATCCTTCTTAGCTTGCTTGAGGGACATTTTTTTGTATGGTTGTAGCCATAAAAATACCAAGTATCCTACATCAAAACTTCTCTCGCTGCAATGTTGATCTGCCTATTGTTTCATTTGATTTTGTGCCAAATTCAAGTTATCCTTTAAGAGTTGGAGAAATTCTTGTTGATGCTCGATGTGATCTTCCACTGCTTGAACCTTTGAATTTCCTCTCAAAATATTATGTGATGGATGGTGAATGATATCCATAAAGTGCCATAAATGGGGTCATTTTTGCTACAGTATGGAAGGAAGTGTTATACCACCATTCAGCGAGAGGTAACCACTTGACTCATTGTGTTATATCATGCTCAAGTGATATTCCAAAAAGAAAATTTCGAACTCATGAGGGTAATTATGAATTAGAATGAATACTGAAGATATTCTGAAAACAACATTTCGAACTCATGAGGGTAGCTTTTAATTGCTCTTGAAAATTAAAAGCTACTATCCCCAAAGATTGTAACCATTGTACTTCTAGTACAACCTCAACACCTCCCATAGGAATGGAAAGCATTGGAATATTCAATACATATTCCCCCATGGTTAGCTTGATATTATTGCATTTTCTAGAGAAATTAAAAGTTCCTCGATTTGCAACCATCACTTGACATTATGGTGCTGGCTATAGGAAACAATTCAATTCCTTGGCTACCTTACAATGAATAAAATTATGGGTGCTACCTCAATCAATCAACACTATTACCTTTTTCTTCTTGACATGTCCTTCTATACTGAGAGTTTGAGGAGTGGTAATTCCTGCCAATGCATTACACGATATGGTCGAACTCATTTCTTCCTCTTCTAGGGCTGGTTCCTAGTGTATATCCTCTTCTTTTGAAGATTCTTTTTCATTCTCTTCTTCCTCTTCACAATCTATATAAAATAATTTCTTCTCAGCACACTTACGACCTTTAGTGTATTTTCTATCACAACTGTAGAAAATCCCTTTTTCTCTTTTTTCTTCCAATTGTTGTGGTGTCAACCTTGTAGGTTGTCGAAATCTAGGAGTAGCAACACTTCCATCTTTATAGAAGTGAGTGGTAGGCTTCCTTGTCGCCATAATTTTACATTCAATTTTTCTTGCCAACCTGAATGCCTTATCCAATGAATCAGGTTCCAAAACACAAACTTCATGTTGGATGTTATCCTTTAAAGTACCTATGAAGAGATCAATCCTGTGTTCCTCTCAAATATCGGTTACCCTTATATTCAATTTTTGGAAGTCCTTAATGTGCTCTCCCAACTGAACACTTTTGTTTGATATTTATCAATGTCCTAAAGAAAGTGTTGCTCTTTGTATCCTCATAATGTGCTATCATTTCCTCCATAAAAATTGACCAAGTGACAATTTTTTTATAGGAGAAAAGCCATCGATACCATACAAATGTATTTTGTTCTAAATGTGAAGTTGCAATGCATACCTTTTGTGTGTTTTGCACATTATGGAGATCAAAATATTTCTCCATTTGTAGTATCCATGTTATAGGATCTTTTCCATCAAACTTCCTCATATCCATTTTTGGAATATGGGGGTTCTTCCCTCCAACATTAGAGTTTATGAAATCACGATTAACATTTGTTTTGTTCTCATCATGAGTTTCCTCTACTACCTTTTCACCATTAGGAAACATTTCTTGTATCAACTTTGTCAAACCTTCCATGTTTTCTTTTATATCATTCTTCATGTTTTCCATCTTAGCTTCCATGTCATCCATCTTATATTCCATGCCAGCTTCCATGCCATCCATCTTAGCTTCCATGCCATTATTCAAACCATCCATCTTAGATTCCATGCCTTTCTTCAAACCATCCATCTTAGTTTCCATGCCTTTATTCAAAACATCCATGTCATTTTTGGTTGCTCTTTGCAAGAGAAAAATTTGTTGCACTTGCTCTTGTAATTTTGATATGTCCTATTGTCATTCTTCGTCTTCATGAGTCATAGTAGAGCCTTCTAAAGGCTTAATGGGTGCTGAATTTTTAGGGGTCATTTGAGAATTCAATAATGATATTTATTCTACAATATTCCCTTGGAATCAATTCAACTTGATTCTTCAAACAAGACTTATGCAATTCAAAAAAACAAATACACACCTTTTACTTGCTTTTGAGGAGCTCGATATTGAAATTGACCTATCTCTATACTTGCAGATACTCAAGATCTAAAATTTGGCCCTGTAGTAGTCCTCTGAAGCTTCTTTCAAATTCCATACGTCTGACTTGATTTGGATTCTTCAAGGAAAAGTTATGTCCAATCTCCCTTAATGACCTAATTGTGGACTTATTAAGTAGAGCGAACTTGCACGACTTGCCACGTGTCCCTGTTTTCTCCTTTGGCTCTAAAATTTCTAGACAGGAAACTAAATTCCATGTACTTCCAGTCAATTTTTGCAAAATTCCAATCCGATGGTCAGAGAGAGAGTTATGAATATTTTCCCACGATCATCTCTTTGAGATGAAATTCGGGATCCTAAAAAAGACCTAAATTCCACAAATCATATCTCTAAAAATATTACGAACCAAGCTCTAAAATTTTGCGATGATGTTCCTGAGGATTTTAGCTTCTCGCTCTAAACATTTCATCTTTTGAACCTTCGTAGAAAAAAAGTTATAGTTAAAATTCCACAATGACCTTTTTAAGTGAAATTCAGGAGCCTGCAAAAGCCCTAAATTCCACAGATCATATCTCCCAACATATTGTGAACCAAGCTTTGAAATTGTGCAAAGATGTTCCTCAAGATTTTGGCTTCGCACTCTAAAAATGTCATCTTCTGAACCTTCGTAGAAAAAATGTTATAGCGAAAATTCCATGATGACCTGTTTGGAGCAGTGTAACCCTAGAATCCAAAGCTCTGATGCCAAATGTTGTGGAACCAGCTCCAAAAATAGAAGAAGAGAGATACAAACGCCTCATAAATATGCCACTTCGAGGGGGAAACCTCCAATACATCACATGAATAAAAAATTCTTAGATGATACAAATTACAAAACCTCCTTTCTATATATAGGAGTCCATGGGGCCACAATGTAATCCTAGTGGGGCCACAATGTAATCCTAGCCGACCTAACAATAATAATTTAAGGGCACAATAATAACAATATGGGGGTTACAGGGGTACAATAATAATACTAGTAGGGGTTTACACTAACAACAATAAGGGACAAGACTAGTAATATAGGGACCTAACATTGCATGTGTGATGTTTCTTCTCACATGTTAATGTTATGTGTTCTCTATTTTCAATTAGCTTCTGTAGATCAGTAGAGTAGCTTGCAGTATTGTGATTTAGTAAATTTCAGTAGAAATTTAGAATCTACACATTAATTTCTACATGGTATCAGAGAAAAATTCACATTAGAAACAATCATTGAAGTCCTCATGTCTAGTGATCATTGGAGAACTAATGAGCTATCAGGAGGCGGAGTTGATGGATTCCTAGTTCAAGGAAGATCCAAATGACCCTATGTGTAGACTTCTTAATGGAGCAAGAAGGATCATAGTGGTAAGTTTAGTGAGCTAATTTTTAGTGACACAAAAAAAAGTAATAATCATTGATACAGGTAGATTGAGGGGAAGAGAGATTTCCCATAGGGAGATCGAGACTAAGAGGGAGCGTCGATCTCCCTCTAATTTTGCAAACCAAAGGTTTTGCAAAAATCAGGATCTGGGGATATCAGAATCATTATTATAGTAGATGCAGTGGAAGTTCAAAAGAATCTATAGATAAGTGGCAGCAAAAACATGAGTAGATTATATTTTGGTATGCATGCAACCATTCCTCCAAGAGTGAGGTGGGGCAATGTGGAGCCCTAGTCCAAGTGTTGCAGAGATTTGGGCAGGGTCCATTGAGGCGTTCTCCTCATGGATTATTACCTTGATATAGGGGCCCACAATATTTTGTATCAGGAGGATCAATCTCAGTCTTATATTGAGGAGTGTAGAGTAGTGGTGACAACAAAGCAGGAGGCTAAGTAGTAGATTCACGAGCAGCACATTTTTCCCAACAGAGAGTTGCAAAAACAATTGAATTGGTTTATTTTTTGGATGCTTCTCAATTGTATATGTTGTAGTAGAGAGAAAAAATGAGAAGTTTTGCATGCATACATTCCACAGGTGTTGGATAGAGGTAGTTGTGAATCTATTTCTTTTTGAGAGGGAGTGTTAAAAGTGGAACAAGAAAGTCTCAATTTTGATTTTTGCTTATTTAAAATTGGGGAAATCCGAAATTCCACATCAGTAGACAACTTGGAGGAGCTAACATAGGTGAAATGAATCTTGTCACTCAGTTAAGAACACTCAATTCAAATTAATGAGATGAATTTCATTTTATTTGAGTGGATTCCTAAAAAATAATATTATAGCTCAGTTAATTCAAGTTATGGACATGAATTTCAGTTATGTGCAGTGGATTCCTAAATTTTAGGAGCCTATGTTGAGTTAATTCGAGTTGCAGAAATTTAATTTAGTTAAATTGAGTTATGGTCAGTTAAAATAGTTAGCTCAAGTTGTTGAAGTGTAACTTCAGTCACACTAAGTGATCATCCAAATAACTAATCAATCATCCTAAACTATCTCATGCATGGAGAGAATTTGAATTTTTCGGTTTGGTTAGAGTTTCCAAGGCAATGTACAATTAATTATATACTATATTGAGTGCATAGTTCATTGTATGGGTTAGAGGAATGACATATAGGAATTGTGTAATTCAATTGTGGGACTTTCATTGGAAATTGAGGCTAATTCTATGAGGAATAATGAATGGAAATAGGAACTTGGAGACTTGAAAGTTTTTTAAGTATTGGTGAGGTTCAGTCAGTCAAGAAAAGCGATAGATTATACACTTGTAGGTTGTGTTCATGCTTGAGAAAACATTGTATTTCATCTCTATTCTTTGAATTAATGAAATACAGATACTAACTTGGGGTTTTGAGTAGTTTCTTTCCCCTAGATAAATATATGTGCATGTTTGATGTTTCTTATTGCATGTAAATGTCATGTGTTCTTGATTGTGAATTAGCTTCCACAAATCAGTAGAGTAGCTTCTAGTCTTATGATTTGGTAAATTTCATGAGAAATTTAGAATATCCATTTTAATTTCTACATTTATTGAGTAGTTAATATGAAAATATCAATCTGGATGAGCCTTCCATGCTAGATGAGGAAGAGGAGTAGGTAATACCTTCATTAAAGGAATAAGCTCTATATTCATATCAAAGGTTGATATAGGATATTTAAAAGAGGTATATAAATATAGGACAAACATTGTGTGACCTTTGGTGTATTATCTTAAAAGGACAACTTCCAAGAAAATCTAAAAGATATTCAAAGGGGAACGTAGACAAAAAAATTTGATCGCCTCATTTAGTAGGATATTTTCTTGACCAAAAGAATCCAAAAATATGGAAGTATGATCTATATTGGGTCATTATTTTATTTTTCACATATCTCAATGCCTTTTAGAATAGAAATATTATAGGAATTGGTCTAGAAGGTCATTTCACAAAAATTTCATGCTTTAGAAAGTTATGATCTAAATCCTTCGAAGACCATTTTTACGAATTAAAAGATATTTTTGGGGGTCAAAACTATATCACCTTCATTTTGAACCTTGGGAAACTATTCTACACTCAAATACCTTCCCATTGATGCAAGAAATATGTCAATCAAAATTCACATACAAAAATTACGATTCGACACTCAAATAGATTCCCAATGATGCAAGAACTATGTCACTCAAAATTCATATGCAAAAATTATGTCTGTCACAAATTGACCTGTCATGAATGAACATCATAATTTAATAGGATGCCATGTAAAATTGTATCATTCAAAAATGGTTATCCATGTGCGGTATATGACATTGAATCTAGAAGGGTCAAAGATGTAAGTTTAATTGAGATATGGAGTCAAATATAACTCCTAGTTGGTCATCAAGCTATGTTAAAAGTAGGCCATTAGGAGCGGAATGGGTTCCATTCTATGTTATTGTATCTTGTTCTGTAGTAGAGAAGATGAACTAGGAATGATATTTCTAGAGAACGAAAAGGGGGTTAGTGTTCCATAAAATTTTAGAAATACATAGTTCTTAGGTGACTCTATAGAGAGTGCCTTCTCCTTTGTACTTGTATTATCTACATAGTAGAAAAGAGAGTAGAGTAACCTAACCTTGCAACTGGGTTTTCTCTTGTAATGGTTTCCCGTATAAAATCCTTTTATTCATTGTGTATGTTGTGTTATGTTATTTGTTTTTTTTCTATTTTTCACATTTTTATATTTCATGCATATACAGAAAATCAGTGGTTAACAAATTTGGAATCATTTAACACATGTAAAATATACTTTAGTTTATCATATCAAATCTATTGTTACAAATTGTTTAATGGAATATCCACAATCATTTATGTATTATTCATTGACTGAAATCTAGATAGCCTCTCATTATTTTTATTTGTGATATAAATACAAATTTGAAATAGATTAAATAAATATATTAATTATTGTTCCAATATTTGAGGTCTAAACTAAACTAGGAATATAATAATTACATAACCATTGATACTTAATTTGTAATGACGCATCTATTCTTCTGGTAAAGGGATGTGGTGATTACATCACTGCATAGTGATGACAAGATAGGACATGAACATTTGTAAGAAAAATATTTATGTGTTGATAAATGCATGCTTATAAGAGATTAATGAATACATAAATCTAATCATTTGAATGATAATATGTTTAAAACCTTGTGAGAAAAAAATTCCTATCACCATATTAAAAAACAAATATATATATTACAAGTTGTATGATTAGCACTTAAAATTAAATAACTTTATTAGACAAAATGTTCACTTACATATAGTGTTATAAATTTTTTAGGTTATATCCGTTCATAGGTTTTTTATAGCCGTCATTTAATTATGAATAAACCACTTAGAACGAGAGGGTTTATATCATTCATTATATAGTTCAAATTAATCTACCAATAGTGAACTAGTTAGAAGCAAAGAACTTATTTGATGAAGTCAATAGAATATGTTAAAGAATAATATAATTTATATTATGGGCAAATGAGGATTGAAGTTGATAAGATCATGTTGAAGAAATCCATGTTGATAGGGAAAATATGACAATATCCATGGGAACTAAGACATCTTCTATATTAATCAGAACACCATCATTTTTAAATCGCATTTCTAGAATTACCTAATTGAAGCATTATTCCTAATTTCTTGATTGGCAATGTGTGGTACCTCTCGGACTTTATTCATTCATGAATTCTTCCAACCTTTGTGGACCATTGACGAAACGATTGAAAAGAAAAATGCAGAACTACACTAGGGCTTAAATGCTAAATCAACCGAAATTGCATTCCTAGACAGAAAATGATCGTTTGTTTGTCCACATGTTCACATTTCATGTGACGTTTAACGAACACAGAAAATGATCGTTGTTTTGTCAAACCAACCCTCCAATAATGAACACATTATCATGTCAGGTTAAATTTTGAGGATGGGAGTTGTAAGCAAATTAACGATCAAATATGGAAGGATCTTTTTAATTTTACATTAAAAGGTATCATATTTATTTAAATTTTTATAATACAAATTTTAAATATTTTAATTCACAAGACCAAACTAAATAAATATATTAAATAAATTGTTTAAAAAGAAGAATTACATAACTTGAAATCCAATTAAATAAAATAGATACGATTTTGTTAATGACTCCATTAAAAATAGTAAAAACTTAATAAGTTTGAGGTTTGAAAATGTTAAAATGGCCATATAAAAGTTTAATTACATCATTAAAAAAAAGTGTGAATATTTATATGAGAGAATGTAATCAATATACTCACATAATATATAGGCAATATATTTTATATTCATATTTTACTGACACACTAATCCTATTTAACCATGGGAGTGATGCTCATTTTAGATTTGGTTAGAAGGTAGAAATTATAATAGATATTCAAGCCTTTGCACAAGGGTAATATTTTTTCAAAATGTTATCAATGTGAAGAGACCCCACTTTCATTATAGGTATGTTGAAAAGGTCGGTGTTTTATCATATTTATTTGTAAAAGTAATTTTAGAATTCTGAAAGTTTAAGTCAATATATTGTTTCCTATTAAGAGGGGAATGGAAATCTTTTAGTTTTAGTATGTTTATAGGTATTTAGAAGGAGGTTTGCATAAGGAAACATGAATTTATGTGTCTTGGGTGATGGCTGGTTGGACAGGAAATCAATTCATGATAAATAATTGTAATCACTTTACAAATAAAAAATCAATAATGAATAATGAGATCGTAACTTCACCACTTGTTGAGATCACTTTAATCTTTCATAATAAAAATGAGTTTGTAAACCAAATCCCTTACAATGCATACCTTTGTATGGATTAGTTCTACTAACCCCCTTTATTATTTATATTTGTATAGAGTTTTATGTCTTATTTTGTGCGGTCTACTTTGTCTTACAATGATTCTATGCATTTATAAAATCGCACAATTTTATCCCATATATTTGGGTAAAACTATTGACTAGTTAAAGGGGAATCCTATAAATCGTAATTTTCACTATCTAAGAGTCCTTTTTATCGAGTTATGTCAATTGAAAGAATGGAGGTTTATGGATTTTTACAACTATAGGGAAGCAAATATTTCTACGCAATAGAGATGACCCGTCCACCCATGCTCACCAGGATGTATGTTGTTCCTTTTTCTCATTACATGGGGAAAGGTTTGTGATTACCCTAAATATATTAAGATTCAACATCCAATAAGGTATCCTATTTAGAAATATGAGCCTCATACCTCAAATGCAAATAATATGTACAAATAATATCCTCAATGTTATCTCCTACCTTAATCTTAATATATATGAAAAGTAAATCTCATAATTGAGTATAAATAATTAATGACTCATTTCTCTATAAATATTAATATAAATTCTCTTTAGGTTAGATTCATCCCTAGCTCTCAATATCTCACATTTCTACTAATGAAAATAGGAATAAATTAAGACAAATATTGTCTTGATAAATCGATAGATATTTTTTCTTTTAAAAATTTCATGAAATCATATATGTAAGGACCATAGATTGATGAATTTAGGTGGCTTTCCTTTCTATGTCTCTAAATAAAAATGCATATATGTAAAACCATTCCTTAACAAGCATATAACCATGTATTTTATTGAAGATAAGTGTGTAAGTGGTATAACACCAAACCCTTCAACCTTGGTGTATCTTACTAGAATGACATATATCTTTCTTGACATGTTAATATACATGTTTACTTATTTTTGGTTATTTTTGTGATTTTCAAGCTTAAAATATTTATTTCATGTATAATTAGTAGCGGTATAAATAAAGGAGCTAGTTACATTTCCATGAAGAAGGGATACCTACCATATATAGTAAAACTAGGGGGGATTTTACTGGAAATTGTTTTTGGTGAGGGTTAAATAAAGGGATTTTGGTCGATATATTTCAATATCTACTAAAATTAGGGGTAATAAAAATGTTATTTCATAGGTTCATTGACTGAATCCCTTATGTTTGAAACCTAAAAATATAGAATTACTACATCTATTTATTATAATTTAGATGAAAATGTTTACGTTTTGCAGCTTCCAAAATCCTTTAGAAACTATAAACTAATGGAAATTACTCTTCAAGACCACCATGTTGTGTTTATTAAGGATATATATTTTTTAATTTATCTCTAAAACCATGGAAAAATGCATGAAAGAATCAGACGTTAGAACATAAAACATAATAATAAAATTATATCACATTCTCTCGAGATTTCTTAGGAATCGCTCCTAAATTTCAAAATTTTCTTCCTACCAGTAATTATAAAAATGATGTCTCCTTAATCCTGGGCTTCATATGAGCCTATCTAAATAGGGTTAGCAGAATTATAAAAATATTTGTGGAGTGTTTCCATACTAATGTTAATGCTGCTAGAAAGAAGAAGAAAGTGAAAGAGTTTGATAGATAAGATGCATGGAATCAAGAAAAAAATAATGATTCTGTTGGAGAAAATGTTACTGAGGATTTGATGATTCTAAATTGACTGAATAGAACCATAATTCCCATTACTATAACCCAAATTTTAGGTTTTGGTATGTTCACAAGTGTTATTTTATGTATGTTCATATGTAAATTAATAAAAAGTGTACATGTTAGAAACGTTGACAAAGATTCATAAAGTTTTTAATCTCAAACATAATCATTAAATATATTTACCTTCAAAAAATAAAAGTTGCACATTATATTTATGATGAGCTTAACCGAACTTGGAAAATATTGGTAGATTGGTGAAAGGTTTACATCAAATTCTTAGTTATATCCATTTTCCCAATATCTATTAAATTAATGGGGATTCCATGAATTACATATAAAGTTGAAAGGATCATCAATGTGATAAAATAATAATCATATTAGATACCAAAGCTATAACCATGTCATGTATTTTAATATAATAACACATATCATTATAATTAAGATTTTCAATACTATTAATGAGATGGAATACATAAACGTGAAAATGAAAATGACACCCTAATTCCCCTATATTTTCTCAATGTCTAATGTTTTCTCTACAAAATTGTCATTCAATGGCTCCTTTTTAATTAATCTTACTAATAGGCTCCCAATGCCATCACAGTTTACCTTCGAGACTTATGACTAATTTTTTTTTTTTAAATGAACAGAGGAAAATATCGATGGACATAACATTATAGAAAGTATCTAAGGCAGTGATGACAAAGAAAATGGCATTATAGCAAGTGCGAGATTCAAAGACGTTAACTATGTAAGCTAAATGTGATACTAATTCCCATATTTATAAGGGTTGAAAATATAGATAAAATGTGAATTTGGGTGGTATTTAACAAATACACTAATCCATAAACATTCATGCATATTCCATTGGGTTTTTCATCAAAATGGATTTGATGAAAATTTTGATGAAAAAATAGATGAAATCTAAAATCTATAGTATGAAGGTTACTTTTCCTTAGATTGTTCGATTTACTAATTTACTATTTAATTTCTTCTTACCCATGTAACATATAATTTAGAGAATAAATAATAGTGAAAAAAACATGCATGAATTATTATGAATGCCAAATATGACCTAGAAAACCCTTTCAAGGGAAATCCCTACTAGAAAGTGAGGCTACTTTTCTCTCTCTTTATTTAAATGGAAATGATGGAAATACAAAGGAGTGAGATTTATTAGCCATGTGATGCTACAGAACAAAAACCTACTCATTGTTTCCCTCTCTCTATCCACTCCCAAATACTATGCACTATTCTGGAAGAAAAATCACTTGAATAGAATGAAACTCATTTTACTCCTAGTGGCCGAGTTATAACACAAAGAAATAGCCAACCATTGGTTAAATTTTACCCATTCAACCCTCAATATGTGTTACAATGCAACGATTCAATATTATACCTCATATGGAACACATTCCTAGTCCCCTCTCCCATGTGTAATGAGGGATGACATGGAATCCTCTTAGATTATGGCAGGAAATCATCATAGTTCAAGTTCTATGAAGAATAAGGGAGAACTCATGAAGTTGGGTTACAGTTTTAGTGAGAGAGGGTGTGTTTGGGTAGAAAGACAAAGTCTCAATCGAGTCATTTAAGTTCTCGGTCGAGCTCCTCGAGTGCTAAAAAAAGAGTTTGATTGAGCATTAAAACTAAATCTCTATTGAGATCCTATGTAACCCTAGGTTAGGAGATTAATCGAGCTTTAAATCTCGATCAATATTTATGGCTCTATCGAGCCCTAAAGCTCCATCCAGCTTTAAAGCTACAAAATTTAAAATTTATGTAGATATAAATATTGATATGCCAACTTTAAAATTTGAAGTATTAGTAGATTAAAAAGCTATATATTAATTAAACTTGAATAGGTAATTAACAATGGTGTGGATTAATATTTGATTGCATTTGTAGGGTTTTGGTGTTTAAATTTGGAAAATGATTCTATCCCACTTGCAATTGAAATTTTAACATTCTAGTATTTATATTTTGGTAACTCAATTATTTTTTACTGTGCTTTAAATTTTCAATGTTATAATTTAAATAATCAATTGATTAAACATAAGAAATTTTATCGATCTAATTTAACAAATATTACAATTTTTTATTTATGAATAAGTGTATTTTAAAAATGTGAATTTGATGTTGTGGGAGATGTATATTTTATAAAATTCACTTAAGATATAGTAAACATGATTCCATTGGTCATAATCATATATATTAAAATCACACACACACACACACAATACAGTAATATCCACTTATTCAGTAAAAGAAATGGGTACAGTAATAATTAACATAGCTCTAATAGTTATAAGATATAATTTATTATAATTTGATTATTTTTAATGAAAATTAAAAAAAAATTATAAAATGATTAGGTATAAAAATATGTTATATTTAAAATCAAAACAATAAACAAATTATTATTTCAAAGAATTTAAAAATTGAAAATGTTATATATATTATTGTAATTCTTTTCTTTGTCAAATGAAATAAGATTTTGATTCATAATTAAGGAAAATTAGAGTTTGGAATATATTTGAATATTTATAAAAAATAAATAAATTTTATAACTTAGTTATAGACAAGCCTTGAGAGGATTGGTTTTTTCTTTTTTTAAAGGTAAGTATGATAGCTCGATCGAGCCTCTTTTAACCACAATCGATGGTTTCTTAACCCCTTGATCGAGGTATTTTAAATTTTAGTTTCAAATTCTTCATCAAGCATTTTAAGCACTTGATTGAGCTGTTGAAGGCCTAAAAAATAGTTTTCTAGCTCCTCTTCTGCATATTTTTCTGCAACACCATTTTTTATCCTAGCAAACAGCAAGGAACATTTGTCTTTAAGTGACGGAGTTGATCGTGTAGTATTTGTGGAGGAACCCTCTATCCAATGAAATATGAATTTGACATTTTCGAATCCATATGTTATTCTTTATTTAATTTATTTTAAACATAATCTTTGAAATGTTTTTGAATAGTTTTAAAGAAGTTGAATAAAAAATGAATATCATAAAATAATAAAATATACAGAATGAAAAAAAATCAGGAAATAAAATTATCTTTGTTTACGTGTCCTCTTAAAGACATGGAATTTTTTAGGCCCTAATATTCACAGGTGGGCTAATTTTCCATGCTTTTTCCAAAAAAAATATTCACTAATTTCCAATTTTTTAAAAAATAATTTGCCCAAATTTTATAATACACGATTATTTTACCTTAAAAATCGCCAAAATATTATATTGACTAATATAAAATCATTGGAAATCTAAATATTTCTACAAAAATATCAACAAAATTTTTACAATTTGCATATAAGGGACCATTAATATTCGCCAAAGTTTTTAAACTTTAAGATAAACACACATCCTTCAAATTTTCCCTGCTTAAAAATGGTACTCTTAGTTTTTCAATTTATTTAAATAGTTGAAAAAAACCTTACATGGACAGATGTATCTACAAAATGAAATTGAAATACTAATTTTCCAACTTCGAAAAATAATAAAAAATATAAATCTACATTAAAAAAAAAAATTATATGAAACACATAGGTCTCCATGTAGGCCATGCACATATATAATTTTTTTTTTTAAATTATGAATTTTAGACTAAGTTATGCTAAGTGAATACATGCATACCTCTTAATATGTGTGAAAATTTGCAAGGACAAACATTTCATTTAATGGAAAATTGACATATTATATGACAATAAATACTTTTGCAAAAAATATCATTAGGACAAGAACATAATTCTCCGCAATTTTTCTTATTACTCCGAATCAAAATTCGCAATTATTATATGAATTTTGAGGGCTTTAATTCTATAAAAGAGAAAAAACTTGAAATTTCATCATCACATTAGCCCCAAAAGTGTAACCATCTTCATGCTTTCACTAGGGGGCTCAGTTCTTATGCATCATTGTTTTACCCTCAAAAAATATTAATTAGGACCGCAAACTAACCCATGAAGGTTTTTGACCCTAAATCTTAAAATTCAGTGCCACTACAAAACTACTCTTGGAAGTTAATTTCTCTGATTTGTCCACCCTAAAAACATATATATGGATGATAAAAAATACAAAGATCCAATCTAGATAAAACAAGATGTCTAGAATTCTTTAAGAAGGTTTTATTAAATGACTCATAAAATATTACATGCACCAAATGATGGTAGAATAATTATCTAAATGTGAACTATGTGATGGACTTAATTATCTAAAAGTGTAAACGATATGAATAAATAGATAAAAGAAAGATAAAATAGAAATTATTTTTTTCTTTACATGTAAAAAAAAAACTGTGATGAATCAATGTTCATTAACTAATCAATGTTAACCGAGCATTGGAAGTGAATACATTTATTGCTTATAAACAATCTAACCCTTATTTTCCAAATTATAATATTTATTGTCCATAAATAATAAGTGATTCCAAATACCTTTTTCTTTTTAAGGTTATTTTTAAATTATACTTTTAGAATGGGTTTGAACCTCTTACAAAGGATATAAAAAGGTTCAATTTTCATTACTAATACAAATGCTCGCCAACTGAATGTCTAATAAAGTTCCACTTATGAATAGATACATCAGTTGCAAATAAAATAAAACAAGCAAGGAAATCAAGGTAATTCATGTGTTAGTGAAAAATGAAAACTAACATCTTTTATATTACAATATCCCTCCACCCTAATATGTAACCTTGAATGCAAAGTGGATATACACCATGATAATAAATTGACAACACATACTCATCCTCGAATAACATTCAATATTATATGTATCAAACATCCAATACTCCCCCGGACACGGGTGCTTAGCAATGAGAAGATGGGCCATTTAGACACCATGTGGTAGGGAACTTGTCTGCCCCATGTGCTTGCACATGGTCACCTGCCCGCTAATAAATGCTGGAGCATGGCTCCCTTAATTACCACCCTTTCCAGCTTTCATGCAACGTCCTTTGGTTTCTGTTCATTAACTCGGCCTCGTCCTACACAAATGGCCCTTCAATCTTCCCTTCAAACTCATCCCGCCTCCATTCGTCTCACCATCAATCCCTCTATGTTTTCCTCCTGCATTTCTATCACGCCCTTGCCTCTCAGCACTATCTAGTCTCTGTGCGGTTTCCTCTCTATGAGGTCTCACTGCGGGTGCTCCTTTGCTGCACCTGAGAGCACCCCCTCCCTGGCTCCAACTTCCTCTCACTCGCTCAACATGCCAAGGTGACATAGAATGAGATTTCCTCACACTGGTGGTCATGGCCTCCCCTCCTAGACCTCCTTTGTCAATGTCCATATGTAGGGAGGTGAACCTCTCCTTGGATTCGAAAGAGTCGATTCTGCTCAATCCTATCAACCTCTCCGCTCAGCTATTCCTTCATCTCCCAAGTCCCCCATCTGAATCATCTGGTCTTTGTCCCAAAAAGCACCATAAAAAATCTACAATTCAGTGTACACCTGTTTCCATTCCCTGCAAGATGAAAGCCCTTCCTATGTAGAGCACTTCTAGCAGCAATCATCATTTGAGCAGTGGCATGGGTTCTACCAGTGGTCGTGGCTCATGCAGTGATGAGGACAACAAGGAAGATGGCACCAACATACATGCAACCTCCTCCAATTCACCAGTTGCCCAGGTTTTGCTTCTCCCTCCTTCTTCTGTCCACGAGCCTAACAAGGAGGAGGACAAGTCTCCTTATGCTTGTAGGATCATGGAAGAAGCACCCAACCTTCCTGAGAATAATGATGGATTACCTTAAATCCAATTGCTGGGTGCTCACTTCTTACTCCAACTATCTTCTAGCGTTATCTAGTTTGGAAGTGTTTTGGAACTTTTCTATGTTATGTTTCAATTTCAGTCTCAAAAATAGACAAGCTGGTTTCCCATCTTGGGTAGCTCCTAATACTCTCTTCTTATAGGCTAGTTTCCCCACCTAGGGCAACCTTTATTTTGCAGTTATGTTTCTGATACTTTCCTCCAGATTTGGATTGCCAAATTTGGAAGACATGCATTGTAATGTTTTGTCATATATAATATAGTAGAAATAAACTAAATTATAAAAAAAAACATCCAATACTAAATAAATATCAAGATGGGTAATGTTCAGCACATTATTCAACTAAATATATATTAAAAAAAATAACAGTTGTATACATATACTAACAACCATGGCTTAAAATGGCTAACAACTAATTAATTCATATTCCATACTCTCCTCTAAGCTAAAATTTCAATTTAAAAATGTTGATATTTTTTGTATATTAATTTGGAGAAAATCTCTTGGATATGCCAACAATAGGTTTTGTTGCAAAACTGAAGGCATCAAATTAGCATGAGGAGATATTCTATCCTAGTTTGGTATGATAGAATTAATTATTCAGTTTCTTCTCTCTTCTATAAATTGTAAGCCTATAGAGGAAAAAAATAAGAGATGTGAGGTGTGTGGAAGAGGAAGTGTAGATGAGTAATTCTGTTGTTGTAATCTCCTGTTGATGAATAAGATTGCCGGTACCTTTGTTTGGTGGATGTAGCCCAGATTGGTTGGGTGAACCACGTTAAATTTACTGTCTTCATTTATATGTTGTGTGTGTGATTAATTAGTTTTCTGAAGCATAACTCTGACAAAAAATGCTCTCAAACAATTCGATTTGTATTTTTTGGTTTAAACATTATCAGAAGGAAAAATAAGGAAATGTAAGATGGATGATTGACTATATTTTATTTTGAAAATAAAACTATAAAATTAAATGGAATTACATAAAATGTAAAAAAAAATATTTTTATTTTCATTTTTATAAGAATAATTAAATTATATTCATAATTCGTTATAATTAAATTATATTCATAATTCGTAAAATTATAATATTTAATTTGTTTTAACATATTTTTTAAGTTATTTTTATTTAACATTAAAGCCAATTTTCTTATGATTCCATTAGAATTTAATAAAAATTTATATACGTGAGTTCTAATAAAAACATATATATATTAAAACTTTTAATTTGATAATATATTTATCCAATTTCTAAATATTAATATTAAAACTAACAGTATCTACCAAATGGTTGGTGATAATATTTTAAATTCATTTTTTTTAAATAAAATTTTGTATTCCTAGGTAATAAAGGATTATATTTTAGAGATTGAAGTGAGATATGGTATTAAAATGAGATGGCCAAATATAAAATTTCACTCGTTTTAAAAGATTTTTGGTTCAAAATCTAACCTTGCTAGCTACATCTAGAGGTCTAGAAAAATTAGGCTTGTGGGTGTAGAAATATGAAGAATTTTTCTATTCTTAATGAAATTGAATTGAAATTAAAAGAAAAAAAGTTCTACTATTCTATGGAAATGCAAACACAAGATAGAAACAGACACAATAACATGCAACCATCAAAACACAATGAATACAATGATTTTATTGGGGAACCCAACTAGAAAAAAGTCCTCCTCTATTTATATTATATCATATGAGAAAAAATTATGAATTACAATGTCTTGCTTCAATCCTGAAGCACACCCTGCACTAAAATTTTGATCTTATTCTCTTGATACTACTCCTTAAAAGAATTAGACAACTCTTGGCCTCTTGCTCCTCCTATTTCCTTGCATAATTTCTTAAGACATCGGTTCCTAAAGAATAGGTGAAGCACCTTTTTACTAGAGAAATTCCCAAGAGAAGAGTCTCACATGTTGCATAAAAACTATGATACACTCTCTAGTATACAATAAGAAATACATTGATGCATTTTTCCTCCACTCGACTAGGAAATTCGAATTCCATGCATGATTGGGTCTATTTTTAGTAAATTGACTAGTTAACTGAGAAATTAGTGAGTTAACAATTGGTATATCTACTCAACTGAACTTCTACTGACTCCACTAGAGAATAGCGTTGGTTTAACTGAATTTAACTAACAATAAATCCACTGGATTGACAAATTGTAGTAATCAACTCATGCATGACTGTACTTCTAGCCTATAGCTCAAATTTTCTGATTTAATTGGGAGACAAAGCCATGCCACTCTAGCTAACTACAGTCCAAGTCATCACGATGATGTGGAAAATTTATTTTATCCATTTCACTCAGGCACAAGTTGATATGTAAATTTGTGTGGATATTCCATGGGAGAGTTTGTCACAACAGACCTAATAATATTATATTAGAAATATGAAAATTGCACACTATTACAGTTTATTTAAACTTCAAGATCTATAGATTGAACTGTAATCATTGCATGCATTTGAATGGAAATTATCAAGGAAAATAGAGAACAAAAAAATATTCTCACACACACACACAAGGCACAAGATATTCTGTAGGAAAACCTTTAGGGTTGGAAGGTGAGGCCGCTTCGCTCTCTTTCTCTGTATGGAATATGGATGTTGATACAAAGAAATCTTGTGGGTTGTGGGATACTACAATTCACATATCCTTTCTATTTTCTTTACCTCTTATCCCCCTTGGTTGCCTTTTCTTAGCTATGGAGCAAAATTCTCTCAAAAGAATGGAATGCCTCTTCCTCATGGTGACCTGGTTATAATAGAGGTCGATAGCCTACTAGTGGTCACGTTTTACTACATAAAATCTTAACTAAAGTTACAAAATATAATATTCTAGATTGTTTTACATCACAAACACATTTCAAACCCATTTTTCATGAATAATGGGGGCTTACATGCCATCCACTTGAATCATACGTATCAAAACATGAAGGTCAAATTCCGAGTGCCATAACGTTTTCATATGAAATCTAATTTACGCGTGTCTTGTGCCGTTGGAAATATATCTGTGTGTATAAAAACATTAAATAGTGAAATGATAAGGGCACAAACTTTTACCACAAAAAAATGTCTCTTGATGCCTCAAAAAGCTCAGGGAAGGTTTATGACCTTGTTTTACCAAACTGGGGCCCACCGGTAATAACGATCCCGTGAGCCGATTCCTCCACTTTTCCCACTACAAATGTATCAATATAATTATCAAATATGGATCACATGTAAAATGAAGCATTTTCTTGATATAATTCTAACACTCTCTCTTAGCAAGAAAAGGGTTCTACATAACCCCAATCTTGCTCCAGCGGAATGTACTATAACAAAACTAACCATTAGGAGAATTTTCAGGTCTAAAAAAGGCCTCCTAAGAGAATTATAAAATCCTAGTAGAAATAATAAAATCAGATCAGATTAAATCATCAAATTTTAGATGGGAAAAATAAAAAACTACTTTTTAAACTCGTATTTTCAATTTATCTCCCTATGGGTTTACTCAAATTTCATGTGTGAACACTCGTTGGAGGCAGAATTTCATTCCTCATCCAAGGAGTACCCATGTTGTATACTTTTGATTCATCCAAGGAGTACCCATGTTGCATACTTTTGATAGACACTTCTATAGGAAAAATGAGAAATACATGAAAAATGTGATTACAATAATGTTTTTTATGTATTTCTCATTTTTCGTGTAGCAAGGTCTACCGTAAGTATGCAACATGGGTGCTCCTTGGATGAGGAATTAAATTTTTCATCCAACGAGTTGTCCCACTAGAAATTTGAGTAAAAAATTACGGAGATAAGTTGAAAATACATGTTGAAAAAGCATTTTTATTATTTTTAATTTTTTTTACCTTTTTACCCCAAAAATGGTGAAGCATTCCCCATGGTTAACATCATCATCTTCAATCCTATTGCTTCTTATAAATTTTATTATGGTTGTACATTTTTCTTAGGAGGCCCATTTTAGATCTCAAAAGTTTCCTAATGAACTCTCTCACTTTTTTTGTTTCTATTGCAACATATACAACTAAGAATAATCTGAAATATGTAATCAACTAAGTCTCTAATTTGCAAATGTCTCTCGAGTCTCTGATTTGTACTAGCCCACAAATATTGCTCAAGATTTGACTATATCAAATCAAATTGATCCTTTTATTACTAAATACTATGGGCCCTAGTAGTAGTGATTCACGAGAAGATTATACATAAACTATTTCTTCTCACTTATGGACCCTGCCCAAGTCTTCACAACTCTAGGACTAAGGCTCTACACCACCCCACATCACTCCTGGAGGTGTAACTCCATGCATGTCAAAATCTACCTCTAGGTTGTAGATATTTATAACTTGAAGACCAATTTGTTTTATTTTTCCAATAAAAACATGCTTCAAATAAGCTTCCCCCTTACTGAACAATAGATCATATCCACGGTCTTTATGTACGAATATAGAAACTAAATTTTCTTTAGACCAAGCACATACATTACATTCTTGAGGTGAATATAAAACCCTTAATCCCTCTTAAATGTGATAGTGTCAATCCCTTTTTTACTATAGCTTGCATCTTCTCCAAGTTCTATGTGTAATTGTGTGTCCTTCTCCTCTAGGTTGTTGAAGAACTCCTTACTTCATGACATATGATATGAGGCACGAGACTGTAGGTACTATTCACTCCCTCTTACTGTACTTTCCATGCAAGAAATGATGGTGAAAGCTCACTAAAATATTAATGTGAGAGCATATCCTCCTACTCATGTTGTAGGCTCCTTATTGCATTTTCTATGTGTACTCGTGGTTGCATAATGTCCATACTCATGGTAGTGAAAGCATTTAATTTTATTGAGGTATTTCTTATTTCCATGGTTTTCGCTAGATTTTGCCTTACCTTGGGCCTTCTTTCCTTTTGAATCCTTTCCTTTTCAAAGTAGAGCACAATATTGTTCCTTATCATATCTATATGTGACACCATATTTAGTTTTTCTTCTAATATCCTCCTACACCAAATCAAACCAAAATCACTCCTAATTTGATAGCTTGTATCTTCCATTAATGGAATTTTGGTAGCTGATCTAGGACTTTGAAAGGCCAAGGATTTATAATTTCACAAGCTTAGATGGTGACATAATATCTCCTACTCCTCCAAGTTCATCTCTGACTTGAGAGAATTTGCATAGATGCTCAACAATTGTTTCATTTTTCTTCATTCGAATTTTTCTAAGGTTACCTTATAATCCCAATTTCCTAGCATCGTTGTTTCTTTCGAATAACTCTATGATGATTTTCCTTATTTCATAAGAAGTCTTATTTCCATGCAAACTCGAAACCACATGATCTCTGACACCCTCGAGGATATTCCTCCTAGCTCTTGTTGTGTCTTTCTTCCACTCAGCAAGTGGTTGTGCATCTGATGTTGATGGTTTTGGAGTATTAGTTTTTATGTATTCCCATACTCCATTTTCATCCAGGACAACCTCCATCTTGTCTTTCGAACCACAAACATTTGAGGTTACCTCTAATGCATACCCAAACCTAAATCCATTCAAAGACATTTCTCTTGCACCGACAAGAATTTGCACCAAAAATTCTACAAATCAAAATTTCATTTAAAGAAGATATGAACAAGGTTTTTATGTAGTATTTCGATGCTTTGATACCATCCATAAATGCCAAGAAATTTTCTACTGCTAACGAAATCAAACTAAAATTTAGAGACAAAAAATTCTTATACTATTCTGCAAAAAGGAAGACACATGATAGAAACACATGAAATAATATGCAACCATCAAAACATAATGACTAAAATGATTTTACATGGGAACCCAACTCGTAAAAACCCCTCTCCCTATTTGTATTATATCATATGAGAAAAAAATGATCAATTACAATGTATTGCTTCAAACCTGAAGCACACCTTGCATTGCAATTTTGATCTCCTTCTCCTAAGACTGCTCTAAAAAATACTTAGCCAGATATTAGCATCCTCCTCATATTTCCATGCACAATTCCTAAAGAAATTGGTTCCTAAAGAATATTAATCCCCTATTTTTTTGTACAATTCTGAGAGAAGAGTCTCACTTGCTGCATAAAAATGTATACACTCACTTGTATAGAATAAAAAATACATTGATGTTTTTTTCCTCCATTCAAATAGGAAATTCTAATTCCATGCATGACAATGTCTATTTTTAGTAAATTGATTAGTTAACCGAAAGATGAATGAGTTAGCAGTTTTTATAACTACTGAAGTGAACTCATACCGACTCCACTAAAAACTAGATCCCAGTTTAACAAGTTTAACTAACAATAACTCCACTATATTTTTTAATTTTAGCAATCAACTCATGCAAAAATCTACTTCTAGTGTATAACTTGAATTTACTAATTTAACGAGGTGACAAAGCAATGTCACTCCAGCTAACTACAATCCAAGTCATCTTATTGATGTGGAAAATCAAATTTCTCTATTTGACTAAGAAATGAGTGAAATGAAGCATTTTCTTGCTACAGTTCTAACACTACGGCCTATAATTAGGTGAAATATAGAAAAATGATGCATAATGATAAACAAAGTAAGAGAGGAGGAGTGATTAGAGTAAGTGGCTTCGAATTGGATGGGCTCATTGTGATTGTATTGAGAGTAACTTTCTTATGGAGGGATGTCCATGTATCGTTCAATGGATCTAAGCCTTCAATCCATAGTTGTTGGTTTCCTTTACATACGATTCGAGGAGAGAACCGTATCCTCCCTTGTTTCTTTTTTGTTGGGTAGAATCCTAGCAAGGAGAAATTTTATCCACTAATAAATTTTCATAGTGGATATATATTGGTTGTATCTTCCCCGAGTGTAACCATCATCAAACACCTGCTCCACAACCTCATCCAACACTCCACAATTTGTGAGGGTGCACCACTTATTTTCTATAACATCTACCCATAATCACCTAATCAAATAATTAATAATCACACATTATTATTATTTTTTAAATTACTACTTACATTACTCGTTACAATTAAAAGATAAATCATTAATCTACTTAAGAGAAAACACATTATTATCACCTCAATATCCATTTCATTTTTTCTGTATCAATAGACATCATAACATGAACTCATTATCAATTCTCACCTGAAACACAAACTAGCCTTCGAAAAAGTATTTGAGCTATTTTATGCTGAACCGTAATTCTTGTATTCACTTCAACAAACTTTTGCGAGACTCACGGTCATGGATATGCGAGGTCAATGACCTAACACAAGTCCACACACATTGTAAATGATAGTTATCATTTTTTAATAATATTGAGCATATCAAACGAGCATGTGACGTTATAATAACTATGCCACCACATGATATAATACCTATACCATCGCACACAAGATATTATTGATGCTTCGCTTTCCGTGGTTTCTTTCCATAGGTTTTGATATATATATATATGAAAATTGTTGAATGTGTAAATGTTTGGAGTGCCCTCGTGGCACCTTGGCTCTTACATAGAGGTTTCATAGTGCTTAGTCCACGTGAAGGGGCCACATGGTGAGAGATCCCATGTTCGGGCCACGTCCAGCCATGTGATCACGCACTGTTGATGGTGGTGATCGAATTTGAAACAATCAATGGTTGGGTTGGAACCCTGTACCATTAAGGTAATCGTCTAACCTCTGCTCCTCCACTATGTTGTGTTTTGTGTTTTGACTTGGCCGACAATAGAGGTCTACAACTTTGAGGGAAAACATGGAAAAAATGATGGTATGACCATATGTCTATAAGTTTTACTCCATAGATTGATTTGATTTGAAGGTATTTTGACGAGGACAACGTCTATGTCTGCCAACAGAGGCAGGGATTTGGAACTAGGTCCATACTAACTCTATACTTTCTCGTTACTTGGTTTTCTTTGTTTATTTCTTTAGTTACAATTTCGTGGCATGAATTTTGCATAAAGTCAGGCTTCTAATTCTTGATATTTGTATTCTTAGCGGAGGAAGAAATCACTTTTATATGGAGTTTTTCGCAGAAACTAAACTCTCTCTGGAATTATAGGCTCGTCCACATCTTTCTTGTGGCTTCTTGGCAGGTAAATACTCTGTCCGACCACCTAAATTTTATAACCCTAACTCATCTTCTTACCAGTTGGGTTTATCTTTATTTTATGATATTAACTGGTTGTAATTCCCTCTATGGTTTGGCAGTTACGCGGAGGTTTTCACTTTCTTTTTCCAAGGTACAATACTTGTTTGAGACATAAATTCATTCATAATTATTCTTGTATAATTTTCCTCGTGAATCTGAGGTCTAGCTATGGTTACTATGCTTACTTGTTATCCCTCAACCCTTTAATTAGGATTCATTTGAAGGACATATATTACTGGTTCATCTGGTTTGCGAGGTTAAATGTTTTCATCATGGCTCTACCAGTTGCTCATTTTTCATTCTGTCTTTCACAGGACTTGAAGTAACTATTCGTATGTTTCGCTCTATCCCATTGAAATACATTATTTTTATGAGGGTTTAAAGAAAATAGGAAACCCTAACAAGTTAGAGTATTTTCTATTTAATATGTGTAATTCCCTTGATGATTTCAGTCAAATGCAAGGCAAAGAGACCGACCTCTGTAGCCAGAGTGGTTGTAATTTTTTCTAATTCGGGGTTTCCCGTTTAATGTTGATATAATTTCTTATATATTGCAATTTTGGTTACGGCCAAGACTTGTATGGCCAACTATTGTGACTCCTATTCATGAAATGACTATAGTGTAGTCACTTCTTTTAGTCTGCTGTAAATTTTAATATCATAAGGGCTTCGAATTTATGGCAATGTTTGATATTTTTTTCCCTTTGTCTATAAATGCGTAAAATGAATTTTGCTTAAGATGCTTTTAACATTCACTAAGATTTAGTTATGCCTTTTCGGTATAAATTGTTACAGTATTTCTATGCATCACATACATGCACAAATAGTATGGTTATTATACTGGTTTAGAAGCAAATTTATAGGCCAGAAATCCTTCTAGACTTCCGTCATTGGTTTTCCCATAAGGCTTTATTTCTATCCCTAATTATTATAACAGTCGAGCACACTGTAAGTTCCTCGCGAGTGAACGATGTTTCCTTTCATCGTCTATAACATATGATATGCTAACCTTGGTTGCAATTTCTATTCTTTTTGAACTATATAACTTTCTATTATATGAATTCTCACCTTTTTCTGCCACCTATATATAAGTTTCATAAACAAGTGGGATGTTACCATTTGGGATTGGTGGTTTACATGTGCTTTTTATTATTATTTTATAGGTAACATCTAATCTAGCAAAGTTTCTTTGGCATTCCTATTTTTATATCAACTTATATATTAGATATCTCAATACTTACCCGGCTCCTAGGTAGAGTTCTCTCACACAAATTTTTATATTAAAAGAGAGCATTTAGAGCTTAACTTTTCAAATACCCTATTTTAAGTGTTCTATTACTAACTTCTAGTTTCTCCTACATAAAACCCTACAGAGAAAAATAAATACATACATATATATTCCCATATAAAAGATTGTTAGTATTAAGCATATCAATTCAATTCATTGACACACACGATAATTACACATATTCACAATAGAGAGTTTGAAATTTTAAAGTAAACATAATTGATATAAACCACGTACTCATATACTTATCAAGGGCCTATGATCTTTACGTTCTTTTCTGACCAGGAAACAAATTTGAAAGCTTTCACAACTTACACCTCCGTAACCCAAGTAGTGTCTTGGTAATTCTGGGTTCAAGTCCTCTCTTTCTCTTTGAGTACAATCTTTCTTTTTGTTCATATTACCTTTATCTCCTCCATTTTTTTTTAAATATATCTTCCGCCCAAGACATTTATCTATTGTCATGTATAGTTTTGGTGGTTTTCTCTTTCAACAAAACCCCTATGGATGGAGTAGAGGATTCTTTTAATTTTTTGTCTTTGTTTCCTGTCCCTTCCTAGAACATAACTGATTCCAACTATTTCTTTATGAGTTAGGAGTCTAATATTTCACATGATAGCCTCTCAATTATATCCAAAAATTATAATAAGTAAAACAATTTCATTTTATAACAAAAATGTGTATTTACATTATCATAAGATATTTACTTTTTACAGTTTGGATTTTCAACCACATGTCCAATTTATAAAGTCATAAGTCATTTTAAAAATTGATTTACCATAGCTATTACATCTTTTAGTTCTGATTCCAAATATGTCATTTCTTCATGTTCTGGCAGTGAGTTCCATGAACTTCACCACTCATAGTTTTGTAATAATTCACGCCGAGTAGACCTAGCTACATTCGTATGACATGCCTTGTTGTTTAATTGTAGTAGGGGATTTCGTTTGAATGACAAGTTTTATTAGCCAGGGGTTGGACAACCCCAAGTGTCTTAGGATGGAGGTAGGGGATTTTTTTGGAATGATAAGTAACTGGACAGGGATTACTCAACTGCGAGTGTATTAGGATGGGAAGTGGAGATTTTGGGATAACCAATGTTATCTCAAGAGTGTTTCCAATATATGAAGTGAATATGACATGCTCAAACCCAGGGGAAAACCCCATGTTAAACCCTTTACTAAATTCTATTAATGACACATGAACAAACCCAAGGGAAAACCCCATGCTAACCCCTTGAATGAATGATCCAGATGACACAAAAAAAACCACAATGCAAATTGAAATAAAAGTATTAGAAGCTAGTATATTGAAGTGTGGCGTGGATGCTTTCCACCATTGGTTGAGTGATTGGAATTTGGATTAAGTTCACCTACAAGCATAGTTCCTTTCAATATCTTCCTCACTAAGAATGAGGAGGGTTGACAGTCGACTAGGAGGTTATTGGGAAATTGTTGAGGTAAGGTACAGATGGCAAACTAGACATTGGAGTTTACTATAATTTGAGCATTATCACAAAATAACCATAAGATGCAAAAGCATAACACCATAATCATGAATGTTCTGTTCCTGGGAAATAAATTACAATGAGACCTTATAACCCAAGGACTAGTATTTTCCAAATAAACATCACAAGATGTGAACTATGTCTAAAAAATGATCAATATACCATACATAATAAAAGCCAAAAGCAAAGTACTAGAGCTTACTACTTTCTCTTTCCCTTAAATCAATGTTGAATTAATTACACAAAGTTAAAAAAAATAAAGGTAGATGATATTGCATCTCATTGAGCAACATATGTCATAGCAATAGAGGAGCTTCATGTGTGTTATAAGACTCCCATGCCTACTACATCTAACATTTCAAACCTCTATTTAAATGTGTTGCCACGTTCCCTAGGTGTTTGGCTTGCTGAGATGGCGGTAGTCCCCATCCTCTCACCATTCATAACCCCGGGACATGTCTTAGCTTTTTGAAAAGCTCTAAGACATTGAATCTTGCTATAGTCGTTCTTACTGAAAAAATTAAAGAGATGAGATTTTTCACCTTCGAAGTGGTGTTCATCGAAGATTCTAAAGGATATGGTGGCTAGGGTTTTGAGAACCCCAAGCTTCTGAGGCAAGAAATGATGAGAACTCACATGTAAATACTGCTCAGTATGCGTCTTCTTTCTAAAGACCTAATGAGAGAAAGAACCATCATCATTCCTTGAAACAAGAACATCCAGAAACTATCTTAAGTTTTATATTATCTTTTAAATTGTATAAAAAAAAATTAAGCTATGCATAAGAAAAATTTTAATACTTTATGTTTAAATTAATATTATTTTTAATTTTAATTTTAACCATGAAATAATTATTAATTATTTATAATTTAATTATAAAACTAATAAATTATATATATATATATATATATATATATATATATATATATATATATATATATATATTTTATAATATTATTATTGGTTATTAATAATTAATTGGTTTTTTTATCAAGTTGTGTTATGTAGAGTACAAGGAAAAATCAATACTCAATAAAAACAAATCATATAATTGCTTTGGTTTTCTTTTTTGAAATAATTTTTTCAAAATCTTATTAAGAAAATACGATTAGTTAGATAACAAGAGTTACATAGTAGTTAGTACTTTAGCTTAGTTTTAGTATAACTTAATTAAATTTAAAAAAATTAAAGACATAAAGACAAATATTTACCTATATAAAGCTTTGTTATTATTAATATAAAATCTTGCATTCATTGAAAAATAAAAATAAATAAATAAATTCATCATAAAAATAAATAAAAAATATTGTATTATTAAATGTATCACCAAAATATAAAATTGTTTATATATGATGATGATGGCGGTTAACGTCCACTTAGACTATATATATATATATATATATATATATATATATATATATATATATATATATATATGAATTTGTTAAAATATGTTTTTAATATGATAATAATTCATTTCAAATTCAAAAAGTGAAGAAAAACTAAAAGTCATGAAAATATAAATATTAGAAAAAAGGAAAAAAAAGAAAGTAACTAATAGAAATAGAAGTTACTAAATAGCCAATAATAAGACCTCAACCAACCATATTACATATAAATATATTTAAATAATAATAATAAAAAAATAAAAAAATTCTCAATATTAAACTTTGGATAAAGAATATAAATTTGTAGTTAAAAGTAAAACAAATTATTAGTAACTAATAGAACTAAAAGTTACTAAAAAAACCTATAATCAAACTTTAAATAATCATATTGCAAATAAATATATTTAAATAATAATAATAAATAAATAAAAAATAATGAAGGTTAAATTTTGAATAAACAACATTTAAAAAATAAACTAATATAAAGTAAAAGTAAAAGCAAAATTGAATGAATGTTTTATAAAAATGAAGGTTTTAATTTTTTTTCAATAAGTTATCTCCAATGAAGTTATAAAACTAACATAATGATTGATGTACTCTAGAAAAATTACACATCCTCTGAATGTAATGGTTTTAAAAGTTTTCAATGAGTATTATTATTAGTAAACATATATATAAAGTTTTAAATAATTTAATTTATTAAAGTAAATAAATAAATTCTATATAAAATAAATAAATAATCTAATAATGTAATTAAAAGAGGTCAGAACACTTAATTTATAAGGAATTGTTTTTAATGGAAATTTTTGGAACTTTTGGAAATTTGAGGTGAAAAAAATGACAGTGAAACCTTATGACCCAAGGACTTTTTATTTTCCAAATAAACATCGTGATACGTGAAATGTCTCAAAAGTGATCAATATACCCTACATAATAAAATCCGAAAGCAAAGTACCGGAGCTTACTACCTTCTCGTTCCCTTGAATGAATGTTGACTTAATTACACAAAGTTAAATAAAATCAAGGTAGATGATATTGCAACTCATTGCGCAGCATATGTCATAACAAGAGAGGAGCTTCATGTGTGTTATAAGACTCCCATGCCTACTCCATGTAACCTTTCAAACCTCTATTTAAATGTGCTGCCACGTTCCCTAGGTGTTTGGCTTGGTGAGATGGCGGTAGTCCCTACCCTCTCACCATTCATAACCCCGTCATGAGAAATTTATATCTTTACACTTAGAATTATAATAAATACCATAAAAAATGTTAAAAATTAAGAGTCAGTTCTCTCTACACTTTGACTATTTAATGTATTGTAGCTCATTATTTAGAGTAGAATTTATTTTATGACAAGTATATAAAATAAGAGTTTAATTTTTTTAAATATTAGGAATAAATACCATAAAAAATGGTTAAAAATTAAGAGTGAGTTCTCTTTACATTTTGATTATTTATTGTAGCTTATTATTTAGAGTAGAATTTATTTATTATATAAAATTCTACTCTAAATAATAAGCTACAATAAATAATCATCACAATAAGATGAGAAATCTGATTAAGGAACATGTTTTAATAGATAAGGTGTGACAGCCTTATAAAGGAAGTAACTAGTATTTACTAGTTAAAAACAGTTGGTCTATTTTATTTAATTTTATTTAATTTTATTTTCTGAACAAACAAGACTCTATGAGGATATTTTGAGACAATCACTATTTTTAGATTTTATTTTTATTATTCTATTTTCTGAATTAATGAAAGGAAAAACCAATGAAGGAAAAGAGAATCCAAAAGCTGTTGGTAATAGTTTTCTCAGAATGGGAAGTGGTTGGAGACAGTTGGGAAAAACAGTTACCCTCTCCTGAATGGGTAAAATGGGAATCCAAGAGAGGAGAGGGGGTTCTGGAAATGTTGGTAAGAAAGAAAATGTCTAGTGACTTGGTGATATCTTTCAAGAAACATGAATAGCGGGATCACTACTGGCTGTATTTGGAAGGGGAATTCTAAGACCTGCCGATTACGCCTCCATGGAAACTCAGTAGTTCAGCTGAGTTCTAAAGCTAGGGGGGCAAGGAGGACGTATTAGCTCCACTTGATGGGTAAAGATGGAACCACAGCTTGCAGATGATTACTTTTAATTTGCAGATAGTACCACAGTTGCACGTACTCATCACAATCTAGTTAAATGACTTTTGATAATATCATCTTAGACTCTTGTAAATAAATAAGTTAGAGGCTAATATTATTTGCAGTAATATATTTATAAAATTACGGAAGGAATTCATTTGTTTCTATTACAGGAAGAAAAGATTATATAGTTACGCATTAAATAGGTGGGTTAACTCGAATTTATGCAACCAGGTTTAAAATTAAGAAAGAATAAATAGAATTGACTATGTATATTGATTTATCTATGATTTTCTTTCTTATAGGCATATATATATTTAAGAAATGAAAATAAGAAGTGTTAACGGATTATATGTGTATCATTTAAATAATCACAGGTTTATTTTCTTCCGCCATGCCGACGTAATACTACCAATAGTACAATACCGAAGAGAAAGAGTGCAGGATTAGGGTTTATAGGGTGGAAAAAGGATCAGAATCTCTACTGAATCCATAACCCAGGTAACCCTGGCAAAGATAACACTATACACGGTCTGAATAGTGGACCGGTCACCTTAGCAATTTCTAATAAACATTAAAGAAAGACGTGAAGACGGAATAGTGTCTCACCGAGAAGCGACAAACTCTGGCTCGATAGTTTTAGACAAACGCAGATAAACAAATTCCTTCTTGAAACTGAAATCTAGAACCTTCAAAGCGAATGCTAATGCAAATACTGAGGTGAGCCTTAGCCAAGATTAAAAGAATCCGCATAAGAAACATAATTTAAAATCCTGTTAAACGATTTCAGACAACATGTAGAATATATACATAATTCAATACAGTGACAGCAGAGAAAACGTGCCCGCCTCTTAACCATGTAAACACAAAGGCAAACTTAACCGTGATTCGGTGAAATGGAATTAGCAACAGACATTAAAGAGTACTGAAAATGAAGGAACCAAAACCCTTGAGGGCTTTCCTCGCGGTAGTCCCGAAGGTCACATATTACTGCCTCCCGATCACTGCTTGCAGAAATTGTTCATAATAATGGTGGAATACGACATATTGAATGTTATATGTGCAGGTCTATTAATTGAAAACCTAGCTCAAGGGTGGATATCCTAGTACATGACTAGACTTTTAAAATGAAAAACAACAGTGCTAAGTCGATAAGACTGCAGCTGAACCCTCGGGGTTGACCTGAGGTACCTGTAACAAGGAATTGGAAATTCAGTCTTTCGTTGCCAGGAAAACGATAGCCTGTAGGAGGAATCCAGGGTTACGTAATTACCTGCAAGCACAGTAAAATAGAGTTCAATCAGTAAAGCGAAAGTAGTAACGTGATAAGGAATGCCTCTCTAAGCCCTTTTAAATGCCAGAATGATTTTATTTCACCTGTAAGTCGGCATTGATAGACCTGGAAGAGACAAGTAAGGAGTGTTAGATACGAGAGTGGGCACAGATTTGGATCAGAAGATTCGAGAAAGAACCATCAACCCAAAAAGGGCGGAACCTTACCGTTCCTCACCAAAAAATCGGTGCTCATCTGTATTTTCCTGTAGCTGCACTCTCGGCCCTCCTGTATACAAACAAAAGATTTCCGTGACGCATATTAACATATGGACTGTGGAATAGAATCTTGCAGGAAAAACATAACAAGATGGAGAAGGGATTAAACCCGGACAAATTCAGAGGTTGCAGGGTGAGCACCGCTTACCTTCCCCTGTATATAGTAGAGTTAAGGACAGAAACGCCGATGTGGAGTGCAATTCCCTCCTGCGCGCCATGGAGAAACTCCAAGCACCAAGCCAAGAGGCTGCCGAGCAATCCAGAACGATTAACCCTGTTTCCCTTGCAAAAATCTCCAGGAAATCGAGACAGACTACACCTGTCACGAAGGTTAATGCGGAAGGGCGGTGACATTGCAGATGTTGACACATATGCCTCGTTCCGAGGGAATCCCGTGCCAAAAGTTGGGATCGTAAATGCATATGAACCATTAAACGTAAACACGAATACGGAAAGTTCATCCATCGATCACCAAGATTTCACAGGACGCCAGAGTTATGTTTCCGATAAACCAAATTTATGTTTTGATGAAATATGTACTGACATGTGAATTAATGTTGTATGAAGTGCATTCTATATTCATAAAATAGTAACGTTAAAATGGAATGTCATTTCTGTGATGGTAAGGTGCATACGCTATATAGGTATAAATATATATATAGATTTATGTATAACATATGACTATTAATGCCATGTGTAAATAATGAGTTAAGTGCAACACATGGAACATAGTTACCAAGCTATTTACAAGACTGAACAGTGTTGTTAGTAAATTTTTTTTATTTTGAGTAAGTTTGTGTTAAATGATTGTGACAAGTGGTATCAGAGCCAGTTGGTACACTGGTGACCTAAGGGTCTACTAACAAAGCTGTGTATGTATTAGTGCAATGAGTAGAGGCAGAAAGATATGACGGGAGGGACAATGTCTCAATCGCAACCAGAAGAGACTCAAGGCCCAACAGTCATGAACCCAGAAATGTGGGTTCAACTTACGTTGGAGCAGCACCAGAAAACGAGTTAACTTTTGGAAGAACAGCAGCAACAAACTGCATTTCTGTTAAATACAGTACAACAGTTGCAAGAGGAAATGATTGGAGTCCGGAAAGACAATGAAAAGTTGTTGCAAGATCAGGAAAATATTTTGAAGAGTATATCTGATAAACAAAATCATGAGATGCGGCAACCCAGTGCAGAAAGAGAGTTATCAACGGAACCAGAGGACCAGAAAACTAGAAACAACACCACCAGGAAAATTGAAAAGAGTTTCTCCCACAAGAGAAAAAACCATAATTACAATGAGGCAGAATCGGAAAATCTATCTGACCAGTAGGATCATAAGAGACAGAAAGTTGAACTGCAGGGGGAGTTTCGTAAGATTAAGCTGCCAATGTTTGATGGCGAGGCAGAAAAAGCAGCTGAAGCATGGCTAATTAATATTAATAAATATTTTCAGGTATATGAGTATAGCAGCAATCTGAAAGCCAGATTAGCTATATACCAGCTGCGAGAGAAAGCCACTCTGTGGTGGGAGGAGGTGAAGAATGTACGCAGCCTAGAGGAGCGTGATATCACCTGGGAACAGTTTCAGAAATACTTCAAGGATAAGTATTTAACGGAGAGATTTTATGATGATAAAGCCAAGGAATTCCATGATCTTCGGCTGGGCCAGATGACCATGGATGAATATGTCACGAAATTTACGTCCCTGCTACGCTATGTACCTTACCTCAGAGAGGAAAAAGCCAAGGTGCAGCGGTTTCTGAGCAGTCTACCTGCTCCCATGAGGGAAAGAATAGAGTTTGTTAACCCCCAAACTATGGATGAATATGTCCGGAAAGCACGCATGTGTTACCAGCAGTATAAGGTCAAGGGGGAGAGTGGGAAGAGTTGGCAAACCAAGAAAAATCAAAAGAATTCATATACTTTCAAAAGCAGTAAAAGCAACCACTTTAAAGGGGCAGGACGGAACGCTAGAAGCAAGCAGTTTAATAGGAACCATCAAAGGATCAAATGGCCAGCTGAAGAAAAACCCACAGAAGCTTCAAGAAAACCTGAGCAGGAGCAGAATTCTAGACCTCCCCTACAGTGTTGGGGCTGTGGGGAAGCACACTACTACAAGAACTGTCCACAACGGATTAAGAGTGAAATTGTGGCAAATTTACAGGAGGCATCAACAGTGGGGGACGTGGCACGAAACATACCATGTATAAACGCAGCCTTGGAGAATCGACAGGCTGATTTTCAACCCACAATGATTGAATTGGAAGGTACTATATTATCTAAACCTGTTTCGATTTTAGTAGATCCTGGCGCTAGTTTAAGTTATGTAAATCCTAAACTAGTGGAAAAGTGCAATTTAAAAGAACAGAAATTTAAAAACTCCTGGTTAGTTCAACTAGCCACCGGAGCAAAACGAAAAGTGACTGCGAAAATTGCTGATTGCATACTGGAAGTTGCAGAACAGCAGCTGCAAGTAGACTTAAATATTCTACCCTTGGGATCGTATGATGTGTTACTAGGAATGGACTGGCTGGAAAAACACTGGACCATAGTGGACTGTAAGGAAAAGGAAATTCATTAGAACGCTTGATGGTACGCGTAAAGAAATTAAAGGAATCAAAAATCCTGTGCAATTACGCCCCATAACAGCGTCTCAGATGAGCAAGTGTATCCGTAAGGGATGTCAGTTGTACGCAATTCAAGTAGGGTATGTTGAATCTAAGGGAAAGGCTGTAGATATAACAGATATCCCTGTGGTACAAGAATTCCTAGATGTATTTCCAGAAAACATTCCAGGGTTGCCACCAAAAAGGGAAATAGATTTCACTATTGAATTACTACCCGGAGCCTCTCCTGTGTCAAGAGCACCTTACAGAATGAGCATACCAGAGTTAACAGAGTTAAAGATGCAGTTGCAGGAGTTGTTAGATAAAGGATACATCCGCCCAAGTGTGTCACCTTGGGGAGCACCAGTTCTTTTTGTTAGAAAGAAGGATGGAACATTACGGATGTGTATGGACTACCGACAACTCAAAAAAGCTGGCGGTTAAAAATAAATATCCTCTACCCAGAATTGATGATTTATTCGATCAGGTGAGAGGCGCCAAGGTGTTCTCTAAAATAGACTTGAGGTCCGGATATCATCATATTCAAGTCAAGGATGAGGATATTTGCAAAACAACATTCCGTACCAGATATGGGCATTATGAGTTTGTGGTGTTGCCATTCGGATTGACGAATGCACCAACAACTTTTATGAGATTGATGAATGGCATTTTTCATCAATATCTAGATCATTTTGTACTGGTCTTCATAGATGACATATTGATTTATTCCAAGAGCGAAGAAGAACATAAGGAGCATCTCAGGATAGTACTGGAAATGCTGAGGAAACATCAGTTGTATGTTAAATTCAGCAAATGCGATTTCTTTAAAACAGAAATTCAGTACTTGGGTCATGTTGTGATAGCTGAAGGGATAGCAGTGGACCCCGAAAAGATTAAAACTATCTTGGAATGGTAGGCCCCCTAGAATGTGGCTGATATCAGATCGTTTATGGGTCTGGCTGGATATTACAGATGGTTCATCGAAGGGTTTTCTAGGATTGCCTATCCTATCACATCCTTACAAAAGAAAGGCAAACCTTTTAAATGGTCAAAATATTGTCAGATCAGCTTTGAAAAGCTGAAACAACTTTTAACCACAGCACCAGTACTGAAGGTAGCTGACCCCAACAAGGACTACGAGGTATGCACGGATGCCAGTAAGGAGGGAGTCGGTGCAGTGTTAACACAAGAAGGAAAGGTAATAGCCTATGAGTCTCGAAAACTGAAAGAGCACGAGAAAAAATACTCTGCTTATGATCTAGAACTTACAGCAGTAGTGCATGCTCTCCGGGTGTGGAGGCATTATCTACTGGGCAAAAAGTTTGTACTTAAAACAGACCATAGCAGTCTAACTAATTATTTTAAGCAGGCCGATTTAAACTCTCGGCAAGCCTGGTGGAATGCCTTTTTGAGCGAATTTGACATGGACATACAACATCTTAAGGGTAAATAAAACCGAGTTGCATAAGCCCTGAGCAGGAAATTACATGGGATCTGTGCAATGTACTTCAGCCAACCTGTAAGCCAGCTATCCGAACAATTAAAGGAGGAGGCACTGAAGGACCCAGAATACATTTTTTTATGGCAGCAGATGGAAGAGGATAAAGAGCAAGGTAAGCCATATGAATATGACAGAAATGAAGAACAGATGTTAACTTTTCGTGGAAAAACCTATGTTCCTAATCGCACAAGTCTCAAGGAGTTGATCCTGAACGAGTACCATCGCAGCAACTACGCTGGTCATCCTAGTTATCAAAAGATGCTTACAGCGATTAGAAAAATATATTATTGGCCAGGTATGCGCGGAGACATTGCGAAATATTTGAGCAAGTGTTTAGAATGCCAACAGGTTAAAGTGGAGCATCGGCATCCAGCGGGGCTACTACAGCCCATACCCATTCCTGAATGGAAGTGGGAAGTGATCTCTTTGGATTTCATCACAGGCTTACCGCGAACAAGGAAGCAGAATGATTCAATCATGGTAGTGGTGGACAGATTAAGTAAATCTGCCCATTTCATACCTGTGCAATCCACTTACAAGACAGTGCAAATTGCAGACATATTTATGAGGGAAATCTTTAGATTGCATGGTATACCTAAGACCGTGATTTCAGACCGAGACGTTAAGTTTACCTCCGCATTTTGGAAAACCTTATTCTCGGGTCTAGGTACTCAAATACACTTCAGTACTGCCTATCACCCTCAAACCGATGGGCAGACCGAACGGGTAAATCAAGTTTTGGAGGATATGCAACGCATGTATGTAATGCGGCAGCCAAATAAATGGGAGGATTACCTACACCTAGTGGAGTTTTCATATAACAACGGGTATCAAGAATCTCTAAAGATGAGTCCCTTTGAAGCACTGTATGGACGACAGTGTCGTACACCGATAAACTGGGGCAGTCCGGAGACAAAATTAATGTTGGGGCCAGAAATGTTGGCTGAGCTAGAAGCTGAAGTAAAAAGAATAAGACAAAATTTGAAAGCTGCGCAGGACCGACATAAGGTCTTTGCAGACAGGAAGAGGTCTTATCGTGAATTCAGAGTGGGGGACCACGTGTATGTCAGGATTAAACGAAAAATAAGTACTTTAAGATGGACTTCTTGCGACAAATTAGCGCCCCGTTACTGCGGACCCTTCCAAATTCTGGAAAGGGTGGGGCCATTAGCTTATAAGCTGGCGCTGCCTAGCCATGTTAAAGTACACAATGTATTCCATGTATCGTTGTTAAAGCGATACGTACATGATGAGAAACATGTAATTCATTGGCAAAACATTCAGGTAGAAATAAATCCTAACTAAAGTCGAATCAAGTTTAACTCTACTGATTGATAAATCTTGTTCTTTCCTTTCAGGTAGAACCGGACGGAGAATTTCTGGTAGAGCCACTACGCATACTTGATCGCAGGGAAATTGAGCTCCGTAAAAGAGTAGTTTTCCAGGTGAAAGTGCAGTGGAAGCACTTTGGACCGGATGAGGCTACTTGGGAGGATGAAAAATTTCTGAAAGAAGCTTACCCAGAACTCTTTGCAAAGATGGGTTGAAAACACTGAGGACGGTGTTACTTCCAGAGGGGGGAGATGTGACAGCCTCATAAAGGAAGTAACTAGTATTTACTAGTTAAAAACAGTTGGTCTATTTCATTTAATTTTATTTAATTTTATTTTCTAAACAAACAAGACTCTATGAGGATATTTTGAGACAATCACTATTTTTAGATTTTATTTTTATTATTCTATTTTCTGAATTAATGAAAGGAAAAACCAATGAAGGAAAAGAGAATCCAAAAGCTGTTGGTAATAGTTTTCTCATAATGGGAAGTGGTTGGAAACAGTTGGGAAAAACAGTTACCCTCTCCTGAATGGATAAAAAGGGAATCCAAGAGAGGAGAGGGGGTTCTGGAAATGTTGGCAAGAAAGGGGAAAGTACTGTCTTAAGCTGGAAACCCCAGTGGAAGTATCTTTCAAGAAACCCTTGAATGGCCGGATCACCTGCGTGTAACTAGAAGGGAATTCTAGAGGACACAACAGTGCATATCCCACTGTGGAAACTCCATGGCATTAAACCTAGAGTTCTGAGGCTAGGGGGCAAGTGCAGGACGTAATGGCCTCACTTGGTTGGTAGGGTGGACCACAGCTTTGGGAATCGATTCTTTTTAATTTCAGATAAGTACACAGATTTTCTGATACTCATATAGAATACAGGTTAAATGACTTTTGAATAATATCATCTTAGACTCTGTAAATAAATAGGTTAGAGCTAATATTTATTTTACAGTAATATGTTTATACCGTACAGAAGGAATTCATTTGTTTTCTATTGGAAGAAAAGATTATATAGTTGCGCATTAAATAGGTGGGTGCTCGAATTTAACTTCTATGGGTTTAAGAGTCTGAAAGAATAAATGAGAATCGACTGTGTATATTGATTTATCCCTTAATTTTTCTATTTCCTGTAGAAGCATGTATATATTTAAAGAACCGAAAATAAGAAGTGTTAACAGGATGCATGCATGTGTATACTGTTTAAATAGTTCACAGGTTTATTTTCTTCCACTGTGCCGAAGTAATACTACCATTAGCATATTACCGAAGAGAAAGAGTGTGGGGTTAGGGTTTATAGGGCAGAGGAAGGGTCAGAATCACAACCGAACCCATTGCCCAGGTAACCCTGGCAGTGCTAAAACTATACACGGTCTGAATAGTGGACCGGTCACCTTAGAAATTTCTAAGAAACATTAAAGAAAGACTTGAAGACGGAATAGTGTCACACCGAAAAGCGACAAACCCTAGCTCGATGGTTTTAGACAGACGCAGATAACTAAATTCCTTCTTAAAACTGAAATTTAGAACCTTCAAAGTGAATGCTAATGCAAATACTAAGGTGAGCCTTAGCCAAGATTAAAAGAATCCACATAAGAAACATAATCTTAAATCATGTTAAACGATTTCAGACAACATGTAGAATATATATATAATTCAATACAGTGACAGCAGAGAAAAGGTGATCGCCTCTTAACCATGTAAACACAAAGGAAAACTTAACTGTGATTCGATGAAATGAAATTAGCAACAGACATTAAAGAGTACTGAAAATGAAGGAACCACAACCCTTGAGGGCTTTCCATGCAGTAGTCCCGAAGGTCACATATTATATACCAGTACTACAACCCGAGAATCGTCATAATAATGAGCTGGAATACTGACATATTACAAGATATTATATGGCACAGTTCTGCTAATTGAAAACCTAGCTCAGGGTGGATAAATTCCCGAGTACATGACTAGACTTTTAAAATGAAAAACAACAGTGCTAAGTCGATAAGACTGCAGCTGAACCCTCCGGGTTGACCTGAGGTACCTGTAACAAGGAATTGGAAATTCAATCTTTCGCTGCCAGGAAAACGATAGCCTGTAGGAGGAAGCCAGGGTTACGTAATTACCTGCAAGCACAGTAAAATAGAGTTCAATCAGTAAAACGAAAGTAGTAACGTGATAAGGAATGCCTCTCTAAGCCCTTTTAAATGCCAGAATGATTTTAGTTTACCTGTAAGTCGACATTGATAGACCTGGAAGAGACAAGTAACGAGTGTCAGATACGAGAGTGGGCATAGATTTGGATCAGAAGATTCGAGCAAGAACCAGCAACCCAAAAAGGGCGAAACCTTACCGTTCCTCACCAGAAAATCGGTGCTCATCTGTATTTGCCTGTAGCTGCACTCTTGGCCCTCCTGTATACAAACAAAATATTTCCGCGACGCATATTAACATATGGACTGTGGAATAGAATCTCGCAGGAAAAACATAACAAGATGGAGAAGGGATTAAACCCGGAAAAATTCAGAGGTTGCAGGGTGAGCACCGCTTACCTTCCCTTGTATATAGTAGAGTTAAGGATGGAAACGCCGATGTGGAGTGCAATTCCCTCCTGCGCGCCATGGAGAAACTCCAAGCACCAAGCCAAGAGGCTGCCGAGCAATCCAGAACGATTAACCCTGTTTCCCTCACAAAAATCTCCAGGAAATCGAGACAGACTACACCTGTCACGAAGGTTAATGTGGAAGGGCGGTGACATTGCAGATGTTGACACATATGCCTCATTCCGAGGGAATCTCGTGCCAAAAGCTGGGATGGTAAATGCATATCAACCATTAAACGTAAACACGAATACGGAAAGTTCATCCATCGATCACCAAGATTTCACAGGACGCCGGAGTTATGTTTCTGATAAACCAAATTTATGTTTTGATGAAATATGTACTGACATGTGAATTAATGTTGTATGAAGTGCTTTCTATATTCGTAAAATAGTAACGTTAAAATGGAATGTCATTTCTGTGATGGTAAGGTGCATATGCTATATAGGTATAAATATATATATAGATTTATGTATAACATAAGACTATTAATGCCATGTGTAAATAATGAGTTAAGTGCAACACATGCAACATAGTTACCAAGCTATTTACAAGACTGAACAATGTTGTTAGTAATTTTTTTTTATTTTGAGTAAGTTTGTGTTAAATGATTGTGACATAAGGAAAGCTCTAGCTATCTGTTGTAAAATAACGACTAGTTTAATTAGAATAAGAAATTAAATTACATTTTATCTTTTTTTATTATATTTTATTATTTTTTTAATTCTCTCTAATATTTTAATACTTTTAATTATATGTTATAAAATTAAAATTCATTAATAGTTATATATTATATCATGGAATCCAATCAAAATTCTTGTTCAATTGACTTCATAGGTAATTTTACTAATTTAAATCATAATCTAATAAGGGTAATAATAAAAATAAAAATAATAATAGTAATAATAATTCAAAGGACTAGACAAGGAGAAAGAAACCAGGAGCTAGAGTTGAGGAAACAACAAGAGGGAGCACAGGGGAAGAGGAAAAACAACTAAGAGTGAAGGGTAGGAATAAATCATCTATTACACTCCACCCATCATCCTTGTTAAGGTTAACCAGCCTCTTTTCTATTTCCATGGCTTCGCTCAACTTGTGATAGTTGAAATGGTCAATCCTCGCAATAACCTCAGCATCTTCAATACAAATGTGATGATTTTTATTTTTAGCATGCTCTTCTAAGGTAGATTACCGATATCTACTATGTCAAAGATCAATGACATGTTCATGAATTCCTTGATTAATTAATCAACCAGTTTCCCCGATGTAAGGCATCCCACAGGAGCACGAAATCAAGTAAACACCCTTACCATCCTTAGGGAAAATCGGGTCCTTAACTGAGCTAATCGAACTCCGAATAGTGCAGAGGGGCTTGAAGGTTGAGGAAACATTATGTTTCTTCAAGATCCTCACGATTTTATCAATAGTACTTTGGATATACTAAAGGTGAACTCCAGATAACCAATCACAAGGATCTTTATTAACCCTAGGACCTTTCTCAGCCTTTTGAAAAACTCTAAGACATTGAATCTTGCTATAGTCATTCTTACTAAAAATATTAAAGAGATGAGATTTTTCACCTTCAAAGTGGTGTTCATTGGAGATTCTAAAGGCTCTAGTGGCTAGGGTACTGAGAACCCTAAGCTTCTGAGCCGGGAAATGATGAGAAATAGCATGTAAATGCATCTTCTTTCTAAAGACCTTATGAGAAAAAGAACCATCATCATTCCTCAAAAGAAGGACATCCAGAAATTGTCTTTTAAGTTTTACATTATCTCTTAAATTGTATACAAAAAATTAAGATATGCATAAGAAAATTTTTAATACTTTATGTTTAAATTAAAACTATATTTAATTTCATTTTTAACCATGAGATAATTATTAATTATTTCTAATTTAAATATAAAATTAATAAATTATTTAATATGTAGTTTTTATTTTTATTTATAGATTATATTTTTATTTTTAAATTTTTTATAATATTGTTATTCGTTATTAATAATTAATTGGTTTTTTATGAAGTTGTGTTGTGTTTTTTGAAAATAAAGTTTTCAAAATTTGATTAAGAAAATAAGATTAGTTAGATAAAAAGAGCTAAATAGTAGTTAGTACTTGCAGCTTAGTTTAAATATAATTTAATTAATTGTATTCATTAAAAAATGAAAATAAACAAAATAAAAAATTATTTATATATGATGATGAGGTGGTGGTTAACGCCCACTTAGAGTATCTATATATCTGTGTGTGTGTGTGTGTGTGTGTGTGTGTGTGTGTGTGTGTGTGTGTGTGTGTGTACGAATTTATTAAAATATGTTTTTAATATGATAATAATTCATCTTATATTCAAAATATGGAGAAAAACACTAAAAATCATGAAAATAGAAATAGTAGAAAAAAGAAAAAAGAAAAAACACAAAGTTAAATAAAAATGAAATAAAAGAAAAAATCAGTAACTAATAGGAATAGAAGTTACTAAAGAATATAAATAAATATATTTAAACTAGCAGTTGCCCCAGAAGGTGCAAAGAAAGGCCGATAGGAGTATTGTTTGTGAATTATTAATTTGAAGTAATTTTAGTTTTTGACATGAAGGGAAAAGAGAAAATTGCATCAGAGTCATCAGAATTTAACTCATGAAACAGAAAGATGGAATTTTCTCCATTAATATAGATATATGACATGTTAACATATTTTCTGATTTAGAGGGCCACTTTGATGGCCCGAAAGATGAAGAAATTTGCAGTGTAGAGCACTATACTGTGAAAAACATCATTTTAGGGGTCAACAGATGCAGATATTTATCTCATTTTCCCATTAATTAATCACTACTCACTGATAATCATATCAGCACTCTGCTACAATCAGTATTTGCAACTTGTAATGAATCCTTGTTTCTTTCTATCATAACTGTGACATGCAATAGTTGCAGCTACTGCATACCCCGAGGTCTGCCAAAAAATGCAGATTTAGTGGCAAACTTCTGGGGATTGTCATCTTCTGTTCTGCATTTATTATTTCTAATCTCTTTATCCAACATTGATTTTTGTTATCCACTAGTTTTACCTACGACTTTTCTGTGTTGGGTATTTCTGTTCAGGAGATGTCAACATCCTTTCTATAGTTAGTATTTCTAATCTCTTTATCCAACGTTGATTTTTGTTATCCACTGGTTTTACCTACAACTTTTCTGTGCTGGGTATTTCTGTTCAGGGGATGTCAGGTTCCTTTCTGCAACTGGGTATTTCTCATCTCTTCACCAAACTATCTTAAATCTTATCCTTGAAATTCCCATACAAGTAGATACATGTAGATCTCGGGTTGTATCAGAGTAGCAGGTCTGCGTGAAGGAATGCGGATACACAGTTGCATAATTAGAAGCGGATTTGAGGCTGATGTCTTTGTGCATAATTCTCTTGTGACCATGTATGCCAAGTGTGGAAGATTATAGATTGCAAAAGAATTATTCAACAACATGTCTCACCGAAATGAGGTCTCTTGGAATGCAATGATTCCTGGGTATTCCCAAAGTGGGCATGCTACTGAGGCCTTGAATATCTTTAATGAAATGCAATTAGTAGGCATGAAGCTGAATTCTTTCACCCTCGTAAGTGCTCTCCAAGCATGTGCACTTTCAGGAGCTCTGCAACAGGGTAAGTGGATTCACGAATTCATCCTTGAAAGGGGACTTGAATCAGATACATTTGTGCTGAATTCTCTACTAGATATGTATGCCAAATGCGGTTATATGGAAATTTCACAACAATTGTTCGACAAAATGTCTAAAAAAGATGTGGTCTCTTGGAGTGCGATGATTGCTGCGTGAGCCCAAACTAGGAATGTCGCTGAAGCCCTAACACTGTTTCATGACATGCAATTGGAAGATGTGATGCCTAACTCAATTACCATGGTAAATGTGCTCTTGGCATGTACCGACGTAGCAGCTTTGCAACAAGGAAAATCGATGCATTCGTACATTTTTAAAATTGGATTCGAAGCTAATGTTATTGTGGGGACTGATTTTATAGACATGTATGCCAAATGTGGGTGTGTGGAGATTGCACGAAGTTTTTTTGATAAAATGACTGAAAGAAACATGGTGTCATGGAGTGCAATTATTTTTGGTTATGGAATGCATGGACATGGTGAGGACGCCCTTCCGATTTTTCAACAAATGCAAGAGGCAGGCATAGAGCCAAACCACATCACCTTTGTTTCTATTTTGTATCCATGCAGTCATGCAGGCCTGGTCAATATGAGGGCCGGGAATACTTTCATTGTATGATTCGAGATTATTGCATTACACCCACTGAGGAACACTATGCATGCATGGTTGACCTTCTTGGAAATAATCTAGATGATGAGTGATGAGAAAACTTCTGATAATCTATATTGAGTGATGAGATCCCTGGAAATAATGGCATTGGCTTGTGTAAAATTTTGAACCATAGTCTTGAGATAAATTCTCTTGATTTTGAGTCGTACTGTAGTTCCCGGAGTAGTTTCCAATTCCGGGTGTAATAAACAATTCAGCCTATCAAATAAGAGACAGTTGAACCAATTACAACCTCCATCTACAGAGTTAAATAACATATCAGGCCATGACATAAATATCAGTATCAGAGACCATTGAACCAATTACAACATCCATCTTCAGAGCTAAATATCAGATCAGGCCATGACATGCTTCCCAAGCATGGGAAGCACATCCAAGCCCCAAGCCCTAAAATTCACCAGCTCATAATCCAATTGGGCCTTATGCATTCCTTGCGAAGATGTATCATTTATGTATATAGTCAATCCCAAAATAAAACTAATATAAACCTAATATTAACACAATGCCAAAATACTGAATATAGATTGATTGAACATTCAAACACCCTCATCATAAATCTTCACAATAACAATTAACAGACTAACAATATGCTTTGACCCATTATAAAGCTCCTGTTAAGAGGATGAAAAGAGTAAAGATTGAACATTCAAACACCCTCATGATAAATCTTCTCAACAATAGCAATATGCTTTGACCATTATAATGCTCACGTTAAGACAATGTCAAAATACTGATTGGTTGAACATTCTAGCACCCTTGCCATGAATCTTCACATAAAACATTTTACAGAGAATAAAAATCTGCACTGGAATGCATCTTTAAAAGACAGCCTAAAAAATTACCATGAAAAATAAACATACTACAGACAAAATAATACACAAGATTTTATTTCACCAGAACCTTCAGCATCCAAAATTCTCTAGCACTGGCTAACCTAATAAGTTACACCTCTTTAATATCAAAAGAAAGACCGGCATGTAATATGATCCTGGTTGAGGCATATTGGAAGCAACATATAATGAATTCATGTTTCGTCTTCCCTTTCATATAAATAAACCCCTTTCATATAAAGAAACCGAGCGTAAACATTCAGATTATTATTTATCCATATTCTTGCCATTAGAAGGCTCTCTCCAAGAAAAACTGAGGAAACCCATAAAATTTTATTTATCTCCTCACATCCTAAACATTTTTCTTTAGTACGGCTCTACAGGCTTGCGAAAACTTGTGCCTGCATACACTACTGCAGACCCCAGTTCCTCCTCAATTCGTAAAAGCCGCAGAGGTGAAAATAAGACATTGTAAATAAGACAACACAAATAACTGAATCCAGAAAAATCAGAAGACTAGATTATAAAAGAACCTGATTATATTTGGCCAGTCACTCGGATCTACAAGGAGCACCTGTCTTGATTTGGCCCTGATGATGCAAACACACAACCCTTATACATCAAAAGTGAAGTTAAATACCCTAATTGCTTCATGATACTAAGAAATTTTCCATCCTTGAGTATATAATAGAACAAGGATTGACTCCATACGCATTCAAAACTTGCTAGTATCTCTACACACTTTAAAACAAGCAAATTACTGAAAAATGAACATTACCGTGGCCAAGCCCACTGCCAGATCTGCAATAAAGGTGTCGTCATTTTCGCCACTACATACACACAGTCAGAGAAGCATTAGAAAATACATTATTTGAATATCACATATGACGAAAAATTGCAAAACCGAGGAAAATACCTAGAAAAACAGAATTAAGTCAATACCTGCGATGGCTTTTCATCACTCCCCATCTAGCACGTTTGGACATTTTTACAGCTTCAATACTTTCAGTAACAGAGCCAATTTTATTCACCTACAAAAGGTTGCAAAGAAATATTAGACATCATATGTCACATGAGCAACAAATATACAGAATTAAGGATCAATCTATTTACCTTTAGTAAAAGAGCATTGCAGGATGTTTCATTGATTGCCTTTCCAACACGTTGCACTAGTTCATGTGCATATGTCAATGAAAATTGAAACAAAAATGGGAAAAGAAGACGACGATGATTTCTGTTGGAACCAATAAAAACTGTCAATGATTAAACTGAAATCACGTGTCAGAAGACAAATACATACCTTTGGATTTGTCACCAATAGATCATCCCCAACAATTTGCACCTTTTCCCCAACTGTGGCTATAAATTGTGCATAGTGAGCCCAATCATCTTGATCAAATGGGTCCTCTATAGATACAATTGGATAATCCTCAATAAACGATTCGTAAATCTTGATCAGCTCAGACTCTGATATCTTTTGGCTACCATCATTATTCTGCAGCAATCAAATTGCAACGTAATAAGACAATTATATCCAAATAAATAATATAATTTATCTATGGTATTCCCTCTAATTAAGGCCTCCTTTATTTAGAAGGGAAGAAGGGTGTAAAACTCGAGCGATAATGGTCCTGTTCCTCCTCCATGCATTAAAATTATTTTTTTGATATAAAAAAACAAGTCTGCAATACTCAACATAGATGTTAATAATATAGAGAACACTAAACGCATCGGTATCAATAATGCAATATAGAGACCCACCTCCTCCTTGAAATTTAAATCATACTTCTGATCCTTCTCAGTGTAGAACTCAGAAGCAGCTACATCCATACCAATAACAACCTGGCAATTGAAACAATATTTTGAGTCTTGATCATTCATAACTAATCACAACACTGTACCCAATAAAAAGTCCACACTGGAAAAGAATAAAACTTAAAAGAATGCCAACCTTGCCAGTATACCCTGCTTTCTCAATGGAAATCTTCAATAATTCCAGGCCTTCTTTATTCTCATGTATTTCAAAAAAGTAATATTTAATACAATAACTATTACAGAAGCAAAAATGCCATAGTTTAAAAATCACTTTTAATTCAATGAAGCACTTGAATGTTTGGAGCAAAGCCTCCTTTGTCTCCAACATTTGTTGCATCTTGAGCATACTTTTTCTTAATAACAGCCTGGAGGATCCCAAAAAAGTTGGGAAAATTACAAAAGAATGCTAAATCAGAATAATTATTAAGGTGGAAAAGTGAAAGTAGATTATGCAGATATTCTCCATAAATTTAGTGCTCAAACTTTATTTATCAAACAAAGAACAAAAAAAAAATGGTGAGGTGCCAAAGCAGCATAAGCATGCCTTCAAATGATGGTAAAATTCTGAACCCATCTGTATGGCCTCTCTAAATGAAGAAGCTCCAACAGGAAGAATCATAAACTCCTGCATTACCATGATCGACTCAGTGATAAATTTCAATATCTACTATCTATTTTCAAACACATTTGTGAAACACTTGGATCTCTTACGCATGAAAGTGATGATTCAATACATGAATGACTTGGATAGCATTCAATAAAACCTAGAGAAAAACAGTTTTGTAATTTTAAATTATAGTGATAAATTCCATATAAATCAAAGAAATATACCTGCATTGCCAGTTTATTTCCTGCATGTGAACCTCCATTGATGACATTGAAATAAGGTACTGGCATCACCAATGTTGTGCTACCAGCAATATCTGCAATATGCTGCATTACATTATTATAAGGTTAGTACCTCCCAATGACATTATTATATGCTCTCAATTGGTATTGTACATAAGAAGCATTCCACAGACACTGTAAATAGGAAACACCCAGGAAATACACCATTAAAACCTTGTGAAGCGTTCTCTAGCCCTCCAAAAATATTGGAAATACATAAACTAATTTCACAATTAATTCAGAAGATCCCAAGGCTACATGAAAAGGTACATGATACAGAGGTATCTTCTTAACATAAGCTCCTGCTTTACAAACTACAAGAGATACAGTTAATATAGAATTTTCTCCAAGCTGATCAAATTCACAAACATCAAGATACTCAGGAAAATATTTTGTATGAAACTGATTAAATCAGAAAATCAAAATTTTTTCACAATATAACATAACACCACCGAAGTCATGGACAGCTTTTGTTTGCACCAGCCCCATTGATTTTGAGTTCCATCAAGATCTTGCACCATGAAGTTATCGATTCCAGTCTGATCTACTGGATCCTTCAATCATAAAGATTAACTTACATTGAATAACAATACCAAGAGAAAATCTAAAAATATGTCATAGCAACAGAAAAGGGTGTACCAATTATTAATGTACTTGCATCCCTTGCTAATAAGAGCTGGTCTAATTAGTTGCTTAAATATTTAAGTTACTGAATATGAGCTTAGGAATTAACCAAGAGAGTAACCTTAACCGAAACACACATAAAAATGCAATGAACAAGTAAAGAAAATTCCACCTACGCATTCATTGAATATACTGTAGTGATGGAATGCTTCAAATTAATTCGTTATCGCAAATCTATAAGTCCGGAAAGTAATACATGAGAAAGAAATATATGAATCAAATCTGGGAGCAGTATATCTACTAAAATAAAAACTTATTTAAAAAGTTTGCATAAAGCAATCATGACCATATCCTTTGTGGATTAAAGCGTCTCATTTTCGTCCTTTGTATGTTTTAAAAGGTTCACCAAGCTTGAGAATTTCATTTGATTTCTGCAAGAACTTGAAGCACTTCTGGTTTGAAGAATGATGCACTTGCCATTATAAAGTTCAAAAGATATGCCTTCGGATATAAGTCAATTAGTCCAGAAAAATGCCGGTAACAACAGTAGATGGAGTGATTACACTGATGTAGATTCTAGAACAACATCTACACGACATAATACATTTTAATGCTCAAAATAACTGTGACCGATGAAACTTTCAGATGCTCCAAAAAACACAGTAAAAATAAAACTCTACTCGTGACACGGAAAACTTACATGGGTGATGAACTAAGGCATACAAGACAATCTACTCGTGACACGGAAAACTTACATGGGTGATGAACTAAGGCATACAAGACAATCAAATCCTTCGGAGTTGTCCTGAGACTGATAAAGATTTCTTAAATTAGGATAGCCTCTTAAGAGGTCCACGAAAAAGGCATGTATTGATCCCTCATCTTTCTCTGCTGCATTTGGCTCGGTCTCTGCATCTAGAACTTTTCCTTCATTCTTTTGAGAGCCTTCGATGGGGCATTCCTCTTTGAGAAGAGGCTTTGAAACCTCATTTGAACTGGATCCTTGTAAATAGGTTAGCAATTTGAACACATGCCTTTTTTTTTTCACTTGCAAAGGCATTAGGATCTTCATTCTCTTCTACTGTCTGAATATTCAGATGAACATTTTCATCTATAATTTTACTACCAGTAGACAAAGGCCCTTCCTCCTTATAGCCAGAATCAGAAAACACAGCTTTTGATGTGGCAATCTCAATGAGATATTTTTTTCACTGAGACCTTCTCTTCTGAAACCTCCTCTCTATCTACATTCTTAGAGACCTCTTCATCCACTGCAGGCGCTCCCTTCACTGGAGCACTTGATGACTTTGTTTTGAGATTACGCAAACGAAAGTATTCATCTGCTTGGGAAACCCGAGCAGAAGGCCATTCTCAAAGTATTTTTGTTCCTTCCCATCTATTACCACGGTACATTGAATTTTCCATTTCTCTTTGATGATACATAGACCTAGATCGCCCATAAGGGTAAATCCTCTCGTTCTGAGAAACTGAATCCCTGCCATGGAAACCACCAAACCCAGGTGGCCATCTACCAGATTCATGCTGGTGAATAAAAGACGACCTCTTTGAAAAGGAATAAGATTTAGAAAACCTATCCCTCTCAACAGCTAAACATGGATCCAGTTCTCCTGCCTCTTCTATGGACCTGTTAGTTCGAACCCTAACAGAGTGAGAACCAGAGCCCCTAAGACTCCAATTTGACTTACCAGATTCATCAACATCATCGTCCCGGGAAGAACTTGAACCCCTTCCAGATAGGAACTCCTTTCTTCGGTCGATCTACAGGCGGATATCCTATCCTTGCCTAGAGTCAGGCAAGGATAAACTCGGGCAAGGATAGAAGTTTCCAGAAGAGTTTCCTATGATGGTTCCAGAGACTGTAGCTAAGATAAAGGTTTCCAGAATGACCTTTTCTGATTTCAGACTCAGGTGAGGATAGAAGTTTCCAGAAGAATTTCAGAAGTTGAAGGAGCAGATCTTGACAGGTGTTTTTTGAAATCAACAGTAGAAAATAAAAGCAATAGTGGGACATATGTCACAGGTACTGAGTCCTTAAGCTCTGAGGAAAAGAACTCACATACAAACAGACATCTAGCACTGCTGTGCTTTCCATTAGAAAATATAAGGTAAACCTTATTACAAAGGAAAACCCAAATTCCATTGAAACAAGTTAGGGAAGGGTTGAACTTCTCTGGGTTTCTTTGGACAGGTGCATGAAGTACTTGAAATACCTGGAAAAGGCCAGAGTCCATTAGAGAGTATGTCAGCTCAACCATGAGGAGATTTGCGAGACCAAGCATCACGATAGTAAAGAAGAAATACCTGCAATGGTAGCCATTAAACATGGGTTATTCTATCCTTCGAGAGTAAGATAAATGATATCAAGGCAAATGCTAGCAGAGACTGTAGAAAAAATTGAGATAAGATTCTAAGGACATTACCTGACAATTAGATAAGTCCGTGAGCTATTTCTGGAACAGAAGTTCGAGGAAGAGATATTTTTATGTGCAATTGATACAAATAAAAAAAGAAGAGGCCAGTTATGAATATAGAAGTTAAGGAAAAGACAGAGTTGTACCAATGAAAACTGCTGATCGAGTTTTCCTCCATCCAGCAGCAATGCAGCATCTCTAAATCATTTTCTCTAAACTTAAGCCAGCTCCGATAACAGTACTGGTATCATTGACTGTCCGAGCATTAAGAAGAACGGTTAGGGTTTAGAAGAGTTTTAACAGGTGTCATTTTTAAACAAGTAACAGATGTCGTCCTCTGCACAGACAGATGTCGTACAGGCATCCAGGTGTCCTCTCTGCAGAATAAATATGTTGACAGCAACAGGTGTCCTCGGGAGAATGAATACGTTGACGAAAAAAAAATCGATCTCTTTCAAAAAATCGGCCTAATAATAATAATAAATAACAAAAAATATTTTCAATGTTAAATTTTGGATAAACAAAATATAATTAATAACTAATACAAATAAAAGTTACTAAAAAAACCCATAATAAAATTTCAAACAATCATATTACAAATAAATATATTTAAATAATAATAATAGATAACAAAAAAAATTGAATGTTAAACATTAAACACTAATACAAAATAAATATAGAAGCAAAAACAAAATTAAATGCTTTATACCATAGATGTTTGAGACAGGTATTGAGCGTTTTATAATAATAAAAGTTTTTTTTTTTTCAACGAGTTATCTTCAATGAAAATATAAAACTAACATAACGATTGATTTACTTTAGAAAAATTACACATGGTCGAAATGTAATGGTTTTAAAAGTTTTCAATGAGGAGTATTATTAGTGAACATCTATATATAAAGTTTTAAATAATTTAATTTATTAAAGTACATAAATAAATTTTATATAAAATAAATAAATAATCTAATGTAATTAAGAGAGATTAAAATATTTAATTTAATAAGAAGTTGTCTTTGATGAGAATTTTTGGAGTTTTTGGAAATTTGAGGTGAAAAAAATAACAACGAGACTTCATGACCAAGGACTAGTATTTTCCAAATAAACATCATGATACGTGAAATATGTCTAAAGAATGATCAATATACAATACATAATAAAAGCCAAAAGCCGAAGCTTACTATCTTCTCCTTCCCTTAAATGAATGTTGAATTAATTACAGAAAGTTAAAGTTAAATAAAATCAAGGTAGATGATATTGCATCTCATTGAGCAACATATGTCATAACAAGAGAGGAGCTTCAGGTGTGTTAAAAGACTCCCTTGCCTACTACATGTAACCTTTCAGACCTCTATTTAAATCTGCTGCCACGTCCCCTTGGTGTTTGGCTTGCTGCGATGGCGGTAGTTGCCACCCTCTCACCATTCATAACCCCGTCGTAAGAAATTTATATCTTTAAATATACCATAAAAAATTCTTAATAATATGAGTTAGTGTCGTTTACACTTAGAATTATAATAAATATCATAAAAAATGGTTAAAAATTAAGAGTGAGTTTCCTTTACACTTTGACTATTTATTGTAGCTGATTATTTATATTAGAGTTGTTTTGAGATTTTCTCACAAGTATACACATAAGAGTTTAATTTTATTTTTTAATATTAGGAATTTGGTTTTTGTGACTCATAAAAGAAGTATAAAAATTTACGGTAAAAATATAGATAAGTAATTTTTTTGTCGACGAGTTTTGAATTATTCAGTGTGATTCGTTATCAGGACAAGATGAGAAATACGATCAAGGAACTTGTTTAAATAGATATGGAAAGATCCAACTAATCGTTGTAAAATAACGACTAGTTTAACTAGAATAAGAAATTAAATTACATTTTATTTTATTTTATTATATTTGAATACTTTTTTAATGTTGTCTAATTCTAATATAATTTAATATTAATAATTTTTTTAATATAATTTAATATTTTTATTATTTTAATACTTTTAATTATATATTATAAAATTAAAATTCATTAATAGTTATATGTTGTACAATAGAATCTAATCAAAATTATTATTTAATCTACTTCAGAAGTAATTTTACTAATTTAAATCATAATCTAATAATAATAATAATAATAATAATAATTTAAAAGGAACAGACAACCAGAAAGAAACTGGGAGTTAGTGTTGAGGGAATGACAAGAGAGAGCATAGGGGAAGAGAAAAAACAACTAAGAGTGAAGGGCAAGAATCTAGCATCTGGTAACACTCCACCCATCATCCTTGTTAAGGTTAACCGACCTCTTTTCGATTTCCAAGCCTTCCCTCAACTCGCGGTGGTGGAGATCGTCAATCCTCACAATAACCTCAGCATCTTCAATAAAAATGTGATGATTTGTCTTTTCAGCATGCTCTGCTAAGACATAGGACCGAGATCTACTATGTCTAAGGTCAACGACATGTTTATGAATTTTTTGATTAATTGATTAACTAGTTTCCACGATGTAAGGCATCCCATAGCAGCATGGAATCAAGTAAACACCCTTGCCATCCTTAGGACAAATCAAGTCCCCAACCGATCTAAGAGAACTCTGAATGGTGCGGAGGGGCTTGAAGGTTGAGGAAACATTATGTTTCTTTAAGATCCTAATGATTCTATCAGTAGTACCTTATATAAATGGAAGGTGAACTCGAGATAACCGATCAAAAGGATCTTTATTAACCCTAGGATCTTTCTCAGCTTTTTTAAAAGCTCTAAGAAATTGAATGTTACTATAGCCATTCTTACTGAAAACATTAAAGAGATGTGATTTTTCACATTCAAAGTGGTGTTTATCGAAGATTCTAAAGGCTTTGGTGCCTAGGTTACTAAGAACCTTAAGCTTCTGAGTCGGGAAATGATGAGAACTAGCATGTAAATACTTCTCAGTGTGGGTTTTCTTTCTAAAGACCTGATGAGAGATAGAACCATCATCATTCCTCGAAAGAAAAATATCTAGAAATTATCTTTTAAGTTTTACATTATCTTTTAAATTGTATAAAAAAACATTAAGATATGCATAAGAAAATTTTTAGTACTTTATATTAAAATTAAAATTATTTTTAATTTGAATTTTAACCATGAAATAATTATTAATTATTTCTAATTTAAATATAAAATTGATAAATTATTTAAATGTAATTTTTTTATTTGAATTTTAACCATGAAATAATTATTAATTATTTCTAATTTAAATAGAAAATTGATATATTATTTAATTTGTAATTTTTTTTTATTTGTAGATTATTATTTTATTTTTAAAATTTTGATAATATTATTATTTCTTATTAATAATTAATTGGTTTTTTTTATCAAGTTGTGTTGTGTAGAGTATAAGGAAAAATTAATACTCAACAAAAACAAATAATATAATTGTTTTGGTTGTGTTTTCTGAAAATAAAGTTTTCAAAATTTTATTAAGAAAATATGATTAGTTAGATAACAAGGGCTATATAATAGTTAGTACTTGCAGCTTAGTTTAAATATAACTTAATTAAACTAAAAAAATAATAAAGACATAAAGACAAATATTTACTATAAAATCTTGCATTCATTAAAAAAATAAAAATAAATAAATAAATTTGTGACAAAAATAAATAAATAAACTAATAAAATATTGCATTATTAAATTTCATCACCAAAATATAAAATTGTTTATATATGATGATGATGATGGTGGTTAATGTCCACTTAGAATATATATATATATATATATATATATATATATATATATATATATATATATATATATATATATATATATATATTATATATATATATATATATGAATTTATTAAAATATGTTTTTAATATGATAGTAATTCATTTTAAATTCAAAATATGGAGAAAAACACTAAAAGTCATGAAAATAAAAATATTAGAAAAAACAAAAAAACAAAAAGTTAAATAAAAATGACATAAAAGAAAAATTCAGTAGCTAATAGAAATAGAAGTTACTAAAGAACCAATAATAAAACTTCAAATAATTGTATTACAAATAAATATATTTAAATAATAATAATAAATAACAAAAAAAATTATGAATGTTAAACTTTGGATAAACAACATAAATTTATGATAGAAAATAAACTAATACAAAGTAAAAGTAAAAGCAAAATTGAATGCTTTATACCATAGATTCTTGGGACCAGGGATGGAATTTGATGGGCATTTGCGTCATTAAAAAATTTTCCTGTATTTGCAAGCTGTAATATGTTGCTGTCCGTTTTCTCAAACGTGTTTGGAAGGACATAAAAATTCATTGACTTTTGAAAAAAATTTGAAAACATTCTTGTATGTCTATTTTTCATTTATTAACATTTTCTATTTTCCATTTATTAAAATTTTCATTTACCAATTGTTTCTTAAATGTTACTATATTCTTATATGTCTATTTTTCATTAGTTGTTTCTTAAATTTTAGTACAACTGCATTCAAACATTAATAGAAAATATGCAAATATTAACTTGCTTTGGGCTGCGAAATTCCAATTATAGAAAATCTACCTCATTCTCAAAAGAGAATAAAGCCCTCAGCTGGCCTTCAAAGGATTCAATTTCAAATTTCAATAGTGAGTTGTTGCACACCATCATATCAAATTTCAATGGTGAGTTGCTGCATGCCATCATATCAATGCATCAGCTAGCACTGAGAAGAGGCAAGCGACAGGGGTGAATCGATGCTAACATTGCTATGAGCTTGGAGCTTGGGAGCAACTTCTAACTCTTTTACAGTTAGTCGAAGGGGCAATGTAGCATGATAAGTCCAAATTCCAACACACTTGTGCTCTCAATCCGTAATTTAATTTTCATTGAAGTTATAAGGAATGAACATCAGAAATTAGAACGTAAAACCTTCATGAAGGATTTTTCTGATCAAAGTTACTTTTCTTGGCAGGACATTCTTAACCAAATCCATTACAATTTTCCACTTAACTTGAAATTGTTTTTTGAATTTTAGATAAAATATTCACATTATGTCTCTCAACTATGCTAGGAGCTGTCAAAAATAATTTCCGATAATTTATTCAATTCGATTTACAAATAGTTTAAATTTATTTATTGCCACTAATTTATTTAACTGAAATTACAAACAGTCAAATGTAAAGATTATTCAATTGGATTTAAAAATAGTTTAAATTAAAATGGATTTACAAATAGTTTAAATTTATTTAATGCAATTAATTTATTTAATTGAAATTACAGACCAACAGTTGGAGATAAAAATTTATTTAATTCTTCTAATTTATTTAAGTACAATGATAGACAGTTCTATTTAAATAAAATGATAGACATTTCCATTTAAATAAAACTACAACAATTGGAGATAATTTATATTATTGGTTTCGTGTGGAGATAGTTGGAATCTCATACTATTGGCGAGTTGTGAAGTTGGTAGGGTGATCTTTCCATCTCTGTCCTCTTTTTGAAAGTAGCAAATTAAAAATGGGTAGATGTGCTGACATAAGATATTTTATGAGCACCACCTAAACCATGAAAGTTCTGCACTTATTTTTTTTCAAAACTAAGTGGGGTATACCGTAGGATAAATATTTTTTTATGATGAAACCAAATAAATAGGGGTATGATGAAATGATACAAAATCTTGAAGGGAATTGTTGTTACACAATCTTCTCGATTGGGTATATATGGGCATGCTTTTTTTTTCTCTTAACAATATAATAGATTCGATATATATGGATTTTTATTTTATTTTTCTTCTGAACATTGTAATGGATATTTAAAAACTCCATAGCTTCTGAAGAAAAAAAAAAAAAAAAAACTATGTACATCACATTACTTTCTTGTCTAGATTTATAGGTTTATAAATAGTTGAAGTTGTTTTCTTACATATTTTTATTTTTCCTAATGAATGAAAGTGTGCAAAGAGTCAATTTTAGTTTTGGATTGTGGTTGGTATTCGAAAACTGAAAACGGTCATGTTGTTTTAAACTTGGTAGATGCTCAATTTTGGTTTTTCTTTGTGTGATTTTCTCGAGACGAAACTAGATTGTAACCATACAGACTCCCTGCAAATTGGATTTGGGGTTTTCTAGATACGTAAACAAGGAGGAAAATTGAAAACTAAGGCTGAAGCACCAACATTCCTTCTCACAACAACTACCAATAGGTGGTCTCTATTTTTTACGTTCAGTTTTAATTATCTATATGAAACATGGTGCATTTCATGGTTTCTTTTCTAACTTGGTGGATGAATTTTTTCCTTATTTTAAAACCAAACACATGCTGGAAATTTCTTCCACTAAATTATGTCTTCTATCATTTAGAAAATTTCTTATGGTGTGTTTTTTTTTTAATTATAAGTGGAGTTTCTTTTTCAAAATTATTTGAATTCTACTTGAACTTTTCAATGCAATTTTGTTTTCATTATGTTCTAAAAAACTCTCCTTTTAATTAAAAGCTAATTTTGTTTCTCTTAATTGTTACAATGTTTATGATTTGGAAAATTAATTCATAATTTATTCATAACTTATTTTTCTATGTGTGCATTGCCACTAACTTGTCATGAGAGAGTTATTAACTTGCACTAACTTGTCATGAGAAATAGTTATTAACTTGCACTCACTCTTTCCCAGTACTTGCTTTATATCAATGTAGCAATGCCCATGAAAAATTATAATACAATATGTGTTATTTTCTCAAATTTGTACTAAATTATTTTCTAAATTTTATTTTTTTTCCAACAAATTTTCTTGTAATTCATTAATTTTTAAAATATTTAAAACAATTGCATTTATATCAATTTAAAAATGTCGATAAAATATATAATATTATATGTGTTATTTTCTCATTTTATACTTAATTATTATTTAAATTATTTTTTTTTCAATAACTTTCTTGTAATTCATTAATTTTTAAAAAATTAAAAAGAACTTTGCAAATTCTAATTTTAATTTCAAATTTTAGTAATATAATAAATATCAATTATAAATCATTTTATAATTCTTTAAAAACATTTGTGAAAGTTTACAAAACATAACTTGAGACATTAAATCAATATTTGTTTGTGAAACATCATATAAAGAAGAATATGTTGTTCAATCTATATTTTGTAATATTTTTAATATCACCAAATTATATAATTTGGAAACTCAATATATTTAAAATGATTATTTATAAAAATATTATTTGTGTAATATTCTTAATATCATCAAAATTATATAATCCGATTTAAAATTATTATTTATAAATTTATGTGTAGTTTGAATTAAAAATATATATATAAACCTAATTTGCAAGTGTAAAAAAGATTTTAAATGGATAAAAAACTTTTTCATTTATGTATAATTTAAATTTAAAAAAAAAATTAGTATTTAAAATATGAAAAATATTAAATATTATGGTTCTGAAATATTAAATTTCAAAATATAAAATTAATATTAATAATTTGAATTTGGAAAAATGATTATCACAAATTTAAAATATCTTAAAATAATATTATTAGTTCAAATTTAACAAAATTATCATAAATTATATAATATGTAATAAAACATCTTTTAAATTTTCATTAATTAAATCAAACATAAATATATTGAGCAAAAGACTAGTCACTTTACAACAATGTAATGTTTAATAAATTAATAAAGCCATAACACAGAAAAATATAACCATTATAATGCTTCACATTTATATTTCACATTAGTGATGATGTAACAGAGAAACCTTAGAAAATAACTGCAATGACTTACAATGTTGGATGCCTTCCATAATAACAAATTAATATAATAACTTTATAATATTTATATATAGTAAGTTAATAAAACAATTATATATATATATATATATATATATATATATATATATATATATATATATATATAACACTAACTTAAACATCCCCAAATACTGAAGTCCTTTATAAAGAATGCTACAGCACCATAGAATTAGGGATATAAAAGGACCCTTGCATTTACAAGTTATCATGATTGAATTGAAATGCAATATAATTAGAATAAAAATTTTAGATCCGAAAAAATAACCAGTGATATCAATGAAATTAAAGTAGAGAAAAGAATTTCTCTCATTGCTCTTAAATAATTATTTTTCTTTCTCAAATTTTTTCTTTCTTTTGTGTATTCTTATGTGGGTGGTTTATGTTTTAATGAAAATTAAATTCATTTGGAAATTAAAGTGACAAAAATCTCATTTCATATTTGTTATCACTGGAAAATCAGACAAACATGCTTAGCTAGTTTCCATTTTCTTTCTCGAAATTGTTGCATTAAGTTTAGTTTAAATTTTGCATTAGAATCTAGGACTACGATAAAATTATCTAAGAAGACAAGTAATCTATGCTGCCCTTGCACCTCTTGGTGACCTAGGGTATGCATATGAACACTCTCTTTTGGTAGTTTTATATCTCCCTTTAGTGCAACATTTAGTTTAAATAGGAAAAATTGTAAGCGGCCCATTATCCGCGCATCATTTACTTTTTGAAAGGAACAATCAAAACATAGTTTAATTAGGAGGGAGTGTAAAGGGTCATCCTACAAACATTATGATTTTACACTTTCTCACACACATTGCCACACCATAAGCAAAGTAAGCCACCTTAAAACTAACCATTAATTGAACTAATTAAATCTCCCCACAAGGGCCACAAGATAATTAATAGTTTAGGTTAGGACCATTGGGGTAAGCATACAATAAGCCTCCATGGTCAGTTTATATTATTGAAACATAGAAGTTGACTTTATAGGTATCTTTAATCCCATCTATCTGCCCACGGAAAAGAATTCTCGAGTGCCACAGAAACCTGATTCAAAGGGGGTTAAGCTTAGGCCCAGTGCATGCGGTACTATTTGGGGCTACCTGACCCATCTAGTGCTCAGTACTAGTAGCTGAATACCAATAAGCTCAAGACTAGAATGCTCATGTGGGACAATGGTACTTAGTGGCCAAATCTACGTCATCCTTCCCTATAGGTGACGAGGCGGGCAGCACTAGATCCTCTTTCCATTACCTTGGTCGATTCTTCGGCTATTGGAAAGCATCGCGAGTTCTTTTGGTATGTTGGCCCTAGTACCTACAAGAAAATATCTTCGCAAGGCCCAGTTACAATTGAGAGTGTGAGGACAATTAGGTCTTCTAGTATTTGTGAGTATCATACGCAAAACAAAAAAAAACATTTTTTGATTGACTAATCACATAGGATTAATCTAAAAGGACATTAAAATTTTATTTTCGCTTGGTTTTATGTATGCAATCACATTTTTCTTTGATATATAATCTCTCCCCCTCTCATAAAACTAAAATATATTTTCAAAATCAAACCTAGTCGACACCATAACGGACCTTGTAGAAATTTATCAATACAAGTGATGTATTTCCAGACTCTCCTAATCTAACAATTTTAATCCATTGTTAAATACAGAATCCTTCGACTCAATTCTTTGCAGAAATTAAATTTCCATTTGCAAACACATGAAGAAAAATGAATCACACATAACAAGATGTTTTATTGATAAAGATTAAAGCTAAAAACCCCAACTATCATATATTATGTATATTAATGGATCATGAAACAATCTCATACATAGCTCAGCTCATAGAGCTCTTAGTACAATATACAATTGTCTCACACTGTCATACAAAAATTGGTTAACACATTCACCAATTTACTGCCTCCTGACAGCCTGCCTCCACTGCGCAATCCCTGCTGAAGAATATCCCTAAATGAATGAAATCTTGTAATATGTGTGTCGATGCACTTAATGCATCACTATAGTCACAACTAATAGTCAATCACACCGTTTCACCTATCTCTCCACTGGGTATCCACTAGATCTGACATGCAAGTAGTTAACTGTTGTATTTCTTCAGTTGCATGTGAGACACTTCTTGTGAATTAATTAAATAATTAATTTACTGATCTCTCACTAGTGTATCATGAGTTAAAACTAGCACAATTGAGTTTAACTCACTTAACTTAGTTAAACTAAATAAAAACTCCCATAACTACTCTTTAACTCTATTACAACTCTGCCACAATCAGGTACAACGAAGTCCACCATGCATGAGTCGCAAACCAACCTTGGAATGCATAATTCCTTTAGCTAACTTGTTTTCCACATCAGTTAACTGCAATCAAGTGCTTCAAGAGAAAAAGTTATTATTTATTGTCTAATTATCATTAAGGGCTAATAATAATCGACATGCATTCTATTTTTAGATATGTGATCTATAAATAGACTTCGCCCATATCTCTAAAAATAGAAACTCATCTAAAGATATAATTTTCTCAACCATCTAGAATTAGTCTCCTGCTAATTTTCGAATATCCTCACCATTTTAAAAATAGACATACACCTAAAAATAGCCTGCAAGCCCCACCTAGTGAAGGTTCTTAATTTTCACTAGGATCATCATCTTGTTCAATCTCAATAGACCCAATGGGACCTTGTTGATCTAGACATTTTTTGGACCTCCCCACATTAGAGGGAGGAGATCTAGGTCTTTTTCCATTCAGGTGTCAAAGAAGGAACACAACCACCCTTATCGGTTCATCCTTTATCGGGGCGTCTTTATTTGGGAACCCCCAAGGGTCACTCAATGCCATACCAGTCTAAACCCCCTCAGGGTCATCACACACCACTCCTCCCACAACCCCTAGAGGTTAGAAGAGCGTTATGCATTCAGGGAGCCAACATAATACACAATCAGGTAAGTCACATACAAACCCCATACACAACCATAACCCTTTGTTTTCACAGTCTACAATGGCGCTCAAACCTCAGTTACCTTTCCTAGCATATATAAACATACATGATCTATCAAAGTTAACAAATGACCCCAATGCACACAATCCCATTTGGCCCCCCATGCCCACGAAGCTCCCTTTGAACATTCCAAAGTTTGAAGAGAGGCTAGAAGAAGACCCTGGAAACCATGTAATGAGTTTCCACCTATGATTTTCTTCAAATAGTATTATTGATGATACTATTCTGCTTCACGTGGAACCTTTAGCGCCCTCACTACTACATCCCTCACATATTTCTAGTTATACATCCACCACCATTCAGGAATGGAGTTATTGACGCATTTTAGACAAACATCAATCGTCCATATCTTGGGCCATCTCCATGAATATTGGTGACGTCGAAGTTTTTGTAAAGACAAAATCGATGATCAATTTTTACTGGACCTATTAGAAAGAAGACCCTGGAAACCATATAATTATTTCCACCTATGGTGTTCTTCGAACAGTATTATTGATGATACTATTATGCTTCACATGGAACTTTTAGCGCCCTTGCTACTGCGTCCCTCACATATTTCCAGTTACACATCCACCATGATTTAGGAATGGAGTTACTGATGCATTTTAGAAAAACGTCAGTCGTCCATATCTTGGACCATCTCCATGAATATCGGTGACATCGAAGTTTGTGTAAAGCCGAAATTGACGATAGAGTTTTACTAGACCTATTAGAATGAATGGTGTTTTTTCATGAGTTTCATTCGCT